>VZRX01013397.1:0-126128 GCA_013398075.1 Notiomystis cincta | reverse complement strand
AAAAAAAAAAAAAAAACCCTTGATATCAAATTGATTTTTCCCCCAGAAATTTTGTTAATAAATAACTGGGATACAGATGGGCACCTGTACTAGCTGAAACAAAGGAGCAGGAGCACAGTTGGAGTGTGAATCTGTTTGCTGGGGTTTCAGAAAAAGCAGGATCTTTGGTTTACAAGAAGCAGACTGGGCCAATGTCCACGCCAAATTCCTGATCAGGACCACCAATATCTAATGGTGCAATGTCAACCACGGGCAACCTCATCGTCTTGCGTGTCCTGTATTCGAAAACTGTTTTACCCCATTCACCAGTGTGTTCCTGTGGAGTTAAGGAGAAAAGAAAAAAATGTTAGAGACATGAGTGCTGGGCTCTGTGGAAGTCATCCCACAGTTCATCAGATTTCAGATTATTTTCTGTAATAACAAACCCATTCAACCTGTTGGAAACTGGTCACAGTCTCTGGCTATGACCCCAGGAGGGAGAAATTGTGGACAGTTATTGATTTCCATTTGTTACTGAAAAGGCTGCAGGTGCTGTCAGACCATCATGCTCAGGGATGTTCCTCTCCTCTCCAGCAGTTTCTGCTGCACTGACAGGGTACAGGGGAGCTATGCTGGATCTGCAAAATGGCTGTTTGTCCCTTCCCATAACCATAGCCCATGGCTTCAACCTGCCAGCCTTGCTTTGGGATGACTGGTTTTAGAGTTGACATGGAATGGATCAAAACTTGGTGACTGTGACTTCCCTGATGCTGACTCCAAAGCAAGGAGACACTGTAAAGCACAGATTTAAATGGAAGTGCACCTCACTTCCTACAGTTGCTACAGGAGTGGCACTTCTGGTATATAAAATCTGTGTTCACCACCAGCTGCAGCCGTGGCCTTTCCTTACCCAGGCCATGCAAAGCTCTCTCTTCCTTCACTATAGTCCTCCAGAGGGAATCAGTGCTGTAATTAATCAATAAGAGTCTGTTTACTTACAGTGCAGCCATCCTCCAGAACAGCATAGGTGAACTTGCTGTTTCCTTCAGCCTTGATCTCACTTTCCGTGGAGCTCATCAGTTTGAGGGCCTTTTTGACGTTGCCGCTGGCCTGGTCCATGTAGGCGACGCTGTTCCTGCAGTGGTAGGTGACGTTCTGCGAGGCGCGGCTGGACAGGAGGCGCAGGAAGGCCAGCTGAACCTCGGAGACGTCCTCGGGAAGCTCGGGGTCGCCGTAGCTGAACTGCAGGGCACCAACAGAGCCAAGAGGGTTTGTGGCATCAGGTCGAGGGACAGTCCACATGGAAACTTTTTCACATTCATTTCAACGTCAGAACTATTTCTGGTGTATGATTTGGGCTGCTAACTGTGCTCATTTCTCACCTGGAAGCCTCCATCCATAGATTCTCCAAACCAAATGTGTTTCTTTCCACTGTTTGCGCTGGTCCACCAGTTTTTCCTTGGCACGGTCCTGGGGTTAGCATTGAGGCAGGTCTCACCAGTTTCCATGTTGCAGTAGACTTTAATGGCATCCATCTTGCAGCCTTGGTTGGGATCAATCCAGTACTCTCCTACAGGGGAGGAAAAATGTTAAGGGGCTTAATATATTTGGAGAAGAATCTGACTGCAGGATGGTAAAGCTTATTTCTATGCCACATTCCTGAGCCAAATCAGGAAATGTGTTAATTTTGACAGAAGAAAAATTTTGCCATAAAAAAAAAATATATATATAAAAAGATACTGAGTTCATGGGAATACTGTAAGAGAACTGCATTTTGGAATAAATATATTACTTGTAATGTGTTTTTTTTTCCCTAAAATTATTTAAACATATGTTCACTTCTAAGGACACAATGAGTAGCGTTGAAGTCAAATGTATATTCTGTGTAAATGCATAGTTAATTAATGTCTAAAATTATATTTTACATTTATCATTTTTTCATGACATTTGTTTAAAAAAAATTCAAACTTTTAGGGAAGATATTCACATTTAAATACTGAAGTTAGAAAAACCAAAAACCCAAAACAATCCCCAAGAGCTGCTACCATTGGTGAAAATAAAATCTAAACATACCACTCTTGAGCTCGGGATGGCAGAATTTCAGGTCTCGGCAGTTGCGAGCTGGATTCTTCCTAGACCCATCAGGACTAATGATGTTTTCAATCTGGTTGTTAATTGATTTCATTGAAGATATGATGTCACCCAGATTGACATCGTTTTCTTTGGGCTCATCTCGATATTCATATCCATAGGAAACTGGACCTTTCTCACCAGCACCCAGGGCACCTACACCACCACAACAGGGACCAGGAGGACCAGCAGGGCCAGGAAGACCAGGCTGCCCTGGTGGACCCTAAAAAAATAGTGAAAAGGTTAAAGCTAAAAGTCTGTGTGGCCCTTAGTCCTAAAAACAAGAGAATTCTTACACAAATATTTAGGTTACTTATTCATTAAATAAAGAGATGTATAAACATCTGTTAGATTTTCCAGGCCTTTTATTTTCTTAAAATTGGATTTTTCCCCCCTAATTTTGTCAAGTTTGACTGTCTTTATGTCTGGGCTTTGAGAAGGAACCCTTTTCGCTAAAATCCAGAGACTGGCCCTTTCGTGGCTTTAGGAGGTGACTGTGATAGTGACTCCTTTGCAGCCCTGGCCTCTCTAGAGCAGTCTAGGAAACCCATTCCATGGTTTCCCAGACCCAAAGGGAGCCTGTGCCCTGCAGTGAGGAGGAGATTCCACTGTGTGAAGACAAGGCAAGGCTCAGCTGAGACCAACACAACACCCAGTGCATCAACAGTTGCACCAAACTGCAAACGAGCTGCATGTGCTTGGATTTAGCCTTGGTAACTAGATACCTCCTGCCACAACTCTTGTCCATGAAATAGAGCGTTTCTGAGGGAGATATTTACAGAGTTTCACCAATATTCCCTAAAGATTTGCTTGGGTGAGTTTGTGCCATCTACTTACGGCAGGGCCGCCTTCACCCCTGGTGCCACGGGGGCCGGGAGGACCAATTGGACCTGGGTAGCCACTGGTACCATCTTTTCCAGGTGGCCCAGCTGGTCCTGGGGGACCCTGGAACAGTGGAGAACACAAATAATATGGTCAGAATGGTTTATCAGATAATTCAGAAATACTGTGTGAGAAAAAACACCTGATAAACCACACAGAAATATTTGAAATACCTTTCTTCAGCTGCTGTCTGTTAAGATAGCAAATTAAAATTTATATCTGTATCTATATATTGACTAAACAGTCTGAACTTTCCTTGCAGTTAGGCTGAGTAAGGAGCTTTTCTTACCCTTGCACCTGAAGCTCCTGGACCTCCAATTGCACCTTGTGGACCCAGGGGACCCTATGAAAAAAGGAAAGGTCAGTCATACACCTCCTGGTAATAGCTTGCAACTACCTGGATGTGCCATACATAAAGACACTGAAAACATCTTTAAGGTTATACAAAACACATCCTTATAAAAAGGCTATGTCAGATATGAGAGAATGGTGGCCAGAAAAAAATATTGAATGTTCTTTAATGTGTTTTCATATAGAGATGTGTTATGCAAAATGCAAGAAAGCCAAATGACACCAAATGAGCTTTGGATGAACTCTTATATTCATAAGAATATGTAGCCATAGCCAAAATGCTGCAGTTTTAATAATATTACCAGTAATGTTTTTTAAATGATTTGAAAAGCACTCATGATTTCAAATACATTTACAAATTTGCTCTGTGTGTGGACTGCAAAGAACTAAGACATTTGTTTAAAAAGTTATTGATCATCAAATGAGAATTTATCAATTTTTTTCCCTCATGTTATATGTTAGACTCCAGGTTCTATTGTGTTGATACTGGTGCCATTTCTGGTGTGTTAATTGAATAAGCTTTGGTTTCTTGATTCTTGTATCATGAGGGGTATTTGTAGGTTTTTTTCAGCATAAATCCCTTTTTTGAACTTTTACTGGCCAAAAATATCTATGGCACACTTGTCTGTTCTTGGCCTTCATTTCTCTTATCTATGTTCAAATGGTAATGCACGTTTACAATTCAGTAGTTTACAATTTCCTGCCCATTTTGCCCCAGTATTACTTTCTATAAAAGACACATGACAGAAAAGAGGACTCTGAGTAGCTTTAGTTGTCTGTCTAGGATAGATTTCTAATATATATAGACATTTCAATCCCTACTTCTCTCTTTCCTAATTAAATCAGGAAGAGCCTGATTATATTATAAATGAAAATATACGAAGTTTTTATTGAAAGGGTTGTAGTAAACCCATCTTTACTTCCTGACAGCTTCTTCCTATTCTTTAGTAATGCTTATGTCAGGTCAGTTCAGGGAATCTGGATTTTGAAACATTTGGCAATCAAATTCGCATAGATTCCCATCAAATAACTAAGGTTAATTAAGAACCTGGGGCCTAAACACAGAAACTAAGTTCAGCTGTAATTCCCAGTCCAATACTCACAGGAGGACCAGGGAGACCAGGGGTACCAGGAAACCCTCTGTGACCCTTTATGCCATTGCTGCCTCGTTCACCAGGTTCACCTTTGTCACCACGAGGACCTTGAGGACCCTGTAAGAGGAAATTTGCAATAAAAGGAAGATAAGGGGAGATAAGAGCAATGCCCATACAACAGGAAATAGTGAATGAATGGCAGCATAAACACTTTAAATATGACTTACAGCAGGACCACGAACTCCAGCAGGACCAGTAGAGCCAGGAGGACCAGGGGGACCCTGTGGCATGGTAAGAATGAGAAGGTATGGATCACTTGGAGCTGTCTAGCCCACCTCTTTATTTCCAGATAAGCTGTATGTTCTCAGCCAGCAGGTGCTGGGAAACAAGGGGGAGCTCCACACACACACTGTAATCAGCAGGAATGCTGGCCAGGCCATTTTTGTACCAGTGTCAGCCTTTCTCAGGCACTGGTCTGTACACAGGCACTACAGCCCTTCCTTCCTCTCTCTGTGAGGTGCTCAGTGCTCAAGCTGTGCTGGTGTCAGCACTCCTGAGAAATAACTTGAGGGCTTCCAAAGTTACTCCCTTAGTTTAAATAAATAATATATTGCTTGTGCTGCATGAGCACCAGATGGGATGGAAATTAGGACAGAGCCTGGTGGGATGATGTGCTTTTTGGCATCCTATGGAACACATGAATTTTGAGCTTAATTTCTATACAGTTGTCAGAACATAAAGGGAGATGTCTTTCCCCTTTTTATAGAAGATGCCAAGCAGCTCTGACAGTAACAAATGTGTGACTCTTCAAAACTTCTTCTCTATTACAGCATAAAATGGACTTTGCAGAGGAAGGGTATGTAAGTAAGCAATAGCCTATAATTTGGTCTTACCTGAAATCCTCTTTCACCAGCTTTTCCAGGTGCACCAGCATTACCTGCAGGTCCAGGGTGGCCAGGGGGTCCTGGAGGGCCAGGAGAGCCATTTTCACCACGGTCACCCTGCAGATAGTAACAGGTGACAGGATAATAAATGCCATGTTTTATAGAAGTCAGTATAAGGAGCATACTCAGTGGAGCACTGCAGGTTCAAGGAACAAATTGCAAAGCACAGAACTACATCTATTGCTACACAGTTCATGCCTCATTCATTGGGCAGCCTAAGGATAGTGGTGATTCCTTACTTTGCCTCCTGGGGATCCATCACGTCCAGGCAAGCCATCGGAGCCTGGGTTACCCTGCAAAACAGAGTGGCACAGTTTGCTCAAAACAGGCAGGACCAGCACACAGCTTGTTTCCCAGGAGGCTTAAACAATGCTCATCAAAGAGTTTTCAACAAGGAGGAGTTCCCAGAGGTGGAGTGGCCCCTAAAAGACCTGAGAGACCTGCATATTTGCTCTCAGAGCCTCCCATTTGTAGCCCACAAGCTCTCAGGGAAAATCCCATCCACTCACATCTCTGCCGGGCTCTCCAGGCAAGCCTCTCTGTCCAATCGGGCCCTGGGGACCGGGAGCACCACGTTCTCCTGGGATACCATTGCTGCCTGGTTTGCCATCTTCACCCTGAGCCAAAGGGAGAGCATTCCATTGCAGAGAGTGTTCGTAGGGAATACCAGTGCATTTCGCATCTTATTGGCTATGCAGGGATTTTGAAGGAGACCTAATAAAGTGATGGGTCAATGCAGGTTTGCTGGTTGAGAATACACAAAATAAGGGATAAAAACTGGGCCAGACTGGTTTGTTTTCATTGCTGGTAGTATTCATACAAGGCCATTGAATGTTCCTCACTGATTGTCAACTAAGGAGTAATAAATGGGTATCTCTCTTCTAATGTGCCCAAAAACAATGGCCAAAGCAGTTAACACTAAAATGCTGGTCTATCCCTGTATTAGTGATAAAATACAAACCAAGCCTCACCCCACCTTTTCTGAAGGGAGGTGAAAGTATTTTTCTCTTTGGGTCATAATATTTAAGCAAGAAACATATTGAGAATTAAGTAAAGGTAAATAACTGGTGGTGAGTGAGACTGTAACTCGGATCTTGTACACAGGAGAGGTTACAGCCCCTTCCTTATGACCCTCCAAAGTGTGTGAAGTGGGTAATACACTTCTAGATAGATAAATACAATCTGAAAGACAACCTTGCATCCCACAGCAGCTGGACACCAGGCATTTTAAAGCCTGACCTCATGGATGTAAACACAAACAACTGTACATTCTCCCATCTCTGGACTAAAAGGCATTAAGCCCCCCAACACCCCCATCACTTTTTGTGTCTCCAGGGTATTTTTAGCAGCTGGCTCAGGGCTGGCTCAGGGCTGAGGCTGCAGCTGCAGTGGAGGGTGCTCACCTTGGCCCCTGCCATCCCGGGGGGGCCGCTGGGGCCACGCAGGCCTGGCAGCCCCGTGTTCCCCCGGCCACCAACGATGCCTTGAGGACCTGGCTCTCCTGGTGCCCCCTGTTTGAGAAAAGGGCACTTCAGGCACTGGGAGCATCTTTAACATTCCATGGGGGGCTGCTTGCTCTGGACAGACATGGTGCCTGTCTCCCAGTGGCTGAAGGGGCACTTACCCTTTCTCCTCGTGCTCCTGGGGGCCCTTTCTCTCCTGGTGCACCGGGCTCACCTCTGATTCCAGCCGGTCCTGGACCTCCAGGAGAACCAGAACTACCGGGGGGTCCGGGAGGCCCATCCTTGCCTGCAGGTCCTGCATTACCAGGGGGACCTGGACTACCCTGGAAAGGGTTTTAAAAAGGAAAATGTGAGCTCACACATGCACTGGCAGTAATCTTGTGCAAGCCAGCCAGACCTGAGTCACTGCCTGGAGGCAGGTTTGGGGTCCAGCCACGTGCACCCAGATCTGATCTGGTGTGTAAGAGAACCCTTTGGTATGTCGCTTTCACAACTGGTATTTTTCATCCCTACTCTCTGGACATGTACCTGCACAGTTTAGATGCCCAGTGCCTGTAATGCATCCAACACAGGGTACACATTCCTTACTCATGGCTCCACCACAGAAACTGGAAATAGTTGCAGGCCCTTCTGCTTTATTGAATCCATAATCCTTCAATATGGTGTCTTGGAATGAAATGGCTTTCATTACAATCTTAGCTGAGCCAATGAATGGAAAGAAGTGCATTGGCTTTAATGGTACCTTAATTAGAATCCTACTTTCTATTCCATACAATAAGGAAGGTAAACTCATTTTTACAGATTTTTTTCCTAAAGTACAACCATAATATTCAGAATGTTTTTGGATAATATATTTTAATACATTAATATATGTCTAAATGTATCCACAAAGTAAGACTAAAAGAAAAGGGGGATAAACCAACTTACATTGTTACCAGGGGGACCAGGTAGACCACGAGCACCAGGGAAACCAGCAGCACCCTAAAGGAGAGCAATACTTTTAGTTGTCATTTTCTAAAGACTGGAAAACCAGGAACAAATGGATTTTTACACACCTGCAGATTTAAATTATAGTCATGTTTTGTTTGAAACCTGAATTAAATCTCCTGCAACTGAACGAAAAGTCACAGTTTTCTTTTGCAAGGAGAGGTTGGGTATTCTCCTCAAACTTGAGTTAATGGGTTCTGAGAAACTTGGCAAAGGTGGCAAGTAAATATAATTGTGATAAAGCCATTTTAGATCTTCATGTCATTGTGCCAAAATCTATTTAGGCACCTTACTTACATTAGAATCAGTGTAATCCAGATCACTAAGCACTTCAACTTTAATTACTCCTTCTAGAACACTTTAATTATTCTTGAACTACCAATACTAAAGACATTTAAGTACTTATTTTTCATTTACCTCACATGTTTTGTAATAAATAGAGGCTTTTAACAGTGACTAAATTGAAGAGATACTCACAGGGCCACCAGGAGATCCACGGTCTCCTTTTATTCCTTGGGGACCAGGTGGACCCTACATGGAAGGAAGCAGATGAAGCAAATTATTTGATAAAGATTAAAATTGCAGGAAGTATCAATAAGTTTCAGGCAGAAGCCTCTCTGTAGCAACAAGGACCAGCAAACACTTACTGGGGCACCAGGGCCGCCCTGTGGGCCAGCTGCTCCAGGGGGACCAGCTTCTCCTCTTAGACCTGGGGGACCTCGTTCTCCTTTGCCACCAGGCTCCCCATTTTGGCCCTGTGGAAGAATTATATTGTCACCACTCAAAAAAGCAGATGCTGCTGTGATGAGAAACCCTATCCAGGCACTCTTCTGAAGGAAATTTAAATATTGAATTAGACATGAATGCAGTTGAACTGTACTGGCCTACCAGTGCAGGAGGAGAAGACAAAGACATGTGGCCTGAGTACAGAAAGAGGAGTGTAGACACTTACTGGGGCTCCAGGGAAGCCAGCAGGTCCAGGAAGACCTTGCTCTCCTCGTTCACCCTGTGGAAAACCACATGTCAGCAGTGGAAGATGTTAGAAAGATGAACTCCACTTTAAAAGTTAGAGAATAGTCCTATTGATGATACTGAAGTTTCTTTGTCTTGTTCCCTTGGAGGAAAAACCCCAAACAACTGTTGCTCCAAAGTGCTAAACACAACTCTTCAGGAATTATCTGATAATTATCTAAAAAGTGATAAACCTAACTCAGCTACACCTGTATAATCCCTGAGCACATCCCTGAGCACAATTTCCTAGATCCAACTGAAATCCCAATGTATTAAATATGAAAAAACAAATATGAATAATAAATACCAGAAACTTTTATAAGTTTACTTAACTTTAAATCAAGATGGACAGGACTATTTCTCCCACTCTTGCCCTGCCCTGTCACCACACCCCTCTGGCCCCTTTGCAGCATTAAAAGCCCTGATTTTCTGAAGACTTTAGTACTTATAAACCCCAAGAGTCAACAGGAGCTGAATGTGCTTAATGTACAACCCAAGGCACATGTATTGCTGACAGGGTTGGTGCAGCACTGATGTCTCTAGGCAAGAGGAGCCATGGTGAAGTCCCACAGGAAGAGAAGTTCTGTCACTTACAGGACCTCCACGGGAGCCCATCGGACCAGGGGCGCCTGCTGGGCCAGTCTCTCCCTGCAGGGAACAAGGATGGTCACTGGGTGCTCGTGTTCCTCCCCTGAGGCAGCCTCACAGTACAAACACCATCATGAGCATGCTCTACCTTATCTCCAGGTGGGCCAGCAGGACCAGGAGGACCAATGGGACCTACATTGCCCTGAACAATTGAAAAATTAGGAAATTAGATGTTTTGTATCAAAATATGACAATGTTAACTCCTCTGTTTTGATCAATAGTGTTTAGGTTCCAGTGGAAACAGATTGCCAAAGGTACTTAAAAGAAGCATGTGCCAAAGTGCATTTGCACACCATGTTTTGCAGTGATGTTTGAAATCACACCATTTTGCAGTGTGAGATCTCCCCAGATGAGTGATTCTGTTTTTTCCCCACCATCCAAACCTCATCCAAACTACCTGAAGTTAATGGGTTTCTTTCAATATTATACAATAATGGTGACCTGTTGCCCTGATTTTTAGATAGATAATTGATCCATATTTTTTCAACATATATTCAGCATCTCCTGACTGGCTCCCTGACTTATTTCTTTCTTGAAAATTTAATGTGTACCTTATGGTCTGAAAAAAATTTTTATATTTCCTCCAAGTCAACCAAGCTGTATTTGTGTATTTGTCATCCCTCATTACTTTGATGTATATACTGCCTACAGGTAGTAATTTGATAGATGTTTATATTTTAAGTGTCTATTTTATGTGTGTTTGCTATATAGATGTATAAATATATCATATGCAGTAACCTGTAGAAGTATTTTGTATGGCAATATTTACTGTTCATATCTTGTGATTCATTATAACATCAATCAGGTAGATTTTCTCTACTTTCACATGAGATTGCTTTCCCTCTGAAGCATTGACCCAATCAGCTGCAATCTTTCTGCAAAAAATTCCTTTATATTTTCCCAAGGAGTGGTAATCACAAAAACTAGAACTAAGTCTAATTTAATTTACAAACCCAATTTTGCCCTGCTGGAATGAAACACAATGTGATGACAACTTTACCTGTCCTTGCTAGCATTGATCCACTGTGAGGTTACTCATGTTCTGAATGCAGGCTGTGTAAGTGGATAAACTGTGGGATATTTAAATACTCACTCTCTCTCCTCTTGCACCAGGAAGGCCATCAGCACCTTTGCCACCAGGTTCTCCCTGGGAGGTTTAAGACATAAAAAGCATGAGCAAAAAAAGGAAGCATAAGATGGGCCTAAATGGAGGGAAGGATCTCATACTGAGGGTCTCTCAATAGCCAGATTTCCTTAATGAAACTGGGGATGACATTTTGCCCAGTATTCAGCATCAAATACTACATACTTTGATGGGGAAAACCCCAAAATGATTCAAAACAAAGTCCAGGCCAAATTGTCTGCTCATGGTATGAGCTATTCTCATTGTTCATTAGATTAATTAGAAATGTTTTGATGTACCCATCCCCCAAGAGATCTGGTGCAGCAAGATCTCTAGCATGTATTAATTGAACTGAGGGAAAAATCCCATATTTTTCAACATTTAGGATCCACATCCCATTGCTAACTCAACAGGACTGCTACAAAATCTGCACATCTGAAATTGTGCCAAAGGGAAGATGTGGACAACCTCAGTGCCTTGAGGGAGGGTAAGATTAAATTAGCATAAAATAAAATGTGTGTATATGTTACCCTCTCTCCTTTTGGTCCAGGGCTTCCAGAAGCTCCTCTTTCTCCTGGCATTCCCTGTAAGCCAGGCAGTCCTGTGCCTCCAGGGGGACCAGGTGGGCCAGGAGGACCCTAAGGAGTAACAAAAAGTAATTACAAAACTGAAAATTAACCTAGATGGTAGCAGAATAGCAAGCAGAAAAGGAAGGAAATCTGTGAGTACCTTGGCACCTTCTGTGCCAGCAGGACCTGGCCCACCTCTTGTTCCAGGAGGTCCTGGAGGACCTTGTGCACCACGTTCTCCTGGGATACCATTTTCACCCTGTGATAAAAAATGTGTTATTCTTTGTTTTCAGGCTCATACTTTGTTAATTCATTTATGTCATTACAAACAAGTTGCTTTATTATTTACCTTAGGGCCTGGGAATCCAGGTCCTCCAATATCACCTTTTGGCCCCTGGCATGAGAAAATAAATGTAAGTTATCCACAAACTTTACTTAGTAAATCTGCATTGTGCTTGGCATCTTGTTTGTCTCCTCTATCATTCCCAAAATCAGACTGTGCTGCTCTGAAGAGAGCTGTCTGAATTTGGAAATATGATTTAGGAAGAACTTCTCATTAATTTTTGTTACTTTTTTAAAAAAGAGGGTTATTACTTACTGGCTCTCCAGGCTTTCCATTCTCTCCAGCTGGTCCTGGTCCACCAGGCAATCCCTATATGAAGGAACAGTATTATCCATGTTACAGACAAATAATGCATTTGCCATGTTCAGATTTTTGGTTTTGACACAAAGATGTGTGGCCCACTCATTCCAATCCTTCAGAAGGAAGGAGATGCAATTCAACAGCTCAGGGGTTTAGGTGACACAGTCCCACCTGCTTTGCAAAGATCTGTGATGCAGTAGCTTTTGTCAAGGGGTTGATCTGTTATAGTCTATTATATTCAAAATAGAATGCACTCCAATGTAAATGTTCAGATGCCTTTTTTTTTAAAGATTTTGTGTTTGTGTGTTAGTCTATTATAAAGAATCAGAAAACAATAAACAAACAGCACCTGGAGGCCAGGTGGGCCTGCTGGTCCTGGTTCTCCTCTCTCCCCAGAAGCACCCTAGAATCAAATAAATGAGGAAGAAAATCCATGAACTTTCCTGAGAACACTTCAACACATAAACACCTCCACACCACCTCCAATAATGCCTGATGATGGCATTGCACAGCCTCAAAAACTAATGTAGGTTGGTGTTGTGGTATTTGCTCTTTTCACTCCAACTCTTAGATGTGATTCAGCAGACACATTTTAACTTGGTAGGAGATTGAAATGCCATAAACATTAAAGGGAGCAACAACACACTTCTGTTTGAAATGACCAAGAGCTCTAAATTGACTTTTCATTTCAATCTACACCAGGTATTCCTGAGGCAAGTTTCTCCCACCAAAGCTTTGAATATTCATTCATTAAAATCATGCCAAAGAAGAGCTCTTTTATTTGTCTTCATAAAAGGAGATTTCTTCATATAATTAAAAATATTTCCCTCCCCTAAATTCCCAGTGTCTGTCTGTAGATGCCAGACCCCTGATGATTGCCTTGGAAGGGCCCCCCACACTTACAGTAGGACCCGGAGGACCCGGAAGGCCAACATCACCATTCTTCCCAGCAGGACCCTATTCAAAGGGGACATCAGGCCATGGTTAGAGAGCCATCCCATTCTGAAAGACTCATCAAATTGTTGTTAATGTTGTGTCATTATTAAACAAAATATTAGCAAAACTTACAGGTGTTCCAGGTGGTCCACCAGGGCCTCTTTCTCCATTCTTACCTGGTGCACCCTTAAAAAGAGAAAGATGACATTTGAAATACTTGTTTCTGGTCAGTGGGCAATAGTCTAAAGCAGCAGTGTGAGATAGCCCCACTATGGAGCAATTCAGTTTAACATTTGACTCATTAAGCATCAGCACAGAAGAGGAGAAATCCCACTCACCTCATTGCCCTTAGGACCAGGGAAACCCATCACACCTGGCTGGCCACGAGGGCCTGGAGGGCCTGGAGGGCCTGAGCGTCCAGATTCACCCTGATTGCCCTGGGATAAGCAAAAAGAAAGGAAGACATGGCATCTGGTGGGTGAAACAAAGCAATATCTGTGACTCATTAAACAGGGAGTGAGGGGGAGTTCAAAGCTCATTTTGTATTGCTGCTGGTGTCCCACAGGCTCTGCATTTCACACTCTGACACGGCAGGGTTTGCAGGCTGCTGTTGCAATGACACTGCATGAGGAGTGTTACAGCAAGCAGAGAGGGGACAATTAGTGTGGCTGTGAGAACGAGCTGTCATGTGGATGCTGTGGGCTGAGGGTACTCGGGGCAGTAGGAGGACCAGGATAAAATATTTGCACAGGGTACGTACGGGAGGGCCGGGTTTCCCATCGCTTCCAGGGCTTCCTGGAATGCCGGGCAAGCCCTGCAGTTGAAGAGAAAGAAAGAGTGTTATACTTCACTTTAAAATGTATATTAATAAGTTGCAATTCATAAATATGTAAAAACTACTTGCCTGATTTCATCCTCTTTAATAAAGGTTAAAAGTCTTCCCATTTCCCTCATCCCATGAAGGGGGAGAATTGGAGAAAGCAAACAAATTCTGTCATTATGGGTTTATTGCTTTGTCTGAGAGTTGTATATAAACAAGACACCAGACATTAATCAACTAGCCCAAAAATTTTGTTTCTTTCATTATGCAGGAAGAAAACTAATTTTAGATGGAAAAAACAAGAAAAGAAACAATTCTGCCTACATATCTCAACCTGAAAACAACACAATGTGAAACACATTTTCATGTTTAAATTTCTAAATATTATTTTTGTTGTATTTTAAATAATTCATTTTCATTGAAAATGAAATCTTGTTTAGCTCCCAGGGGCCTGCAGTTGGGCTTTTGAAAATCAATATATTTGTTGTTAGGAGTTGCTAATTCTTAGTACAGCCCCCAGAATGTTGCTCTTTGTAAAGTTAGAGGTTGTTACATTCTGTCAGTATTACACAATAGTCCATCTCTGAAATCTTATCAGTATGTACTGTAAAAAAATGACCAGCAGCTTATTTGCTTTAATTGCAAATAAGCCAAAAATATAATACTTAAATATATTGAAATAGTTAATGTCTAATTTAATTATTTAAACATGCAAGCCTTTCCATAATAATTGAAATATAAATATATTTAAATAAAACCCCTAAAAACCCCTAATGCTAGAATTTGCTGCAATGTAAAGAGCTAAAGCAGAAGCTCATCCAACGCTAATTCAGGTTAAAGGCATTTCCCGTGGCAGGGCCTGCCCAAAGCTCCTCGCTCCACGTGGCAGTGTCTGGGAGTGCCCTGCGGCTCCGCAGAGTTACCTGTCCCACCACGAGCGGATGAAGTGCTACGGGAGCTCAGGATCTCTAGCTGGGCTGCCCTGTGGTGTCAGCTCAGAGGGGCCTCTCTAGCGGAGTTCAGCCCGTTTCCGCGGAGGAGCCCTGTCTTACCCTCATGCCAGGGAGGCCCGGGCCGCCGTCCTGGCCGCGCTCGCCGGCGGGCCCGCTGGGGCCGGGGGGCCCTGGGCTGCCGCGCTCTCCTGCCGGGCCCTGCCGAGAGAAGCGGGGACGCGGAGCGCGGCAATCAGCGGCCGGGGGGGTCGGAAACCGCCCTCCCGAAGTCCGTGCGCTCTCCAAAGCTTGGTACCTTTTCGCCTGGGAGCCCATTGCTGCCGGGTAAGCCGCGGAAACCAGGGGAGCCCTGCCAGATAAAAACCAAACTGTGCATCACAGGCAATATCACACAGGTAATGGCAACTAAACCCTTTACCATTAGACACATAATTATGAAAATTAATGGGGAAAAAATAGGTGGAAGTGGCATTTCAATGTATAGGAAGGACTACAGACTATTTTCTCTTTGGTTATAATGCTCCTCCTGAAATTATAGCCTGTTCTCCTTTATTTTTAGCTGGCCCTGAATCCTTATTTGTGAGTTTTTTTAAGTAATATAAAACCATGAAACATCACATTCAGTATTAAACCATTATTTTCCTCCAGTTCAATACTGAGAAGAGCTCTATCGTATTTTTTAATATTTATATTTACTGCTATCTTAATTGTTTGCAAGAAATCTGAATTATA
Source organism: Notiomystis cincta (assembly GCA_013398075.1). NCBI lineage: Eukaryota > Metazoa > Chordata > Aves > Passeriformes > Notiomystidae > Notiomystis > Notiomystis cincta. The sequence continues at coordinate 110,863 of VZRX01013397.1, read as the reverse complement.
AATTTCATTTTGCAACCTCATTTATATGTTTAGTATGATTAATTAGATCATTGTGCATCTTTGGTTTCCTCATAGCTTCAGCAAATATTGCAATCAATTACTAAGTTAGGACTTATAAATAGACCAGCACAATTTCCTTTGCTTCTCATGGGAACAGAAACTTATAATATGTAATGATATTATTCTTTATTTTATTGTATAAAAAATTAATGGATTACTTTCTGAGAATACTTTTTTTGAAAATTACTGAATCTACTAGCCAAAAAACCTGTTTGCAGTTGAAATATTATAACATAGAAGACATCCTGACAATACTGCTGTTATTGGTATTTAAGATATATTAATAATAGAAATGTTGACATAATGACATATCTTGAATGCAGAAGAATTTACATTAATTTCACTTTCCAGAGTAGATTTTTTTTCTATTATTTTTGTTAACTGAAAAGGAATTTTGAAATTTGTATTATTTATTTCCCCTTGTAGTTCTCATAGTTTATGATTGCTTCTCAGCAAAAACCTTTTGCTAAAACTTCTGGATATGTAAGATCACCACTTCTTCTGTATCAAAAACTGAAAGAAATTATTTATTTCCAGCTGAGATAGATCCAAGAGCTGCAATTCAGAGGAGAAACTGAGAGATAAGTTCTAAGAGATAAGAATTCTCCCCAGTTTCGTAACCCAGTTTCACGACTGGAATTTGCTGAGAAGAGATATGGAGCCAGATTTCTCCTGGAAGAGTTTTGAGCATGAGAACGTTGTGTCTGTGAGCCCAAAGGGCCGTGTGCCACCGCTCACCCTTTCTCCAGGGGTACCAGGCACTCCGTTCTGCCCAGGCTCGCCATTTGCTCCTCGTTTCCCTTCCTCACCAGGAGGCCCAGGAGCACCTGGGGTGCCGTTTTCACCCTGGCAACAACAGGAACCAAGCCCAGCAGTGAATTAAAAGTCTCCAAAAAACCAAACAGGGAATGATTCAGGGTTCAGACTTCCTGGAGAGAAGTCTCTGGACGCGTTTTGAGGTCACTTACACGCTCGCCTTTTGGGCCTGGATCTCCTTTTGCACCATCCTTACCAGGGTCTCCCTAAAAAGGAGAAAATCCCATTAAAATTATGAGTTGCAAATGGTTATCATTCTGGAGCTACTAGGGGTACTGAAATACTAGGAAGTAGGCATAATATTTCAAATTGCTGACTCTTTTTTATTATTTAACATTCTGCAGAGGAATTAGCATGCACTGGCTGAACCTGGAAGTGGAAGTTGTAGGACTCCTTAAAATTCCAGTAAAGGAAAGCAGTGATACAATCTTAAACACCACTGAAAAAAATTTTATGTCTGTTCCTGAGCTATTTCAGACATCCTTGAGTCTTTTGTTTAAAGTCCCTGAATATTTTCTCAGTCAAAGAGCTACATGTGGTGTAAGGCTGTAAGAAAAGAGCCTGTTGGGGTAAGTGTCAGCATGAGAGTGGGCACAACTCACAGGGTGTGGAATTTAAACAGGGCCCATGGGAATTTCAACAGGTGAAATTAGGATTGTAAAACAACAGATTTTGTCTGGTGTAGCCAATTTACATGAGCTATATCTTTACTGTATCTGAACTGGTAGATAATTTAGGAGACCAAATAAGTATTATTACAATATTTATGTATAATCTTTATATATAGGAATACCTAAATATGTGAAAGAAATATGTTACATATTTATGAAAATAATTGCCTATTATAATTATAAAATAAGATTTTAGACTCTTTCAAGTGAATAGAAGACCAATGGCTTTTTTTAATTGTATCAGGCTTACTCCCCCCCCCATTTGTTTGTACAACCAGTGCAAACACCATCAGTAACTCACCGGGCTGCCTTTCGCTCCAGGGTTTCCACTTGCACCTGGAGGACCAGGAAGACCACGGCCTCCTGGCAGACCAGGAGCACCAGGAATACCAGAAGGTCCCTGCAGAGAGAGAGCAACAGGCAGAGATGAAGAGAGAACAGCATTGATGGACTCTACCCTGCCCAAACAGTGACCCTCACCAACACAGGGCAGCAGTGGCAGTGATCAGACAAGTACCCACCATTTCACCCTTGTTGCCAGGGCTTCCTGCTCTTCCAGGAGGGCCCTGGAAAAATAAATACATGAGTAAGCAATGCTGCTTCCCCAGGAGCAGAACAAAGGACCCCTAGGGCTCTGTGAAGGGCAGGGGGCACAGCCCCTCTCAGGTCCCAGGTGTTACTGATGTACCTGAGGCCCGGGTGGCCCAGCGTGACCCTGAGGACCAGGTTCTCCTCTCTCTCCAGGACTGCCACTGGCACCAGCAGGACCAGGAGGACCAGCTTCACCCTATGGAAAAAAAACAGTAAAAAGAGAAAATGAAGGCATTTTAGTCATCTCTGGGGAAATCAGCATGAAATTAATGGTTTCTTCCTGTACTGCAGCATCTTTGTGTGATTTGGGAAGAAGACTTCCAGCATCATCACCTGGGATCAACAGCCAGGTGAGCAGTGCCTGGTGCTGGGGCACACAGGACACGGGTTCTCCAGGCTGTACTCCTGAAACTGTGGGAAGGTCACTCCAGTTCCTCCCACAGCACAGCCCAGAGCATGAGGGATTCATCATTTAGTGGTGTTTTGTTGTGGGCATTCATGAAGATGATGAGGGCTGGGTTTGTCTCTGCTGCATATGGCAGCACAACTGTTCTAGGCCTGCAAACAGTGTAATGGCAGCCAGGAAAAGGAGACTCATAAAATAATGATGTGCAATGACATAAGCTGTGTAACTGGAGAAAGGACCAAATCCCATCTAGTTATGCATTTTTAGTTAAATACCTTAAAACCTGGAGAGCCTGGAAATCCTGCGGTTCCAGGGGGACCTGGGGGACCCTTAAAAGTGAAAGAAATACTATTAATGCAAAAGGTAAAAGCCATATGGAATTCATCTTAAGTGAGAAGAGAGGGTCTGATAATGGGATTTTTCTCTGAGTAAGGAAACACCTGGCAAAATAGCAAATATAAATCATGCTATAAAAAATGAAATTTGGCTAGTCCTAAAATATCACACCTACATCTTAGTTACCCTGATTTTACATGTTCAGCTGAATTTCTGTGTTTTAAATTTAAAGACATGAAATCATTAAGGAGGTTAAGTTACAAAAGACTTTCAAAATTTGCTCTAATTATAAAAAAAGGAGAAAAGAAAGCCAATACAGCTGTTACACACACAAATGGACATGCTCAGGTTTCTAGGCAGATGGGAAAGAAAAATATTTGCCAAGTCCAGAGAGCTAAATAATTTGTTTGATAATACCACTCAAAATTTCATCTTCATGGAGCACAGCAATTCCCTCCATCTATATGTTCTCTGAGAATAATCTGGGTTTGGACTTTTCCATTTCCTGATTTACAGTGTTAAAGCTCTCCTACTGCACTGTGTCCTCTAAGTATCTTAACCAACAGAGTTATGAAACAATTAAATAAAATGCTCATTCTTGAGCAAGTGCACCCCAGTTCCAGGTTTGCTGGCACTGCAGAAATAAGCTTGAAGTAATCAGACTAAAGCAACACAAATACTTAAAGTCTAAGTTGTCTTACAGGTGGGCCTGCTGCTCCTGGAGATCCATCTTTGCCATGGGCACCCTGCAGAAAGAAGAGAGGTGTTGGGTACAGAGCACTGCCCTGCACACAGAGCCCACATCCTTTCCAGTCCATATGCTTGCTACAAAGTCTGTGTGAATAAGTAAGATTGCAATAGATGTGTATTTCAAAGTAACAGTTACTTCTGATTCCCACAAAAGACTAAATTTCACTCCAAAAACCTAATGAACACTGATGATTCTGATGATTTAAACCCTGTTGCCTGTCTTGTAGCCATATTATACCAGACTCATTAAGCACTACAGCTGCTTTAAGGAACTAGGGAATTCTCAACATATTGAATCCAAATATGTACCCTCTCTGGATAAGAACATCAGCAATTACTTACAGGGCCACCAGGATTCCCAGGTCTTCCTCTTTCTCCAGCTGGACCTCTTGGTCCCTAGAAAACATTTAAAAATGATTCTGTTAAATGGCTTCCAAAATAAGATGGCTGAGCAAGGAGACATTGCCCTTTATTTGCTTAACTTGCTGTTCTCTGCATGTGATGGCATAATTTAAGTTTAAAGAATGAGGAACAGCTCAGTTAACATTTAAACACTCCAGGGTGCACAGATTTACCGGTTGGCCTGGTGCTCCATTTACTCCAGGAAGGCCAGTTTCACCCTGTTATGGAATAAAAAAAAAAAAAGAACCTTGGTGAGAACAGTTTTTGGTTTATTCAAGGGGAAGAGACAAAGAAAAAAGCCCAATTCATTGTCCCTTTATATGTGGCTCTGTGTGTCCTCAGCATGAACTGAGTTTTGAGAAGTCTAAACAAGTGTCAAATCAAATTTAAACAGGAAATAAAAATCAGAAGGGCTCAGCTTTTAAAATACTATGCAAGAAATTCAGATGAGTGACACATGTCCTTTCATTTTGGTATCTCATGTTTATTATAGCTGGAAAATTGGGACATGGTGTGGTTCAGAACCTCTGGCTCCTTCAGAATGATTCTTATTCTTTTCATGGAAATATTAAATGGGTTCTTTAATGCTTACTGTATTTTTATAATTAAGATGCAAAGCCCAGCTTTACAATAAATAATGGAGGTCATTACTCTACCTGCTAGAAGGATGACACATTAGAGTTTTACCTTTGGACCAGGAGCACCACTGTCACCTTTGGCACCATCTTTTCCATCAAACCCCTGTGGGAAAGTAAAACCATGTCTGTGAATTGTATTCCTCCTGCATTCTGGTAAAACTTGGTTCCTCTTGGCAAAATATCAACGCCCCAAAAGGGACAGATTTTCAGTAATGAGTGCTGTCAGCTGTTGGAACACTTTTTGGCATTAGGGATGGAGCTCTACAACTGAGGTAACCAGAAAAAACTTGACTCTTTGTTATGGAAGAACTGATTACATTGTACAGAAATTAACTTTAATTCTATGATCCAGTCTTGGAAATGATGACTGAAAGATTACAACTGTGCAGAGAGTACCAGACTCAGCCTTCACTCAATAAACTCAGCACTTACTCGTTGGCCTTTCATCCCAGGCATCCCAGGCATCCCAGGGTGTCCCTTGTGGCCCTAAACACACAAATGCAGAAATATTAATAAATCCTGTACTTGTTGGATAAAGGGCACAAGCCAATGTTCACTGTGTGTCATGTTCTCTTGACTATCTTGAACAGGGAAAACAAAACCTTGGATTAGAAGACCATTGTTACTGGGGGCCTTTCCATACCGGTAATCCAGGGATTCCACGGTCTCCATTTCTCCCAGGTCTTCCTGGTTCTCCCTGGTGAAAGAAAAGAATTTCAAGACAACCTTTAGCAAGAGGTGATCCCAGAAAACTTACATTTTTTTAGTAAAACACTCAAAATGGACACAAGCTGTAGATGTTTGCCTTGCCTGGGACTCCACCTGTTTGCTGGGACACAGACAATGGTATTAATGGTTGTAAGCCCCATAGTAAGATTTAAAGGGAGCAGAAAACTACTACTACTGTCTGATTTTCCTTATAGTTGCTAATTTATTTTGCAGCAAATAAATAGCCTGTTTCATGCTTATATTAGTTTGGTTTTTGGTGGTTTTTTTTTTTTTTTTTTTTTTTTTTTTTTTTTTTTTTTTTTTTAATCAATAAAATTGCCTGCTAAAATTGAACCTTTTATGGAATGGACAATCAGACATAATGTAAGCCACATTTACTTTCTTAAAGTCATGTTGTCAAATGCAGAAACAGGGAGATGTTAAAAATTCTCAGATGCAATAGTATCAATGTGCTCTGTTGTCTTGCAATTTAATGAACTTTTTTCTTCCTATTTCTTAATAATTAGATGAATAATAATGAACTTACATCTTTTCCTGGTGGACCAACTGGGCCTACCATTCCAACAGGGCCTGGAGGTCCCTGTAGAAAAATAACTGACGTTAACTACAAGAGTAAAAAATATTAAGTCTTTTTCATACTAAAAATGCATTAGGCATCATAAATACTTGTACATTGGACATGCAGCATAGGAAACAACTAGGATGAACTGGAAAACTTCCATTCATTCCAGTGGTGACACAGATCCATGCTTCTGAGATCATGCCTCTAACAAAACAGTGACACTGAATGGGTACCTACAGGAGGGCCAGGTTGTCCCGGTTCTCCAGGGGAGCCCTGGTATCCAGCAGAGCCCTGGAATGCAGCAAAAAGACTCAGTTAAGGTGGGAACAACTATGTGCATCTTTTCATGGTGCTGTTGCATCTTATAATCTCATAATTGTAAGGAAAATTGTGGTCAGATCAGTCAACAAATGATCAAAGGTGAAATTAGCAAAACCAAGCAGAAGATGCCTCCATGAAAACAGAATTAAACTGTGCCTCTGAAAGGAGATGGATGTGTAAAAACTCAGACCCTTGGTGTGTTCATTGAATGTGCACCTTCCACTTTCCTTTACCTCCTGTTAAATTTTTGTATGGATAGACATTGTTAACAGGATGGGATGTCTTCAAATGATGTCAGCTGACACCCCATGGACTTGCAGAGATCTCGAGGGCTACACAAGGATTTCAGCCAACCCAGTGTATTGCCCTCAGCTCTTGAGCCTTGGTGAAGGCACAGCCCAAGAAGACATTTATGCATAAAACTCTTCAGCATAGTATCCAGATTTACCAGTTGGAAAGGTACACAATATTTGTGACAGGGAGAAGGAGGAGCTCATATAAAAGCATACAAGATGATTATGAGAAGATTAATGTTACTTACAGGGGGTCCTGCATGACCAGGTGGGCCAGGGGGGCCACTGGGACCAGGGGGTCCTGGAAAGCCACTCTAGAGCGTAGATTGAGAAAAAGTAGTTACATTAATGTAATATAGCTGTAAAGCTTAATACAGTTGCAATAGTCATCAATAACTGTGAATAAACTTCTACATAATTAGTTCAGAGAAAAATTCTTGGTGACCTGCACTTGGTGCAGTAAACAGGAAGCAGCAGTACATTCACACAGTGCTGAAGGAGTACATTGTCTCCTTATCCCTTCAGAAAAGGGTTCACTGGGTTGCTCCTCGTAGCCTTGGCTAACATACTCCCAAGGTATTTTTAGAGCTGCAACTTTTCCCTTTTTGAGTCACTCTTCCCCTTTTCTAGACCCCAGAGGCACTCTTAGATCAGCTTTTCAGCTGCCTGAAGGGCAAGAATAGAAACTGGATCTGAGTTTGTTGAACACAGCAAATGAACATCAGCTGCTCCACCATGTAACTGAGCTTAATTAGCCCAACTCTAGAGATTTCTCATGACTTAGAGTGTACTGAATTCAGGCCATACTTTTGTTGTTGTCAGTAAGGCAAGCATTTTCACCAGTGAAATCTTTTCTGAGCTTTAACAGTACTAAGCCATAAGAAAGAAATGAGTTCTAGACTAACCAAACCCTCAATATTTCTACTTCCTGTAGCAACAACCACAAAAGCATTTGATGCTGCAAAACAGAAAACATTTCAAAGTTAGCACAGTGATATGCTGCAGCTATAGGGGGTTCTTTAAAAAGAAATATTTTGTTAAATTAAATTCTTCATGTGTTTCCTACAGCCAAAAGAATCACATGCATGGATGACTTGAGGATCACTGTGTGCTGCAGCACTGGCAGAATATTCCATAGTTAAAATTGCACACAGTGTGTTTCACTGGATATTGCCATATTGTGTCAGAAAAGGTCACATATTACAGTGTTACACGAACCTAATTTCACAATACAAGATTAACAGTATTGCTGACTACACTGGCATATGTAGGAAAGCACATTGCTGTACTACAAAAATAAATAATATAAGTTCACAGTTGTTTTTTGTCTAAAGAAATCAGCCATTTTAATATTTGCTGTTTTCTAGGACAAGAAACAGCAAGGGGCAGAGCTGAGAGGGTTTGGGAAATGGGGCTGCCTCCAATGTGTGAATACAAGGAGCAGCCCCTGTTAATTGTTAGAACTCATTTGGTGTAAGGTAACTATAGATCTGACCAGAATTAAAGCCATCAACCCATCAATAGCAATCAACCAATTAGGCTACAAAGAAATGAGATTTTTTTTCAAGTTACACGCTGAGGAGACAAACTGATAGGGGAGTGCCTGCTGCAAGCACCTCCAGTCTGTGAACAGATGAGCACCCTTCAGTCAGGGAATGTGCACTGGTAGAAAGAGACCAAGACAATATGTGGAGGTCACATGAGCAAGTGGAGAGAAACTGATGTAAAGCACAAAAAATCAGTCTACAAGTGGTGCAAAGCCATGGGAGTGCAGCAATGGAGAGATGTATGACTGAGGGAACACCAGGCATGGTAACCACACTTGGCTGATGTTGGTACTATATTTTATTTGCTAGTCTTTAGAATTATTTCAGTTTGGATGTTTATTCATTGGGAGTATTGAAATTTGATAAATGTATAAAATAATAAAGAAATTAATCTATGCAATGCTGATTATAAACATTATTTAGCTGTAGTGATTTCAGCCACATCTGCCTGTAACTGCTGGTATTGCTTTGGGGTCACATATGCTATGATGCAATATAAAAGCCCTTATGACCTGAAAATATACAGACACCCCTGGAGATGTTCTAGGGTGCCCAATAAATTAGTTTGGTGGGATTTTTTGACCCCACCAGGAGTGGGGAGTCAGAGCACAAGAAATCTCTGGTCACTTCCAGGGAAAAAGCCAAAATAGAGAGGAATAACCACAGTTGTGAACTGGAGGTGTCTTGGTTACCTGCCTGGTCCAACACATCCCATACTAAGACACCATGTAGCAGAATGTAGATGGTGTGACAGCTGTGGATGAAAACTGTGAGGAGTAAATGAATAAACAAAGACAAAAATGGATGGTTGGAGGAGACCAATGCATGGATGATCATATTAGCAAATGAAGGAGGTAGAAATAAACAGATTAAAGGTGAGAAAATAATAACTGTATTTCAGGAAAAAGAGCTGTTGTGATTAGTAAACCTTATTTCACAAGATGATTTGATGGAACCCCTTCCTTCCTCCCTCTTGGAACTGCCTTGATATGCTACAACCTGTGATACCCAAACCATGTTATGCAGAATTGGGCTGAAAATAATGATTATGCTTAATTTCCAGTAACAGGAATTCACCACATCCTCTGTGTAGCAGAGTGCCTGAATCCAGAACACTTCATTGCTGAACATCTCTAAATCCCAGAGCCTAAAAGGAGAATCATGAGGTGCAGCATTCAGATTTATATTACACATGAAGCATGGCTCAGGTATAACTCTCTGAGGCAGTCCATGCTTTTTCTCACTTAAAAACCTGAAAATCTCAGACCAGATCTAGCAAGCAGATACAGCATCCTTGGCACAAAATCTGAGTAGCTGTGGGTAAAAAAATGGTAATTGTAAAAAGAAAAAGTGAAAATATTTTGAGTTTTGGAATGAATAAAGTTTATAAGAAGGGTTTACTCACTTGTTATCAGGCAAGTTTGAATTGTGGAGAAGTTAGCAAGTATGGAGTATCATACTGAGTGAAGACAAATGATACTGAGTGGGTAAAAGGCAGAATAAAGGCAGGGGAAGAGGTAAAAATTGTTGGAAGGAAGGGAAGCAATTAGTGGAAGAATATCAAGCAGATAAATGAGGAATGTACATGAGGCAGAAAGAGGAAAATGTTTAGGTAGTGCAAGAAGGTGAATCACAGACAGAGATCAGGAAAAGGAAGGTGAGAAGCTAAAGAAAAAAAGTGAAAAAGTAAAAAATCCAGATGATCTATAGCTACATTTTAAAATAGTATTGCTGTATCTGGTACCTTACATCACACTGAACTTGCAGGCAATAATTAAAAGAAAACTTAAACTGTTGGATTAAACTCAGGATACATACACATCCAAGGTACAATCTATGAGCAGAAAATTTGTTCTTTAAAAATCAGAAAGGACAGAAAAAAGGCTTTGTCATCTTACAATGGGTTGTGGGTACCCGATACCAGCTCCACCAGCCTTCACATCATAGGAGTCATACTGTGGAGAAAAACTCTGTAAAAGAAATTGGGAAACAAAGAAAGAAAAAAAAAAGAGAAAAAAAAGTGATTGATACAAATCAAAGAAGTCTTTTTACACTGGTATGGCAAATGCATGGAGATAACTCATTTGTATCTGCTGAGCAGTGCTAGCTTGACATATATTTGTTTAGGAGAAGCCCAGCCAATGTCTCCCTTCTGAGGTCATGGTGACACTAGTTCCCTAGGCTGGGCACATCCATTTTTCTTCTTGACATCTGGCTGAACCACAAAATTACCTTTCTCTCTCCTTTTACTCTGTTTTGACTCCTTCTTAGCTTCTTTCTCCAGTTTCTCTGTCTCTCTTTTCTGTTGGACTTACTTGTCCCTCAAGGACCTTGATTTTGTTGCACTCAAGGACACAGCTGTTTACTATTATTTCCTGATTTCTTTTACCTGTGCCTAAGGAGTGACTGGTGTTACATGAGCAGAGTTAGTCAAAGGAGGTGGCATTAGTGCAGTGATGCACTGATGGCCCCCAGGTGGGGGAGCAGCAAGGACTGAACACCTGCAGTGTTCTGTCTGCTCTCCCAAACCACCCTGGGTCCAGCTCCCACACTGGCCAGGTGCTCCTGATACCAACTCTCTCCTCAGGATCAGCAGCACATCTTTGATGGAGCATTGGAGTGGGTGATTAATTCAGCCTGTTTTCCTCCCCTCTCCAAACCTCAACCCAGTGTCACCGTGGTGCCCACTGGGACTGGTTAACTGATCCACAGCTCAGTCCTGCAGGGGAAATCCCTTTTGGAATTAAATAAAAATGAGACACCTTTCCTCAGGTCCTGGCTTACCTGGGAGTGGGAAGTGTATGTGGAAGTTATAATCAGTGGCCTGTTTTCAAAGCAGTGATAGTTTCAACACATAATTTTTATCAGCTTTGTGCTGAAGAATCCCATCCTGTAAATCTGGACTTGGCAGCCTGCATGGGTGACCATTCACTTCTTAAAAAGCACTGCCTGGGGCTCAGTGCTAACAGACTTTAGTTACAATTAGCTCTCCTGCTGAGTGTGCTCAGCTCTTCAGGAGTGAATTCAATATTCAGTAAGCCAGAAATAAAGAGGCATCATGACAAAAAGTACTTGCAGGGCACTTCCCTGTGAGCAGAGGAGCAGGGCTTCAGTCTAGTCTGGTCAGAATGTTCCATTTTTAAACATGAATTGATGAACTATGGCAAAGCTGAGAATTCCCTAACCACTAAGCTTGTGGGGAAATCCTCCATCACACTCTGAGTCCTTCAACAGATCTGGCCCCAAATTTTTAAAAAACAAGGCAAGGCAGAGATTTAATTGCACTCCAGAGAAATTCCATGGACAAACCCCCCAAACAGCAGCCAACCCCCAGCTACCACCCAGCTCTGTTTTCCAAAGGCACAAATGAGATGGATGCCATGAAAGCAGAGCTCTGCTTTGCATGGCTATGAGCAGCAAGGGAGAGGCTGAACACAGCAGTGACTTACACCTCCGCTTATACTGGGACACGACTGGCAGATCCCAGGGGGCCCGGGAGCTCCAGGGCTGCCTGGCTGTCCTGGTGGGCCAGGGGGACCATTCCTGCCTGGAACTCCAGGGGAACCCTGCAAGGACACAAACAGAGCAGACACAGGTGCTGTTAAATTTGTGAGAGTGGTGTTGCAGCTCTATTTCAGAATAACTCTGTGGTACTGCCCTGCTGCAGACAGTGCAGACATCAGTGAAAGCAGGGTATCTGGGCAGCTTGAATGAGATACAGAGCACCAGAGGCATTGATTTTGTTCATTTCCTTGGGGAAAAAATAAAGCTGCACTTACAGGGTCTCCTTTGGGGCCTCGGCTGACTACTCCAGGAGTCTAGGAAAAAAAAGGAAAGGTAATTAAATTAAAAAAGAGAATCAAAACAAAAAAATTACACACCTAAACAAAACACTTAAACATTTGAGAATAGTTTAATCACATGAATTCCACTAATTCTTTTTCAGCATTTTCAAAAGCTGTAGGGTTTATGGGCTGTCTATCTGCATTTGCTTGGCTCATCCATGGAATTACATCTCCCCTGGAGACAACAGCATGGCCCTAATGAAGTCAGTACAGCTTTGCCATTGAGTGCAGTAGGGATGGAAGTCCACTGTGGAATGCTGTGACAGTTTTCTTGTGTGCTTCTCAGTCCAGCATGTGAAGTGTGAGGATCTAATTTTAAATTCCCAGAGCTACTGATCCTATTTATTTATTTTCCAATTAATAATTCAGTTACATGTTACTACCTGGATTTTCAATTTTTGTGTTCAGCTGCTTGCAGTAGCAAAGAATATTCAGCTGAAACTATCTTGGATCTTTCAAGGTGGCATTTCCCTAAACACCACCCAAGGCCATCAGAACAGATTCCAATGGCCTGACCAAACCTCTACACCAAAGAAAGAGGCTGGGGGAATAGTCCACATGTTCTTCATTGTCAGGAACTGCAGAACTGAGGAGTCTCTGAACACAAGAGAGGGAGGTCTACTTAAATCTCCAGCATTTTTGTCTATAGCACTCCTTTCCTCCTCTTAGCATGTTCAGGGAGTAGCTCAGGTGATGCTGGAAGCAGTGGAGCTGTGCTAGTGGGGTGCAAGGAGGGCTGGGTGACATCTCTGTGTGTGACATTTGTGTGTGACAGTCCATGTTTAAACAGATGTGCTGCAGAGCTGCAGAAACACATCTCTCCCTCCCACACATCTCTTTCACTCTTTCATTTTCTAGATAAGGATCCTCAGTGTGTCTGTGGCAGCCTGTGTTCTTTAACAGAATCTCCCTGATCTTAAACAGTGCTGAAATGTTCAGATAAGCTGTAAGCTCAGTATGGCTGGCTCACTTACTGAAACACTCAGGCAGGGGGCTTGGTGTGCACTAACATTCTTGATTTTCCTGAGGTTAACTTGCTGCAAGTGGTTTATATGATGTTGGTGTCTACAAAAAGCTGATTAAAAAATAGGTATGTACAGTACAATCACTTTTCCTCTACAGGGCATTAAGTCAGCAATAAGCCTGCAAAAGGAAATTCACTCTGTGAAGATGTAGAATTGAGTTGATAAGAAATGCAGCCTCAGAGTTTGCTGTGAGAATTCTCCAATTTTTTTGACTCAGTCTTGGCTTTATTTTCATTGATATAGACTGAATAGGAGGTCAAAACCAAGGTGCTTGCATTATTCCTATGCTTTTCCATAAAATGAAAAATGTAATGGCTAATTGCTGCCCTCTGCCCCTTTCTACTATTTTGGTGCCTGTTGTCTACATAAAACTGAGCTGAAAGACTTAATATTATCAGCTGCATTGCCCATCCTAAATGTTTGCCTAAATTCGGAAAGAAGCATTGAAAAGAAAAGAGTTTAAGCCAGGATGAATTGAGGTTGACATGCATCAAGAAGGCATCAACACCAAAGAAGCAACACTGAGAGTAAACTTACCCTGGGAGGTGGTGTTGTTGTCTGTGGACAAACTGGGCAGCACTCTCCAAAAGGGATCTCTGGGTTGGGGCAGTCGAGCTCCTGATCGTCACAGATGATGTCGTCGCAGAGAACAGATCCCGAGTCACACACGCAGATTTGGCACGGCTCTGGTTTCCAAACATCCCTGTCAGCATAAACCTGCCCAAGGTGGGTGCATTCTGTGACTGGAAAGAGAGACAAAATAGGGTGGAATATTATTTCAAGTGTGTTTTCCAAATTGCAGATGAGTGCCATGAAAACTGTAGAGTTTGTTTAGTTTTCTGGTTCATGCACGTGGAGTAAAAGGCAAAATGCTCCTCTTCAGGCACTGGGGGATCAGTCACATTAATTGCAGAATCTGCCCTGGGTCAATAAACAGGCACCAGTGGAAACCTCCTGGAGCTGAGCCAAAGCCCAATTAAATCCCTGATAATCTTCCATCTTGAGTAATTTTAGTGTCAGACTGAGCTGCTGTCTAATTAGCAACTGAATTCCCTGCTGCAGCTAAAGGGAGGACGTGCCAAAGCTCTGCAACAAGAGCACCACTGGCCCCCTGTGCCAACAGGAGCACTTGCACAGGGATGTGCAATCAGCCATCTGTCCAGCACCAACTCCTGTCTCCAGCATCTTGCATTAATAGCTGCCACCAAGGGGTTCCAAAGAGGTTTTTTGGAAGCCAGAATATGTGACAGATCTGAAAGAACATTCACATTAATTGCCCAAATGGTTTGCAATTATTGTATCAGCTGGGCTCCTCAAGAGTTACAAGTGTTCAAAAAAACCCATTGTTCATCTGTAATGTTCATGGCTTTGTGAATTCCTTCCAACAGCTGTTTTACTGATCAAACTTGTTATAGACTGTGAATATGAAAAGACTGGCAAAAATGCCTTCAAACATTAAATTTTGGTTTGGTATTTTCTTAGAAAAACATGATCCAGAAAGCCAGGTCATTTAAGAACCCAATATGAAATAACACTAAGAGCATCTAATTTGAGTTTTACAAGCTCATTTTAAGTTTTGTAGACATTATTAGAAGTCTTAGATTGCAAACTAAAGTATCAGTGAATGTCTTGAATAATATAACAAGATTTTTTTTCATGGATAATTAAAAATAATTCCATTTACAAAAACAACATTCCAGAGAAAGAGCTATTTGTGTGCCCAAATAATTTTAAAATTTTAATACCAGAATAATTTAGCTACAATACACCACCCTTCAAAAAGAAAAACAAAATGACAAAAGGTGTAACTCAAGTCTCTGATATTAAAATTGTCACTGGCTCCAGGCAGAAATTTCTGAATATCATCAAATTGTAATGGCCACAATTATCTAGTATGAGACTGAGCCCAAATTTATTGTAGTTCCTTCCTATGGGTGATGCAGTCCCCTTTTTATTTTCTCCCTGCATCTTTAATCTGTTTTTAATCTTTCCACCACTGCATTAGCCCCCTGGTCTCTTTTTGTGCCTTTTTCTTTCTCTCTGTAATTGTGGGTGTGTGTTCCCATTCCACACCAACATTCTTTGACAATGTGCACACTTAGATGTCTTTTCTCTCTTCTCCTACTTCCTCTGCATTTCACCTTTCCCGTGACATTCCCCTTTTCATCTTCCACTCTTTCCCTCTCTTTTGTGTTGTACCTGAGCAGCTCCCTGTCTCCATTGCCAGGTACTCAACTGAGCTTGGCTCCCCACTGTTCCCTTCCCATTTGCTCATTCAGCTGCTGTTCCTTGCTCACATTAACCTGACATTTTCCTCTTTCACCCTCCGATTTCAGTACCTCCTACAAGCCCTGCAAGGGCAATGGGGATGCAACCACGGCTTCCTGAGGGCAGGGCCAGAGAGCTGATCTTGGGGCAGAGCACTCCATGGGACAGGAGGGTTTCTTTTCCTAGTTTCAGTCCTCCTACAGGCTGCCCATGTCCATGCACACCATCTTTGCTATGTTATTTTTGCACTTTAATTATAAAAGAGGCAAACAGGAAAATGTTGATTTGTTAGGGCTGGCACTCCTTAAGGTTAAGAGTTGATTTTGACCACTGTCTTGATTAGAACAACCAGCACAACAAAGCTTCAAAAACCCTTTCCAGACATTTTCAAGCCAATATTTTCTCTTTACCTGATATCAAGCTGAGATCCACTATGTTACCTTCCTCTGAAAACACAAAAAGTCTTAAAATGGAAAACCCCTTCCAATGGCGTATGAAAACTCACTCCCCTCAGATATTCTTTATCACTTAGATACTCACTTTTTCTTTCCCACCCCTTTTGGACCTCACTAGAAACTCCATGTTCTGCACAAGAGAGATGAAGAACTGCTTATTTCCAGGACAGCCTTTCCCCCACACCCACATGTCACAGGGTTGTGGCATCAGAGGATGCTGCTCCAAAGGACACTGCCTAACAATGTCTACCTTTGAAGAGGGTCTAGACATCCTTCCTTAGTCTGCCAAGCTAAATCCAGGTTCTAGAAAAGCTGCTTGTCCCACCCCACAGAATCATATCTGTGCATCCCAGGTAAATAAGCCCATTCTCTGCTTAGTTGAGTGCTGACAGTTTCTGTGAGAAACATTTTCCTCCTTTTCACAAACCAGGATGTGGCTGTGGGCACTTAGGGAAAAAACCCCAACTGGCCAGTCTTGACAAGGCTCATGACAAATATTTCCTGGCAAACAAGGAGGCTGAAATGTAGGAGTGAAGGACTGTGAAAGAACTCTTTACAGCCTCTGTGGTGACTGAAGAGAAAACCCAGCCACGGAGTGGCTCGAGGGGAAGCCCTGAAAAGCTGTGTGCTCTGGGAGGCAGAAGGTCAGCAGAGCTGCTGGGAAGGCTGGAGCTGCAATCCATCCCAAGGGAGTGACTGGATGCACCCTGGGGAGCATGGATGGGCACAGATCCCCCTCCCTCAGTGTCACTCTGCTTAAGCACCTCCAGCTCCACAGGTGAAAATGCTGTTTTCATTTATAAACATGATGAGAAAGGGGAGAAATTACTTTTCTCTAGGGCAAGTCATAATTGTTACATAAAGATACCATCATATGGACTTAAAAGAACTTAATATTTTTACTGTTTGCACTTGTAATGTACAGTTATATTAATTTCATATAAAGAGATGCATAGCATACACACATTTCTGTACTGAAAAGATGTGCTTGATTAATTGTAATATTCTGAATTATAAGTCCCAGCACCACTTTCATAGCCTTTCAAAGCCACACATTATTTTTAAACTATGTGTTTAAGACAACAAGGCCCTTACTTTCTAGAAAATTAATATCAGATCTAAGGATTTGAACTTTCACATGTCAATTTTTTCATCATTCTCACTTCTTTTTCATTGATTTGTTTTGTTATTTTCAGAGATATGATCTTGCTGCCTTACAGCAAAGAGGGCAGCTCCAATGGGGAGCAGAAAAAGGTCACATTTCCCCAGGTTTTGCACTGCTGTTAGAAAAAATTCTGTTTCCAAGATAGAAGCAGAGTCTTTTCTCAGTGCCCAATTCTTCACACTGAGAATACTCACCTGTCATATATTATTGAACAACTTCAATAAAAACCATGGAAATTCAAAACATGTCAAAATGACTGATAATTTCACATTGATAAGGAAATAAAGGAGATTTCTCTGCATTTTTACAAGCTTGTCATTCAGTTCTGCTACAGTAGATGGCATCATTTAACAGGGAGAGGACAAAAATTTGAAGACATGGATATAATGACATTTGAATTTGCCTCTAACTTTCTGGACATTGTTAAATGAATTAAGAAACAAGCTAGGAGAGCTGCAATGAAAACTGCTGTGACCTTTGGCAGAATGAAAGCATTAAATAGATTTCCAAAGGAAACTTACATCTGGGAAGACTTAATGTGTTAAGGACACCCCCTCTGTGCTCAGATGTAGATCTGTGTGTCAGCATGTTATGACATAATGCATTTTGCATTGCTCATAAAGATTAATCCTTTGGAAAGCTGATTTGTGCTAAAGCACTGGCGAGTAACATATAGGAATAATGAGGCTGGAGAAGAGCTGACTTGTCTGCTTCTAGACTTGTGGTATAACAGTCACATACTTGCCTTAGCCAGCTTTTCTTATTGATTCCTTAACATACCCATTAGCCTAAGATTAAAAAAAAATACTAGAACTCAACAGTATTTGTCTATGGCAATGCATAATCTTATTTTTCCTCCCAAATCCTAAATGTGATGGCCATACAGCACTTCACTTCTGTGGCACTTCCTGCAATTCTTTGTTGGAAGCCCTGTCAATCTCTACTGCACTGTAAAAAAGTTTAATATTTGAAAACCTGAATTAATTTGAAACTATGCTGTTTACTGAGCATGTTGGTAGAGGCTTTGCTGTGAGTAGCACTTCCCCAGGCCAGCCTAAAAGGTGAATAAAATTTTAAAAAGGCAACACAGTAATTGTCATATGCTGGTTTTGAATTATTTCCCATTATAAGAAGACTGGCAGCTGTCTGTGAGCAGACCAATAGAGAAAGCTGAAAAGAAAATCATGGTTTAGCTCCAAAGGACCTGTAAGTGTGGTACATAAGAGTCCAAGTGTGTACAGGGGAAGACAAAGATGGCCATTGTCAGATGGCCTGAAAGAGAGAGATGCTATACAGTACATAATCCCAGTCCCAGTGAGGTGAAGGGGAATTTGTTATCACATGCAATGACCTGAGAGTCTGACCTGTTTTGTAGTTGATTTTGGCTTTGCATTTGTGCAAGCACCATGATCATGATTTAACCACAATTTTATGGCAAAAGGAAAAAATTTCCTAATAGTATCCTCAAAAACCACAGGCTTTTCCACTTTGGACAAAGCCAAAGTCCAGCTATTGCATTAGTAGCAGACTCACATATCCCATTTGCAGAGATGTGACTAAAGGGTTAGAAATTAAAAAACATCTTGAACTTGTCTGGTTCTGCCTCAGAGAGGGCAATAGTCCACACAGGGGTGACTCACGATCCTCCAGCAGCTGCCTGATGGCCTGGGAAGCAAAACTGAGCAGCTTTGCTCTGTGAGAATCTGACCACAAGCACAAGGAATCAAACAAACAATCTCTGCTGTATTTAAAGTGAATCTGGTAAAGGCTAAAGCACCAAGATGAAGAAGGCCTTGCCTCTCACTTTGACAGAATCCAAAGTCTGATGAAGTTAAGAAGGGCATTTCTGTTGCTTTTTAACTGTACAAAGCCTGTGCTTCCTCACCCTGACCTAGTTTTGGTCATTTGCTTTACAGGATGAGTACTTCAAAAATTGTTTTACATTTCTTCTGTAGTAAATAAATTTTTTTTTTGTTAATTGCACACCCCAGCAGTGTGTGATACATTGCTTAAGGAAAGGACCAAGTAGAAAGGAGATATGCTGTCTAATTTCAAAGGCAATGCTATCATTCTCCCCTGCCAGAGTAGGTGGAGGAATCCACCCCAGCATGTGCAGCAGTGCTGCTTTCCATTTCCTGAGCAGAAAAGAATGCCACAGTGTCTACCTCGAGGCAAATGGTTTGGGCTCCCTGTCTGGTATTATGATGATGTTTATGAGAAACCCAAACACACTCGTTCCATCCCATCATCAGTAATGGAAACAAGTGGATTGTCATAATGAATGAGCTGGCTGGAGGGGCTGGGATGGCCTGGCTGCAGTGCTGAGTACTCAAAAGGGCTCAAACCCTCCCTGGGTCACAGGAGCCAGGAAAAGATGTGGAAATAAAGGAAAAGAAATGGTTTAACAAGTTGGGGTTTTTTCAGCTGCAAGGCCTTCAGACATTCTCTCAGCTGGAATTGTCTGAAGCAGCTAATTAATTGAATCCATTTCCCACAGTGCTTGAGGACATAAGGGCCAATTCGAGTGTCTGTACCTGTTAGGATATTTGCAGGTTTAGTAGTACTGAGATAATATTTTGTAAGGCTTGTCCACATGTGGTTGGAGGTAATAAAAGCTCCATTTATAAAACACTTAAATGCAGACTGTGAAAAACCAGAGTGGGTCAATCTCAAAAATCCTTTCCTGCTCTGTGAGCTCTAGAAGTAAGAACTGCCATCAGGTGGAATAGAAAAGGAGTATGAATGAATAGTTCCAGATTCCCCAAGTTTCACACCAAAAAGGACAGCTACATCCTGCTGTGTTTTCAGAGTGAAACCGAAGCTTTCTTACTTCTAGGGATGCTTGTCTGCCAAGAAAACTGGCATTTAAACACCTCTGCCACTGCCCCAGTCCCAGTTTCCCCCTCTTCTCAGAAGCAGAGTATGAAAGAGAAAGCTGCTGAAGACAATGCTGGGTAAGTGTAATACTGTACTTGTCTGTCAGAGGTGTTGCAGGATGGGCTCATGTGCTATTTCCCTGGCAATGTACAGAAGAGTCTGGATCCTCAGGCAAAGGACCCTTGCATCACACAGCCAAACTGTCCTTGCTTCCAGACCCACCCAGTCTGCATGCCAGATTACAAAATAAATAAGGAAAAGCCAGGCCTGCACTGGTACAAACAAGTTCTTGCATTTTAAACGACTCATTCCTTGTTGCCTTTGTTTGTTTATATGCTACAAATGCCACAACCTTTCTGCAGCCTTTAAAAAGTTTTAGAAATATCAGGTAGAACATAATCTAAATAAGCATATTTATTTACCAAGTAAAACACTAAAGGCCTCTATTTTCCCTGCAGATTATTGGCTTTTTTCTAATATTTCAAAGTGTGATTTAAAAACTCTAATTTTTCTCCTTTATCCTCAGAGGTCTGTTGTTCTTCTCAAAAGGTAATTTGATCTAATCTGCCACATTGTTCTGTCCCAAAATCTCTGTTTCACAAATTGCTCTGTTTGGGCATGCACACTGACACCCTGGAATGATGTTCTTCATACAACTTCCAAAGGTCTCCCTGCCACAGCAGTGCTGCAAGGAAATCGTGTCCAGGGGTATCCATCCCATCAGAGCTGCTGTTACACAACAGCCTCACTGCCTCAGCTGGTGTCTGGCATGAGAAACATGGCAAAACTGGCAGTAAGGAAACAAAGTGCAGGGTGGTTTCTTTGCTGCTTTAGCTGGTGAGGGCTGATTTTTGGCAGAACTCTCATTTCAGGCTGAGTCATACAAGGGGCAGGACAGAGCAGACTGCTGTATGTCTGTCACCTTGCTCCTTCCTCGGGGCTGCCCAGAGAACTGCTGTCTATTCCTGAACTCATAAAAGTCATTTTGAGGGAAAACTTCTGCTGGGTTCAAGAGACAGTTATACTCCTTTTGTTCTTAGCTGTTCCCTGACAACATTTTGGGCCAAATTGCTTTTTGCATGGGAGGGAGGAAGGAATTCCTTAATGACCATCTGTACTGAAATGATATTCTGGGATTTCCCCTCAGTGTCCCCTCTCAACAGGCTGACTCTGTGACTCCATTACATTTATGCTTCTGTCTTTTTAGTAGACATCAGCCTCTTTTTGTCACAAGCTGCAGAATTCAGATTATTCCTCCTTAATTAAGGGTAATCACTGCCTGATCAGAACTTTCCTTGATTTTACTGGGCTTTGAATCAGACCTAAAAAGAGTCAACTTCTAATTATTCTGGGGGTAACTGAAGCTCCTCAGTGCCTGACAGATCAAACCTTTTACTAAGGGTAGCATTTGCATTAGAGCAGGACACAAAGTAAGAAGACATCATAATTCAGTGCATTCAGAGCCTCTTGGAGGGACCACTGCATCATATTTCAGCTACTCTTCAATTAGTGGTAAACTGCCTATGAGCTTTGTCCAGCCCCTCTGTTCTCACATTCCAATACTTTTTGGCACATCACCTTCTGTGCCATTTGGTGTCATGCTAAAAATTAGCAACAGGCTGCAAGGACTTCATTTGTGGCTATCCAGTTGTAGTGCTGGCACACATTCTGACACTACTCTGCAGTAATATGACTTTTATGTGCTCCTTTTCTTTAGAGTGAACGATACCAAATTCTTGGCATTAAGACTTTTGTTTTAAACTACGCAAAAATGGACATAAATTCAACTTATAATGTGATTTCTGATGATTTAATGGATTTATTAGTTTTTTAAATATGCATCCTGCTCATCCCTTGGGCAGTCAATAGAGACTTTTACAGTCAGAATCCAAGTGTCAAAGTAATAATTCTGAGCTCTTGACCACTTCCAATTATATTCCATAAGAAGCTGGCCTAATGTATTTCTAAAGAAAAGCAATAGTTCAAGCTCAACATTATTGGGATCAATTAAGGGGAAAAATTTACTAAAATGTAGCACAAGATTTTGAGAAACTTCCAGAAAAAAAAATCACCCCCAAGGTGTAGCTCAAAGACATTCTGCATTCCTGATTTTAGCTTGGACCAGGGAAGAGTTTATAACATTGGAGGGCTCTTTGAAACATTTCTTGTGGTAGGTCTGTCCTGGGAAGAATAAAGAAAAACTGGCAAAGTCGTTGTGCACAGGTTTCCCAGACTTTACAGCCACCCTGACAGATCCAAAACATGAAAGAGATTCAGCTTTTGATCTGATAAGAGAAAGGGAAGGAATGGAAATTGATAATTGTTAAAGCTTGGTCTACAGAGCAGCTCATTTAAACCACTGAACTATAACTACTTAATTAATGATGCTTTAAATTTCTGGCTTGATAAAACCTAAACATGGTGTGGGGAACAATGTGTGACTTTTGGTTCGCATTGTCTAAATTTGTAATTAAAATAATTTTTTGGCAGATAATGAAAATTTCAAGTGGGACATGATCCTCTCTTTCCCCTCAGCTCTGTGAGAGGGCTCACAGATTTATGCAATGCTGTTTCTGTGGTTTGCCTTGGAAGAGATCAGCCTGATTCAGTGCTTCTCTCCTGAGGCTGAAGCAGATGGGAAATATTACAATGGCAGTACAGTACATGTGGTAATAGCATCTGTATTTTCAGATACCTTGGACAAAGTCAGCCCCAATATAACTCCACAGCCATAGTGAATTTACATCTGAGATGAGTAAAGCAGCAGGGGGGGGGCAAATTCTGTGCTAGCCTAAGTCCCTGCACAGTTTTATTGGTTTCCCTGTAATTTCAGAAGTTGGAAATAAATGAAGGGTTTGGTTCTTGCATTTCATATTCCAGGGAAGGATTAAAGTGAGTGCTCTGGCATGCTGTCTAAAGAGAAGAATCATATCTTTGGCTGCCATTAAATTAAGGGTATTTGTAATTCAGAAGGTTGTGGTGGGATTCTGAATGCATAGAGCATCATTAACCTAGTTTCATCTGCAAAACAGTTTGTATTCATTCATTCCTTGTGCCAGTTTGTACTAATTCACCCCACATCCATTTTGGACAGTTTGTTGGATATGGATGGCAGTATGAGAAATTCTTTTTAATCTGCCTCATAGAGGATATTAAATGGCTATTTGTACACTGGATACAATGCTGTTATTGTCAACCTCCCAGGGCTACTAAAATAAGTATTGTGAGGGTTTTCTCAGGGTACCAAAGACAACTTAATTTTGGAGGCACTTTTTAATATCAAGTTCTATGCCTGGCCATTTTTCAAGCACGAAGACCTATGGATCCTTCCTTACTGATTCCCTTGTGAGGTGAAAATTCACACTTTTGGAGCAGTGAAGAGCCTGCAAGCAGAGAGCTGGCTTTTTATTAATATCAGAGGTCAGAAGCTTTGCTACTGAAGTGGCTGCCTCAGGCCTGGCACACATTTAGCTCTCCCTGCTCTGTGCAGCAACAACCCCAGCTGGCACAGGGTGAGAATAACCAGCACCACAAAGCCCAGGAGGGCTGGAACATCTGCAGCAGACACAACCTGGTCCAGCACAGTTTATCTGCTACAGCCCTTAAAAGGTAGGAGTGGAGGAGCCAGAGCCAGAGAACACCTGATAAATGAAAAGGCTCTGTACAATTCACTTTTTTTTTTGATTCTTCACTGAAAGACATTTACAGCAATCTTTCTCTCTTCAGCTGCTCTGAAATAATTAGTTGGACTTGAAAACCTCTCTTCTTCCTTTCCCCCACTCCTCCATATAAATGCTATTCTGTTCATACAAAAAAGAGGGATCTACAAAGAGGACCACCCTGCCAACAGCTAAGCCACCACCAGCCTTGGAATATTGTGCAAAGAATCTCCAAAATGTCTGAGCAGATTTCAATTACTCTTTTCAAAGATTTGCAATTCCCACTACACAGGCCATTGTTTGCTTTCACTAGGACATTCTTCTCTTAAACAGCTGGCACAGAATGACTACTGCTCTGTAGGGAAACAAGCAAGACCATACAGTAGATTTAAAGACAAAACCAGAGAAGATGCAATTTTTTTTTAAAAGAGGCTCTCATGAGCATAAAAGTGTTTTCCAAGAAAATATGAATCCTATTTTTGCTGCTTGTAGCTGAAGGAAAGCATGAGGGATGTAGTTTATTCTCCTTTGATGCTCAGCATGGCTATTACAGTGAACATCAAAGCAACAATGAACGATGCTTCCCATATTTCCCATTAACTCTGTTTGGATGAGCAATTGTTTCTGTCTTGGCTGTTTGAAAAAAAAAAAATGCAATTTTGTTCTTGCTTACTCTCCTAAAAGAAAATGGAAAGAAGGAAAAGAGAAGAAGCATCACAAAGGGAAAGAAGAAGAGAAAAAAAAGATGTTTGCCACAGACAGCCTTCTAATGCACTGACTGGTCACTGGGCATGAACTGCAGGGAGCTTCAGTGGGAACTAATTATGTCCAGAAGTTTTCCAAGAGCTGCCAGAGCTGAATTGCTGTGGGAAGTATTTTCCAGACACAGATCATCCTTTCATATCTACTGCTGCAAAACGTGCCTGGGATGTTCCTGTGATTCTGCTGCCCTTTGCAGCCCTGGAGTTGGGAATGAAACGGTGCCTGAAGCTGCCCCAGCAGCCCACACAGGGTTTGCAATGGGAGGGAAGGGTTCACCTGACAGGAGAGCAGAGGTGCCTGTGCCACCCTCCAGGGTGGGATGTACAGCAACCTGAAAGAGGAATCCAGCAGCAGAAAGGGAAGTGTCTCCTGGGGCTGTGGATAACTTTGCTTTTTACTCAAGGCCAAACTCTGCAAGTCTTAAATCTACAAATCACATCCCTCATTTCTTGACAGTCATTTGGGTGCCTCCAGCTGTAGGAGGAGGCCTAGGCTTTCAAAACAAAAAAAAACCCACATTCAGCCTTGAAACATATATATTTTCATTACCCTCACATTCTCCCTGTTCAAAGTCCTGTGCATGCTCTCTCCTCCCTGGCAGACATCTCTTCTTGGAGCACTTGTGTGAAGCAAAGCAAGACAAAAATGTGCAGACCTTGTTAAAGGAGGTACCATTTTCATTCTCACTCTGATAGTTCATGTTTAAATGAAGGGTTTGACGTAAATGGGGGAAAATGGAAGTAGTCTCTGAGCTAATCTGAAAGGAATCTCCTCTGCTAAACTAAACAAAGCCAGAAGTCCCAGAGCTGAAGTTTATCCAAACTAAAGCCAACAAATGGTTGTTGTTGGAGGGGGTTATATCATGTTTTCCATTGTCATGTTGACATGAAACAGGCAGAGGCTTCCACTTTGCAAACTCAGAGGCAAGACTGGCTCTGAAGTGAAAATAAATAAATAAAAGCAGTGGTTGGAAGTAGGTTAGGTTTTCTCAAAGCAAAATTCAAAGAATCCTTCCTATGGAGGAGAAGATGAGAAAAAATAATGATTGCTTGAAAATATAAATGAAGAATATAATTTACTATATCTTTGTGTGAAAGATGTGCCACTCTATAGCCAGTGGTGGATCTCATTCCTCCTTGCACCCTTCTAGCATTTAAGATAGGGTTAGCAGACCTCTGCCTCTCTCTCCCTCTCTCTTGTACTTACAGAAGAAACTTTCTAATTCCTGTAATTTGTAATTTTTTACTGCCTATTGAGGTTATCTCTTGATTAGCCATAGTCAGAAGCAATGCAAGGGCTAATATTGAATTTTTTTTCATAAAGTCTCAAAGCTGTGTGAGAAATATTAATAACATGGTCACCACATATAAACATGTAAATCTTATTTCCCTGAAACAATGTGTCTGACAGTGTGGAATGGAGCAAAATCAGGAAATTCTGTGGGAATTCCTTACAGATTTTCCCAGTGACAAAACGTCTCTTGTCAGGGAAGCCGCAGAGAGGACAGAAAGCAAAGCCTCACAAACCCTGCACATCAAAAGATTCAGAGGAAGGAAGAACCCCCAGGGAAGTAGCTGTCCTGCAGGGGCCACCAAGGTGGGGCACTGGAGCAGCAGCTGGCTGTGGGAAGCTGCCCAAGGGAGCCACCCAAGCCCCTGAGCCACAGGGACCAGCACAGCCCCGAGAGCCATCCCTCCAGCAGGAATCCACTGCCTCCCCTGGGCTTCTCTATCTTACAGAGGTAAAATAACACTTCTTGCACCTGCCCTGGAGCAGGAATCACATCTGAGCCCAGTTCTCCTGCACAGGCTGTGTTACCATGGACATGTAGAAGGTGGGATAGGCTGGTAAAGTACTGAGCAGGTAAAATGATGACACTAAAACTTTTGTTCCATTTGGGGCTGAAGGTTTTTTATCATCTGTCAAAAACCAGAATCAAGAAGTCTCAAAATTATAGACAATTGGTGGTAGATACTGAACTCTAAACCATGTTAAAGTCATGTAATCTACAATTTACCAAGCTCCCTCATGGAGAATGAGCTAACAGTAGCAATGTTGAATAAGAACAGATTTTATTATACTATCTGCAACTCTATTTGATTTTTTGAGTGCTTCCAATAATGAATTGAACACCATCAAATTGAACTGCAATGATGTGGGACTCTAATCCAGTTACTTTAAGACCATAAACCCCCATATTTGTTAACAACATATCTTTGCCATTGCCAACAATTTCCCTTTTCTTAACTGAGATCTTTTGCCCAGTTTCTTAAACAAGCATGACTAAAGGACAGCATAATCTGGAGTATTAATGGTATGACCATTGCACTAATTTCTAATTCTGTGACTTTTGATGAGTTATTACTTCAAAGTAACAAATTAAATCTTGCAGGAGCTGTGGCTTTGTGCTCTGCTGCAGGCTAGAAACCCACCACAGAAACATCAAGGGTGATACAGTGCTCCAGTGCCTGCCAGCCTGGGAAAGTGCACTTTGTTATTGTTTGCCCTTCCTGGTAGGGTGAACCTTTCAGCTCTGAAGAGGTTGCTTTTAACCCCAAATGCTAAATGCCACTCTGCATCATTTTCCTTACTGACCCCCAGCACGCTGTCCCAATTATGAGGGCAGGTGTGTCCTATTTTCTGCAGATTCCTGATTAAAAAAAGGTGTGAACAACATTAGCACATAACTGGGACAACAGTTACTGATGGAAGAGTGTCAGTCTGGTTTCTCAGCCAGCCTGTGGAACAAAAACTGATGGTAATTCCCTCCTCTGTTTTTTTTTTTTTTTTTAGTAATATTAATTACAACTCTCCCCCAGCTGTTGTGCAAGGCTGGCATCAGCAGAGTTTGCCAGTGACACCTGGCTGCCTATTTCAAACCTCAACACTTTGGCAGAAGCTGGAAGAGGAAATAGGATCTGCTTGTAATCTGCAGCACTAAGAGGAGAGCAAACTTAATGACTCTGACTGAGGCATCAACAGTGAGGTTTGTGCCAGCAACAACACCCTTCTACCTCTGCCTCTTCCCCCTGTAATAAAGCAGTGGATGATTCCAACTCCACCTCCTCTTTCAGAAAAATCAGTCTGTGTAGATTTGGTGATTTGGTCTCAAGTCAAAAACAAATCTGGAAAATAATGAAAGGGTTATGTAATAGCCTCATTTTCCTAAGGCGAATGTGTTCCAGGGATGTGTGATATAAAATGTGTTTATGAAATTTGTCATTCTTCCAAGAACACATATATAATGTTCAGAGGGGGTGGATTCCCCAGGCTTTCATTTAGCAGGATTTTTCCAGACCAGAAAGGAATGTTTCAATTTTCCTAAGCATAACCTTGTCTGCTGTGTGCTTGGTGAAAAACAGTTAGGAAAAAAGGAAGAAGAGGAGTAGACCCCTGATATTTCATTACTTCACATAGTCCAGGTTACTTACAATGGTTAATTATCTCTTGGCACACAGATGTGCATCATCTGGTTTTACTGTCAAAATTATGGAGGGGAACCTTTTTGAGTCACCAAAACCTTTGAGGAGAGATAGTTCTGCCTGTTGTTAGCATTGCCCTTAAAGTGGAAATTTATCTACAAAGAACACATGTGTGCAGTGTTCCATACAGCTAACTGCTAAACATGACAGTCTGGCAGTCTCACAGACAAACTCCATCTGTACAGTACCCAGCATACAGTACTTCACATGCTATCTAATCCTTCCCAGTTAATAACAAAAAGAAAGTAAAATGGCCAAATCAGCTGTTTACAAGTTTTCCTAAAATATCATTCTTTTCTCAGGGATCAGAAGTGGGTGTTCAGCAGGAAAAGTAATTTGCATGCTTCCTCCTGAAACCTACATGTAATGGTTATATATAATTTTAAACTGCAATTTGCAACTGAAAGTAATATGAAAGGTCAATAAGTCTTGTCAGAGAGATTTTAGCATTCAGCCATTACCTCAGAAATGAGTTTCCTGACCAAACATCCAAGATAATACTTGCATTACAAGGAAAATACTAAATTACCTTAGAGCAAAAAATTACTTGGAATACTGCTGAAGGGTTTCTGGCATTGCTGTCTCGCTGCTTTCAGAGCAGTGCAGTTTTCCTAATGACCTCAGTGAGGTTCCTCAAGGACTAAGGGGTGTACCTACAAGAAGTGTCCTGCTCTGGCTGACTGAGGTGTCCTTTAAGCACAGCAGATGCAGCTGAGACAGGTCCAAATCCATCTGACTTCCCTTTTGGCACTGATGTGAGGGTGGTGTGGATGTGCTTCCTTTGCAGGCAGTGGAAACTGCCAAATACCTCCAGTCTGTCTAGCTAAAATTTATGCTGTCTTCTGGAAGTAGCTGTTGTGATTGCCTCTAGAAACTCAAGATAAATGGGATGAATGCAGGCTGCAAGGCTTAGCAAATGGCAAATGTTTTCACAAGTTGTGGAGAATGAATTTCTTTCCTCAAGAAGCATTCTAAGATCTCACACTTTTGAGCAGTTTAGATTAATATGCAGGATGGAAAGGTGCCTTCAAAGGGTGGAGGCAAGGATACATTGCTGGACTCTGAATCATCTGTCCTGTCCCAAGTGCTGGCTTTGTGTCCTGCCAGCCATCAGGGGGCATCTTATCTTGAACAAGGGCAGGGCTCAAAAGCCCTGACACACATCAGAAAACCTGGGCTTTGTCAAGGAGATTTCACCTCCAGGCTAAAAACCTCCTGGTGGGTACAAGGACATACAGCTTTAGGTCATGGAAGCCCCAGAATATTCCTTGCTGCACAGTATCTGGATGCCAGGCTCTAGAAGAGGTTTGGCTTGAGGCTGTACCCAAATCTCCATTCCAAGCCCCTACAGCACGACAAAGAAACAGCCCAGGGGTACATCTGACTACCCCAACTCAGGGTATGCTCAGAGCTTTCCTTAATATGTTGCCAAGTCTTGTCTCCTGGCAGGCTTTCCCAAGGAAAATTTTATATTGACTTACATTTGATACTAACCATATAAACATTTTTCTTGACAAGAGAGAGCATTTCAGCATGTCTGGAAATTCTCTTTTCAGTTGTGGAAAATTTGGGTTCCCAGCCCATTCCCTGCTCTGCACATGAATTAGTGATATGAATAATCAACTCCTTCAATTATTATTTTCTGTGTGAAAAGCATATTCAAATGTGTGGAAAGAAACATTTTAAAGTGAGGAGAGAATCCAAATTTTTAAGGGATAACTAGTGATTTATCAGTCTTTCTGTAACCTCATCCCTCTAAATAGTATGGAAGTTAGCCCAGTAAGGAAATGTTACAGCACTATGAAACAGGAATGTGGCAGAGAAATGAGAATACTCATTCACACTTCATTCGTGTATTGTTCTTCTACCCAAAATTTACCATTTACTGAGTCAAATATATGTTGTACCTGAGAAATGTCCAGGGATACAACTAGAGTGAGGGAAGGAGACCTGGCACTCAGGAGGGATTTTTTTATGGAGAGAAATAAAATTGATGTTCCTTTTCTTTTTATTGGATGGTCTCTTAGTCCTTATCCCTCTGACGATAGGCACAGGTATGTAAAAGTACCCTGACTGCATGTTAAATATAAACAATATATATATTGTCTACTGCTGTAAGCAGAGAACACTCATAATTTTATAACTATTGCATTTTATAATCTTTACTGAAGATTGTTGGAGAGAGTTTGTATATGGCTAAGCAGAAACAGAAAACGCTCAGTTCACAGTAAATTCAGTTTACTCTCTACAGGACATCTTTGTATGCATTGGCTGTTTTTTGTTTTCTTGTTAATAGACACTTAGGCTTAGCCTGTGCCTGTGCTGGCTGAGGGAGGCTGGTGTTTGGGCACGCTGCTGCTGCAGAGCCTCTTGCCTGATTTGCTCATGCACAGATCCTCCTGAGCTCCAAGTGCTCCACTGCCAACAGGCTGCTCCTGCTGGACTCACACTCACCTCGGGCAGAGGTCCCTGTCCCGGTGTGCTGAGACAGATGGGTTTGCCCCGAACTGGCTCAAGTAATCGTTTTCATGATGAGTGTCATACAGAGCAGTGTAGGGTGTGGTATTAAAGGCATTTGGCTTTCCTTTGCAGCGCTACACTTTCTTTGACTGCTGCTTATCGAGTGAATTGTGAGGTTATTCCTTGCCTCTCTTTCATATTTACAGGAGAGAAAAGTGTTTTATCTTAAGGAAGGTCTGGTTTACAATATCTGGCAAGCAGGAACTGAGCACATCCAAAAAAGGTCAGCTGTACTTGTGGAATGTCATCTGTTTAACTTAAATACTCATACCACACTTATCGTCGCTCTAGGTTGAATTCTTGCATACAAAAAACTTCTCTCCCCTCTGAGTTCCGTGTTCACTTGTTTTTTGGTGTTCTTGCTCTCTGTAAACATGCACACACACATTCTCCTGGACTTCCACAGACCATCAACTGCTAATCAGTCTCGTGAGGGGCTGACACAGCCTGCAGATGCCTGATTCAAACTGTTGCAGCTGAGGGAATTAATTTACCCTCCTGTTCTATGCCAAAGTAAAAAATTCTGTAAGCTGACATATTTTCATATATCACTCTTAAAAATTCCTTCAACAAAACCGTTCAGAATCTTAAGGCTTTTTTTTTTTCTGCACGCAAATTGTTGAAAGAAACCCCCACGCTGCCACTGTAAGACAAACAAGTACAAAGGAGAACTCCAAATAAAATAGCTGGAAGCAAAGACTTATTGCTTGTGACAAAGGGCTTCCAAGGCAGCACGGAGCTAACAGTTAAAATGTTATTCCAAGAGTTAAAAGAAAAAGCTCAGAAGCTCTCCAGTGTCTGTAGCAGGAAAACAAGTAAGAACAAGACCGAATGCAGCCAAGGCAGACAGCACTGTACAGTCCCTCTAACTGTAAAGAAAGCAAAGCAAAGCAAAGAGAAACCTTTGGAATGATACTGCAAAGCCCTGCAGCTTTCAGCTTCACCATTAAATACCTGACTGCTGGATTAGTGAAGGAAAAGTGTTCTGGTGAGATTCGTGCACACACATTTCTTACAAGCTACTAAAATTATTGGTAAAAATAAAAATAAAATAAAAACATGAAATCATAAGAAGCTTGAGTTACTCACCGACTTGTTGTGCCAAAATAACTGAGGGTTGAAACACGGCAAGAATGAGCAAAGTTACTTTTTGCACAGAGCTCATCATGTCTAAATATTAGACATGAGACTCTCTGTGCAAAAATAAAAATGGGGGGGGGAAGAAAAAAATCTATTCAAAATAGCAACATCGGTTGTTCCCTGCCCTTCCAGCACCGGGCCATGTACAGAACTCAGCCACAAGCATTCCCCAGCTTTGGCCTTAAATAGGAAAAAAATTGGCTTACTTTTCTTTTCCACCCCCTTTACTGAAACATGAGAAGAAGACCCATCCCCTAACAGTAAATGAATGATTAATATTTCTCTTGGCTTTACAGAAGACTAAAGTCAACTAAACAAGACACACAGCACATCTGGAACTTTTGTGTGCCTACGAAACGCACGCTGACACTGTTTGAAGGGTTAGTGGGCACTCCATGTGACAGATAGGTGTGTGGAAAAAAAGCCCTGTGCCAAAGCCCCCGGGGGAAAGCATTTTTTTCATGTTAATTAGGAGTCAGTGGGTACAACCCAAAGAGGATTTTTAATTCTTAGGGCTCCCTAGCAAAGATAAAAGGTAAGTACCGATGTAGCTGCACAGACTGAAAGAATCCCAGCAGTGGAGGAGCAAACCCAGGAATTTCTGCTGATGAGCAATCAGAGTTAATGAAAGAAAATCACACTTCTTTCCAGTGCTTTTCTCACCATTTCCACCTCACAATATGATTTTGTGTTACCTAGGGAGAAAGCAAACATTAAAAATAATTATGAAGAGAACAAGATCACAAATCACAAATCTCTCAGACTAAATCTTTTCATGTAATTCAGTTTGATGCTGTCATTACAACATTTGAAAGGAATGCAGAACAGTTTTCTTGTCTGTTTGCTCCTCAAACAAGAAGGTAGAGAGGACAAAAAAAAAAAAGAGAAAAAAATCTTGAGACTACTAATACCTTTTAAACCTACTTATTTCTTTATGTCACAGTGGGCATCTCTGCTAAAACAATTACCAAACCAATTGCTGCTCTCAGTCGATCAATCTGATCCAGGTCATGTTCTGTAGAAGTGCTCAGTCATTTTTCTCAAGTGTTGCTGAGGTTACAATGACCTGGGGAACCACCCCTCCTATCAATAATTCGTGAGCATCATGAACTGTCATCCAAAAAAGGGGCCCAAATCTCTGTATGCAGCACAAAATAAGAGCAGCCTGAGGTTTACTCTGGTAGGTATTGGAGCTCATTTCAAAACCTATTTATCTAAAACACATTTGCACTTAAACTGAAACGCCCTCTTCTGCTGGGGTCACCTGAGGTGGAGTAGGTTGAAGCAAGTATGAAGAGATCTTAAATAATTTGATGTCACTTTTAACATGTCCTGTCTCTTCTGCATTTTAAATGTTTATAAGGTATGGATGCCTTGATACATTCGAAGGGAATTACGCATCACTTTTTCTTCCATTAATTTCCCAGTATTCCCTGCTGTCTCTGTTGCAGGTTTGGGTTTTCAGATCCAGGATCATATCACTTAACAGGTTAGGTTATTTGGTTTATAGCATTCAAGTAGCTACAATCAACAAACAGATAACCAGCTCCTGTTGAGCCACCCTAGAACATAAGACAACAAGCTTCAAATTTTTATGCAAGGGCCTATAAGGTTTTCTCCTCTTCTGAAGTTATGCTTAGAACATAAAATAGAACAAGAAATAAATCCAAGAACCTGGATTTATTTGTTTGCCTCTCTTCAATAGAAATATACAAACAGATCAAACTGTGGATACAAACCATTCTCAGGTATAGAAAGAGAAATTAACCAAATTAATTGTTTATCAAATTGTTTATCAAAATGCAGATCAATATTCTGTTACAATGTCTACACTTTTGTCACAGTAATTGTTTAATTTTCATGAAGCATAATGATTGTTTCTTGGTAAGTGTTCACATTTGAGGAAAAAATAAAAAAAGAAATTCATTCATGGCTTTGAGTTAAAGACACTTTCACATTGAGTTCTGCAAATTTCTTAGTCTGACCACAATAAACATTTCTCTAAGTTTCTTAGATCAAACCTTTCAGAAAAGAACAACCTTGGTGACTCCCTTATTTTCACCAATGCTTGCCTTCAGTTTTTACACTACAATACTTGTCTGAGCAAAATTTAAATTCTAACTCTTCTTCACTGTCT
The DNA here is from genome assembly GCA_013398075.1 of Notiomystis cincta. Taxonomy (NCBI): domain Eukaryota; kingdom Metazoa; phylum Chordata; class Aves; order Passeriformes; family Notiomystidae; genus Notiomystis; species Notiomystis cincta. Next base: position 77,406 of record VZRX01013397.1, on the reverse strand, counting down.
ACCTTAGATATTATGCTACTCTCTACCTAGATTATGAACCCAAATTTATCCATGGCACCTCCTATTTGCCACAGGCATCAGGGTATCAACGTGTGTGTTTGAATGTGTACAGAAATGAATCCTGGGGTTGCTGTATAGAAGTATAAAAACCATATCTCATCCCATAAAAACAGTGACCCTTCTTTGGGATCTGCAGTGTATTTGCTGTGGTTCTAGTAGCAATGCAGAGCAATGCTCACCTACACTAAAATCCCTCATCAGTGCTACCTTCACCTAATAGTGGTTGTTTAATTGATTTTATAATTCTAGTGTAGAACTCTCTGGCGATTGCCATTGACTGTGAGAGTCAATTCCTTTTGAAAAGCACTCACCATTCTACTTACATGGCCTGAGGGGGCTGTGGCACAGCAACTGAACACTTTGTGTTCAAAGTCTTCCTTTCCACATCCTCTGCACAGAAACAGCTCCCCTAAAAACAGGTTCTCGAGTCTTGTAGGTAGTTTTGGATTATTTAGTAGGCAGCTCTTGGTCAATATTAGGCTTCCTAGGGATGCAATGTCTTGGCATCTGGACTAAACTGCAAAAGGAATTAACATTTTTGATGGAGGAACCTGAAACAATTGCTTGTAAAAGTTATTGAATTTCTACTATATTGAATATCTACTATAGATACCACAAGAGATGAGTAGATTGAAATCAGATGCTGGAATATTCATGCAATCTGGGATTCCTTGTGCCTGTTTGAGTCTTGTGGGTAGTGACATTCTGCCTAAGAAAGACAAATGAGAGACTTTCTCTTACATATTTATCAGGTGACCTCACTAAAAGGTCATCCTTAAGTAAGTAAATTATATCAGTGTTGCTTTTAAAGTTCCCAAATTCTGGCCTGTAGAATCAGCTGGCAACTATTCCTTGTTTCTGAGAGCTCAATATGAACTAAGAATCTTCAAATTTTGCCATTGCAGTTAGTCCTGTGCCAGCAACAAGATTTTTTTTTTGTTCTGTGTGGATTTTAATGATAGTAAAGAATCTCCAGATTTTAAAAGGAGTGTACAGTTTCACAGACATAAAGCACTGTGAATAGTGCAAATAGTGACAGAAAGCACAGCAGGGGAAAGAATCCACAAGAAAAACTGAATCTAGAGATACTAAACAAAAAGAGACCCCAAAATGGAGCCATGTACTCATCAACCATTCCTGTACTTATCAACCATTCCTGTTTGTGAGCTAGAAACAATGCAAATTATGACTGATGCCCTAACAGACAATTACAAAAATGAAGGCAGCCAAGGTAATGAAATGGTTTCATTCTTCTCCCGTCTTTCCATTTTCACTGAAATTTTATCCTAAGACAATGGGAAATCAGATTTTGAGACCCAGCCTCTTGTTCACATGTGCTCTTTTTTCAGCTTTGCACACTCTCAAGGTTTCCACAAACGAAAATTCTCCTTCTTTTTTTTTTTTTTTTTTTCCCAAAGTCCTGTGCAGATTAAATAAAATCCTTCATCTGAGTCACGTTGGGAACTAACTGTGTTACAGCACAGCTGTGAAGGCTCTTAAGGCAGAGCCAACACCATGACTGCATAGGGGTGAAGCAGAGACAGCACCCACAGCATTTTCTCTTCACAGCAGGAGGGACAGAAGCCAAGGCAGTTTAATGACCTCTGGGTGTACTGAGTGCTGGGGAACTGGACATCCGTGGCCAGGGCGGGGTTTCTGTGCACTGCACACGCACCTACTGCTGCCGCCAGGGACGGAAGCCAGGAATTCACAGCCCTGGCTCCTCGCCCTCCTGAGGATGCTCCCCCTTTTCACTGAGGTGTCAGAATTAGTTTGAAAGGAATCCTTTCTCGTCTACAATCCAGATTTCCACTGTACAACTGAAAAAACCCCCAGATCTTCACTTTTTAAGAAAGAGCAAAGTCCTATCCACCTAAGGAAGTACTTAATGCAATAGCCACAAGACTTTCTGGCAGGAGAGGGTCTTGTAAAGGCTTTTGTCCTCTACAACTTGAGGTTGTTGGACATCAAAATAATATAAGATGGCAGAATATATTTATAAATTTAAGAATAAACTCAGCTCTGAATTTGTGTCTATGCTTAATTTTATACAGTCACAAAAGAAATAGTATTTTGATATATCTCTACGTAACAAAAACGTGTCAAATTCATCAGAAGAACAGTCCAAGAATGAATTATCATAAAAAGCAGGATATCCTTTCTACCTCGGGGCTGGTGTAGAAAGTAGAGGTACCTCATGCAAATCACTCCCTCTTGTTGGCTCTGCTCAAACCACCACTGCTCCAGACAGTACATGTGGTTCCCAGAAGAGCCCAGGTTTATTGTACTTAGGCAATTGTTCCTATGGGACCTCACATCAAAACGTTCCAGGCTTTAGGCTTCAGCAATAGCAACCCAGCAGATTTTAGGAGCACTTTTTTTCCTTTGTCATCTCTTTAAAATTAAATAAAAAAGAACAATAACTGCTGGATACGTCCAATATATTTTAAAAATCATTGTTTCAGATTTTTCTGTTTGCCGATTTATTGTTTTTCTAATGAGGGAATAAATATTCTTGTTTGCTTTTACTAAAGAATAACAAAAGGCCATCCGTACTCATGACTCATCCATTAGAAAAAACAGAAAATAGAACACAGGATTAAACATTTTAACTCTTGATCTGTTCAATACTAACAGGCTGGGAAGCAAAAGAAATTACCAAGGCAAAAAATTGAAATTTTGAAAACAACCCCAACCTTTTCTACATGAAGGCTACTGAAGATGTGCAAGAAGGTCAGAGACCATTTCAATACAAGAGTCTTCCACTACAAATGAAATCCAAGTTTGAAAAAAGAAAAGAAATAGCAGTGTTCAGGAAGAGAGTCAGCCCAGTTTTGATGGTGTGAGGCAGGTATGACGTCTCCTCTGGACTGTAAGTGTCCCAAGGAGCACACTGATTTCCTAGAAAGGACAAACAGCCTCCAGCTGCTTTTCTGGAAGGAGGGGAAGTGTACCACACTGGGGCCAGCCCTGCTGCTGCTCACACTGGTGGGTGGGCAGCCTGGAGGGCTGACTGCAAGGACTCTCTCAGCATCTGTTTTATGGGATTTTTTCTGCTCTGTGAGCTCCCCACATTCTTTTCTCTGCTCTTAACTCCAGTGCCTGCCATAGAGCCCACTACAGCTCTGCTATTGGAAAGCAGTGCCACTTGTGAAGTCATGTCATGCATGGAGCAACAACTTGGGACCCTAATTTAGATATATGTGTTGGTCTGCTCTGCTTTTCAAAGGCAGCTTTGAAAGCATCTTTCCTTTCAAGATGAATCCTGTCCTAAAAACTTTACATCACCACCTGGTATTCAAGAGTCTCAAAGTCTATACCAACAGCATCATGCATAATGGCATACAGAGAAGATATTAAAGAAATATAAATAGGTTGGTAGTTATGCTACTGATCTGATTTTATGGCTAAACTCTATATGGGCTTGCAGGTTTTATTTTAATATTACAGAACACAACCCCCTACTTCAAACAGATGTCAGTAAGAACTGGCTGGGCTGTGGTAGGCAAGTGTGGGAAAGTTTTCTTAGATGCACTGAGTAAAAAAAGCCCCACAACCCCACACCCACCACCCAGCCTCCTCCTCCCCCAGATTAGTAATGACCAACTTGTGGTAAACTCTGGTGACCAAGTTCAATAGTTAGGAAGAATCATCTGGAAAACCAAATGAAAATACCACACATTCATTCATTTTCATCCCTGCAGAGTCTGTGGCATGAAGACTAATAATAACATAATTATTTTTAAATTTGTATTTGAAACTCTTATGCAAATTGGATACAAACTATTCTGTGAATCAGAATATTGTTGTGCCTCATTCAGGATGCACTTGCTCTTTGTCTCTTAAAGACAAGGGATGCTTTCTATCTCCTTCCTAACAATTGTGCCTCATGGAAAACAGAAATAAATACAATAGGAGAAATATGCTTTTTAACTGAAACAATTTAACTTTTTTCCCAATAAATAGCTTTGAGGTGTGAAATCTTCTTACTACTTGATACAAGAATGTATTCTTAGCACATCATTTTCTACACACATGGAAAATTCAGAAAAGTGCCTCCTCAAATTAATTAAATCCTTATTTGAATGGTATTAAACATCCTTTTTTTCCCAAATGGCAGAACAGTGAATAGTCTGGTATGATTACACTGAAAAACAACATTATTAGGCCAGCATTTTGGTTACAGAATACCAGAGTCATAACTTTGAGAGAAAAGAACTGAGAATATGAAGACACATGCCATCCCACCTTCCCACCCAGCTGAACTTCCTCTTTTCAAAGGGATACTCCACCAAACTCAAACTCCAGGACCCCCACCACTGAGGAAATCTTACATGCAGAAAATGAAAAGAAGGGATGGAAAGAATCTCTTGGTGAATGCCTGTTAGTATTTATTCCAAGATTAGAGATGTGGTGTTGGTGACTCCTTCCTGATGCTCTTGGGAATGCACAAATCAAGGGGACACGTACACAGGACTGAAAGTCTGACCTCCTGTTACAGAAATCTTGGGTTCTTTGTACTGCAGAGAATTAAGACTCTTTCCATTCCCAGAACTTCTGGTGCTGGTTTTGATTTAGGAACTGCACTTCCTAATTTCTAGAGGCCAGGAGGTCAGGGTTGTTATTGTACTTATGTTCCCATAAGCTGCCTTCCCGTGCATCTCCATGTTTTGCCTTTTTGAACTAAACCACTGCATACCATGAATTTTCCAGCTCCCAAGGTATCACCCGTGACCATTTTAACTACTCAGAAAGTAAAGGAAAAATTTTCCTTTGGAAGAGCAATTACACTTCAGAATAACTAATTACTTCATACATTTACCATCTACAGAGGTCTGACAACTTTATCAAGTGTCATCTGTATGTTAATCAAATGGGAAACTGCAATATAAAGCTGAGAGAATATTTTCTAAGAATACAAAATAAATATATGAGCAGGATAATGGTCCTGATCCAGTGCCACATTTAGTGAATTACAGTTCATGGAGATTGTCAGGTACTTCAAACTTGATCCCCACCAGCCAGATGATACTCACCATTATTCCTCAGAAATATAACTGGCTTCCCATCAAACTCTTGGTACATTTGGAAACAGAATTGTGCCACCAGGGAACGAAACAGTAAAACATTCTGGAGTATTACACTGCAAATTGTTTAGTCCTCTGCCACTGTTCAGGTAGTGCAGATCCCCAGATTCAGAGCTATACTTTTGGCTGAACTTCTGAAGGAAAAAAAAAGGAATTTCTTAAATACAGGAACAGCATAGAACAAATTTCTGAGAATGTATTTAATTAACATTCTTGTAATGGTTAACATTTCTAAAATCTTGCATATGCACAAACTCCAGAGAGCTGCAATTCTGTAGACAAAATATATCAGTGAGCTTATCAATTTTACCAACTGATACAAAAAAATGTCAATACAAATGATAAACGACTTTCTACTCCATGCCTGTTCTTCTTAGTAAGTGCAATTCCTTCCATTTTCATGATTTGAGATGACCTCTTTAGGGAAACAGCAAAAAAAGGCAGAACTTGCAGGATTGTTTCCATCAGTGTCTGTCCTAATGCTTTTTAGCCTGGGGTGACCTGAGGGTAAAGGTTTACAGTGAGTTTCTGCAGGTGCACATTTGATGGGGTGTGATACAAACCAGCAGCCCTGTGGGTTATTCAGCAGGAAAAACACTGACAAAAGCATTCACTTGGTTCCACATTGCAAAAGAGAATAAAAGATCCTTTCCTTTTGAACAGCCCTGCAACTCCTTCTTACACACCCTTCTCCTGCAGAGCCAGAGGTGCCCAGCTCTGAGGGCTGAGGGCTGCTGGGGCAGTGCCACTGTTAGATTAAGGACAGGGGAAGAGCACGGACAGGTTTATGAATTTACAGTGGGATAGACCCTCACCATCCTTAAAGTCAGAGCTGCCTTGCATGTGAGCAGCTGCTGTTGCAGCAGACACCCCCTCCTGCACACCTGGCTGCAGCAGAACCGAGGGCAAGGGCACACACCCTCAAAAGAGTGAAAGCTGCACAATAAATACACTTGGTGAGAATTTGTAACACTTACTCTGTACCTGGGCTAAAAACTGCTGTGATGTTATCACCAAAAATGTTTTGAGTGTCAGGACCTGTCTTTTGAAATAAAATCTCACAAATTGTGTCATAGGAAAGCCTGAGTTTCCCTCCCCCTCAGTGCAGATGATATTATGATACAAATAAAACACTAGTAAAAGGTGTGTGCATGTTCAGGGCAAATTTATGGCACCATCATTTTTTGTGTATTTGCAAATTCAACCTTAAAGGAGATTTCTAATAAAATGAGCATACAGCATGCAAAATTTCAACAATGGATTTTGGTCATATTACTTTTTCATCAACCTGGAAATAAAATGTCATGTAGGTGAAAAACCAACATGTATTTAAATCAAACATTTCCTATATGCAAGCATGAAAGGAGGAGGAGAATGAGGTCTTTTCTATTATTTTTTTAAAAAAAACTTGTTAAAAGTTAGAACGAGGTGTCTTTCCAGAGCTCATCTTTAAACCCTTATTGAAACACTATTTTCAAACAAATGACCTTTAGGAAAATTCATCTCATCAGTATCTTTAAAAAGCTGCAAAGCTGTCAGCAGCAATACTTAAATATGCATAAGGTGCTTTTAATGTGGTACTCGTGAAAGTCCACAAGTGGAGTGGACTGCAATTTCTTTCAAGCAAAGACTAAAAAATAATTCAAACCATAAGAATGCAATGAATTTGACCTTGAATAACTTATAATGTTATCAATCTAATGATGTGCACTACTTTTTCTTTGGACCCAGTGCTTTGCTATTTTGGAATACAATGAGCAAGGAATCTTTAATCTCTTCATGCAGAGCTAATGACCCCTCCAAAGAGAAGAAAGCTATTAATCCTTCCCAGAAATTTCTGCATCTGGCTTTTTCTGGAACAGATACTGAAGTATGACATCCTGATATGTTTCAAGCTGAAAGAAAACTTTGAAGATTCTGTTTAAAATAAATCAGAATTTCAAAACACATAGATCCTCACTATGCAAGTGTTAAAACAGATAGGAAACATATTTGTAGACAAAGCAATGTCTTTTTAGTGAACTGAGTAGTGGAAAGAAAGCATAAACGAGCAAGACATTTTTCTCTATTTTTGGTTTCTGTGAAAGTGTCAGGCAAAAACAGCACATGAAAGAAATTCTTGCACTGTAGAGTTATTTCTGCCACTTCAGCAATGGGTGTGGGAAACAATGTTGATTATTAACACATAAGTCAGACACTTAAATATATTAAACACCATATAAACACCACAACTTTATCATGCCACTACAAAGACACTTCCCACACTCCTTATCATGGAAGCACTTTTTATTTCCCAAGAGTTACACTAACCATATCTAGACTGGCTTGATCTTCTTGGGAATCCAGGCTCAAATGCATCTGAACTGTGCCTTGATGTGCGCAAAAAAAAAAAGATTTAAAAAAAGTTAATATCAATTTGTTTGAGGGAGCAGCTACTATGAGATAGAAATAGGACCCAAATATATAATGTCCTATTTCCAAGAGGAGGAATCTGTGGGCACCTGCAGATCTCAAGGCTCCTGATGGTTTATATACCTGCCATTTTTACTTGTTGCATTTTCTTTCTTTCGAGCTTCTGATGTAGTTCTCATTCCACTTACATATCATTTGGTTAACAAAGAGCACTGGGAACATCTGGAGTCAAGTTGGACCAAGGGAAAAAGCCCAACAAGAGCCTGAGGAGCAGCTACTCAGACCTGTGGCAGCTGAAGAGTGCTCTCCAAAGCCCTCAGCCCTGTCCCCAGAGAGCCATAAAGCAGCCAGCAAGGCACAGCAGGACACTCTGCTTCCACAAGTCACTGCTTGGCTCACCCTGCAGCCTCTCAGCTGCCTTCAGGGAATCAAGAGCTAGAAGCTGCTTGCTCTTTTAGCATTTCAGAATTCCACAGTCGTCACACTAATGATTTTTTTTTTTTTTAAACTACTTAGCACAATAAAAATCTCAGGACGATTGAATCAGTGCTTCTTTGTGTGCTGCTATTTGGTTTCTTCTTTGTGTTTTGCTTTGACAGTTCAGTCAAATTAAAATTAACTACACAAGTGTCATGTTTTTAGCATTAATTTTACATATAAGAAATGTTTAGGTTTTTACAGACCCCTCCTAATTTTTAATCCAGATGTACTGTAAAATGGTCTTCACACATGAGATTGTAAAATAAGTCTTGTATGTTATTTCTTTGCATATTAATACAAATATTTTGAATATTTTCACTAGTAATGTTTAGCCAGCTCTATTTCCATGCAAACATGTTTGTCTGCCATGGGTTACCACCTAACCTCTGTTAACTGGACACTTCTGCCTTTTTGCTCTCCCTTCAAACAGGACCAATGTCAAACCACCAAAACCATCACCTGCCTAGGCAGGCAAATAAAAACTTACAGAGTGTCAGCTGTTCAAGGAGGGAACCCTCGAGGTGAGTGGGATGGGCACGGCTGGAGTGACCAGGAGAGGAGGTGCTGGGATTCTGCTGGGTTTTGGTGTCAGCCAGGCCAGGCAGTTCTGCGGGCAGGACGCTGACGTTTGACAGACTCTGTGAATGGAGAAACTGGAACATCAGATCACATGAGGACAGAGCAGAAATGCAGAAAAGCTGACACCTCAGCCCTGCCAGCCCTCCTGGAGCTTTCTGCTCCATCAGTGCCTCTGTGGGAGCGTGCTGGAGCAGCTCCGCTTCTGTCTGCTGCCTCCAAACTCATGAGGCAAAGCCAGCAACAACAGAGCAGAATATTTTCTTTACACATGACAACCTCCACCCATTGAACTGAACTGGAGTCAAGGCGTTTTGGCAAGTGCATAAATAAAATGTATTCTGTCTGAAATAAGTTAATATAAGGACTGATCCATCTGTGCTCCAGAATGCACTCTGGAATGAGATAACCCTACAACAAAAACACTTCAGACACTTCTCCTTCACCCTTTGCCACTTAGTGAATACAGAAGCTTTGGGATTTGTGAATCTTGAGCTTTTAAAAATTCTCTTAATAAAAAGACCTTAGTTTTTAATTACACTGATTTTTAAAATGATAAAATGGCATATTTGAGTTTCAGACAAATTATTTTCTTAATTCACAGGGCATTAACAGTTATATTTTTCTGAAGATCTAGTGAGCCTATTTATATAATATTATGGGTTTAGCATATTCTCTTAGACCAGATATAATTTTTAAATTTTAATTTTAATCTCAATCAGCCTGAACCTAAATTCCTTATCTGAAAACATCTTTTTATCTTAATGACACAAACCATCCTTTTTGTAAAAGTGCAACTTTAAGGTGTAACTTTTGTTTCTGCTTTTAGAAGTCTTTTTATACTAAATACACTTGAAATCAATATGGTTTTATATATTTTATTATAAAGTGTCCTTGCTTTCCCAAGTTTTGGCCTGTTTCAGGAGATGACTGCCTTGGAAAGCATGTTTGGATGTCCAAGCTATTTTCACAGTTGCTAGTTATCCTTTCCCCAGTCCCTGTGTACTTTGGGAAGGACAGGGCCTGGACAGAGTCACAGCTATTCAGCTGAGAGTTTGAAAAGCAAAAGAACCACCCACAAAATGAGCCACTTTCCTCAGATGTTGCAGCAGCAGAAGCAGAGAGATGTCGATCTGTCAGTCACCCTTTCACCAACCCAGCCTTGCAAGCAAATTTCTGCCATGTCTGCCATAGGATCTTCCTGAAGGACACACCTTTATTTAAAAGCTGCTTTGATGGTTTTTTAAAAATGTATGGCAAATAAATTGACTAAAATACTGCCCAGAAATTCTTTTTCTAGGGTGTGCAGGTTTTTTTTTCAACATTTATTTATAAATTTATCAGGAGCAGAAATAATGTGTGCGAACTCAGGGATTATTCTAGCTCACCTGGATAAAGTGGTATTTTTGATGCTGCACACACAGGCATATGCAGTAACATGGAAAAACCTTTATGTTATAGAATAAATAGACACCAGTTTCTTTGAAAACCTTAAATTAATATGTTGATTGATAAGCCACTGAGCACCTGACAAAAATCAGGGTGAAAGCAGGTTAGGAATTTGTATCAGGTAGAAATATTTTTACTCCTCAGCTTAGAAAATCCCTCTGATGATCAGAACACACAAAACTAAACACTAATTATGTTGGGGAGTGTTTGCAAAAGCTGTTACACATTTCTCTGGAATGTTTGGATTGCAGATCCTTGATCCTGGCCATATCTATCTTTTCCATTTTGGACTGACTTTTACACCTCTGCCCTGTTCATTATTCTGCACTTCTATTTCCTTCTTCAGCAGACCTATTTTGTACTTTTTATTCAGATAACTCAAGGAGAAATGATTAAAAAAATAGATTTTATTAATGTACCATTTCCCGCAGGCTTTTCAATAAAAATATCCCTGTTATTTTCTAATTAGAAAATTTCAGTCTACTGGTAGCTGAACTTTCTGAGGGAATTAAGAAATCCAGGTGACTAGATCCCTAGACTGCATCTGCAAAATTAGCTTCTGTCTATGCTGGTAAATATGAAATTATTCTTTTGTTTACTATGCTTACTCTTTTTTTTTTCCCCTAAAACATCCATAGTAGTGTCTGGACATTAAATTAGTCATAACTTCTCAGTTTCTGGTTTCACACTTCATCACTTTGGTCTTTGCTAATATTAGAATCCTCAGCTGCATCTCTTTTCTGACAAAACATTTCACTGTCTTTCTCTACAGTGTTATTTATCAAATGCCCATTTAGTACCTTTACCAAGCTCATTAAAAATCATTTTACACGCTTTTTTGCCCCTTAGTTTCTGTGAAATGAAGCAAAAGAAATAACACTCCTCTCTTTTGTGGAAGTCCTAATGTCAGAGAAACGTGATTTTCTTTCTGAAAATCATATAAAAGCTCTCACAAAAATTAAGACATTGGTCTTAAGGCTTTTTTATTCTTTTTTTTATTATTTTTCTGGGAAAAGGGAAAAAATAGTTTCTTCCTGACCTCTGTACTAAATAATAGATGTTTTTTAATTGTGCACAACATCTCCTTTACTTTCCAAATTCCCATCTACTGAGAGGATGATCAAAGCCTCTGTATGGTAAGGAAAACTGTAGACTTCATCAAAGAAAACAATGTAAAGTTTATAAAGTCCCATGAAAATTGATACATATGGAAAGTTTGCTGTAAATTAAGTTGGGAAGACTTATGTGGAGAAAAATTTGAATCTTCAGTGTTCTGTTTATCTGATACTGAGGCTTCAGTGTTTACTTTCCAGAGTCTGTGTTTACAGTGGGTTTGTGGACATTAGATTAGATAGCAGTGAGATGTGTAAAAGCCTGGGAAAGAATGAACAGTTGGCTTCTTACTTCCAGAAAACATATAAACTGTCAGTAACTTCTGATATCATAATGACCAATAAATACATGTTATTAAGTAAGCTTCATGTGTTTCAGCTTCAGTGAATCACTTGGAGTTTTTTTGTGGTTGGGTTTTGGTTTTTTTTGCAGTTATAGGGTGTTCTTTTTAAGGCAACCATATCCAGAAAAGTTCTTGGCCCTTTCCCCAGCACCAATTAAAAAAAAGGACTAGAATTTTCTATTTAATGTTCTAAATTTATGCCCCTTCTCAAAAATAAAAATAAGATGTTTTTATCATTATAACCAATCCATTAGCAGAACAAAGTTCAAAATGACTTCCTTGACTCAGTGGAATGGTTGGAACTAAGTCTCCTGATTTTTGGGTAAACATCTTTCAATATAAACAAGGTATTTTGAAATAAATACCTCTTGGTTCCTGTTGTCAAATCCATTTCTCTTACTCTCCTGAAGACCCAGCAATTGAGGCAAGCTGGAGTTTAATGTTAGGAGAGGTTGTGAACAACTAAACTGACAATGTAACAGTTTGTGGAAATGCTGTGTTTATGTGTGTTATAAAGAATTACTTCCTTGTACAAGGTATAACTTAGCATAAATACCTTCAGACATCTACTGTGTTTTCTAACCACGTGTAGAAACTGCATTCACTTCAGTAACTGTGACTACAATTCTCCATTTATTCTGGTTTGGTTTGGTTTTAATTTTTTTTTTCATCAATAGTTAAAGGACTTGAAATAAAACATACAATGTTATTAGGACATAATAAGCGTCTACACATTAGGTAATAGATTTGGTGGATAATAAACAGCAAAACTTAGAGAAATGCAGTTTCTGGGGTCTTATATCCTCAGTCTTGAAACAAGAAAAAGCTGCTCAGAATCCCCCAAGAGAGACTGAACAATTATTTAGAGAACTAACAGAATTTTCTACATTTTGGAACAGAACAGTTTCTTTGCAAGTGCCTCAAAGGAAGGAAAGGTGAAAGAAGAGGCCCAGGAGATCTCTGCAGATTTTACTATACCAAAGCATTTGTGTTTGCTCTGCTGTTTGTAAGCACAGCAGCAGAAACCTTGGACCTACTCTGTGCATCCAACCCTGAAGAGAAGTTTAGCTCTGGTTATCCAGAAACCTTATGCCCAGAAAGACTTGAAGTCAGCAAACTATCACTTTTATGGTGGCACTGATAGATCTTCTGAGGATCCTTAACCACTTTGTGCTTTGCTATATTGAGAAAGGTTTTATTGGAACCTACTTTTGATGACTGAATCCCATGAAGATTCCATGGACAGAAGCAAAGTAATTGTAAATCAATCAAAATCTGAGAAGCATCAGGCCTTGTGCAGGGAAAGAGCTGGATCAGGAGTGAGATAGAATGGCAGATGGTCCTTGGAGCCTCATCACAACAGTTTTTGACTTCTGAAAGACAAGAAAAGACTTTTGACTTCTGAAAGACAAGTCTGGGGACTATGTCAATAAAAGAAAAAAGAAAAACCAAAAGAGATACACAATTTTGTGTTTCTAAACAGTTCAAATTGTCAATTTTACCCTTTACTTAGTTCCCACATCTAGAACTATGCAAGTTCTAAGGAAAATAAATCTGATAAACAATTGAAGAATAAGTTTCAAAAGTTTTTTTTTCAGTCCCAATGTAATTTTAAGCCAAAATTACTCTTTGTAGTCTCAGTCTGGAAGGAAAATATGCACAATCTCCCAGTCTTTATGTTAGCTAAAGTGAACAAGACATGCAGAATCTGCAAATGAGAGCCTTTCTCCACAGAATTTTTTGACTGAACTTATAAATCCTGCTTAATTGTGTACATGGCACAAAATGGCAGTAGACAGAGAATTAAAAACTGCACTTTAGTGCACAATCACACACTGGCAGATGTGTAAACTGGATGACCTAAAAAGCCCTTTGCACTTCTAGGCTCCAAGACTTTGTGAGCATCCTCGAGAGAGTAGTTTTTTTATTAAAATGCCAACTGATGACAAATTTTTTTTGAAAAATGAACAATTTTTGTAAAAGAGAGGAATAATTCTCTACACACAGACTTGTGAGCATTTGACAGCATCCAGGGCAGGAGACAGTTTCTCTACAGGCAGGCCAGACCAGAGGGCTGTTTTGACTACAGATTTAAACAAACCTAATAAATATTTCCCTCACTAAAATCTGCTTGTGTCCAGTCTGTTCCTCTGATAACATTTCCATTACTACTGCTCATGCAGTGCTTGAAATATGAGCTGAATGCAATGGTGCTCCAAGGCACAACACTCAGAAGTCTGATCAGCCCTCAAGGACTGGGCAAGAAAAGAGCTACCACTGCTGCTTGGGTGTGCTAGAGCTCATCCTGTACATCATTTCACTAAAAGGGAGTGAATACATCACCAGGCATTAGCATTTACAGTTCCTAGGTGACACTTTCCCCCCAGTACTGTAAAGCAAAAGTCTAGAGGCATCTCTCACTTGCAATCTTTATGACAGTCAACCACAGCACCACAACACTGAGGGTGGGGCTTCCACACCCCATTCCATGAAGGAAGCAGCTGCTGCTGCTGCTCCACTTGGCCAGAAACAAAATAACTTGAAAGATTTCTAAAATGTACTAATTGAGAAATCAAGGTTCAAAGTTTCAAAATAATAGGAGTACATTACAAACTCATTTAGCCTATATATATAAACAGTTAAATTAAGGCTGCTCCTGATGATTTTAAGGCAACATGATGTGGTCTTAAAGGATTGTAGATCCTGGACCACATGTTTTCATAGGGGATGTAGGATGCTACCTCAGGGAAAACTTATTTCCTGACAGCGTGGGTAGCCTTAAATTTTATACTGAACCTTTTCTAAAGCTCTGTGTTGCAGAAGCCAGGAAAACAAATACAACTCAACTTTGCTATATAACTCCTTGAATTGAGGTAATTTCTTTGAAGAATTCTTCACAAGGATTGTCAAGGAATTTTAGGAGGACTTTGGGAATTTCAATTTTAGTAAATGTATGTTTTACACCAGAAATAATCTCAGCATTTATTTATGGTCACTTAGGATGTAAAAGCTGTTTATAAAACCACACAGATACTCACACTTCAGGAATCAGTAATTAAAAGTAAATACACATTGCTAAAAATTCTTGCATGGGCACTTGTTTTTCCAAGTGTCCATAATGGGGTAAAAAGACACAAACTAATCCAATGGGTGATATTGTAAATATTGTAAAGCACTCAACAGAGCATCAGAAGTAACAGAAAATGAAGGAGGGTACCTTGCCTCATTTCTGGTGCAGGACTACAGTACATGAGGGTATTAAGTGACACTAAACCAGAGGTGAAGTTGAAAAGACAACTTAACAATGGGAGGAAAAATATATAACCCAAAGGGAACATCAAAATTTGCAAAAAGCCATTCCCTTAAAAACAGGTGTTGTCCTGAATTGGTACTAAATAGCCATAAGGTTTTTGTAAAGATCAAAAGAAATGGACCTGATATTGAAATGCAGACATGATTCAAACAACAAAAAATAGCCAATACAGCGTCTTCTCCCCAGGCAAATTAGAAAAAAGTTTTAAAACAAAGTTTAGTTAATTACAAAATCAGTTAATTAGTAAAAAAAGTAGAAGAGGATTCTTAACTAACTCAGAAAACAAATGGTACAAGATCTTTGAGCAGCTGACTCCAAGTTCAACTACTTTTTGGAGCAGGGTCACTACTGTGAAAATTGCTGGTTTCCATACTCTCAACTGCACACCATTTAACCAAAGACTTTGTTAGAAACAAAGAAAGCAAATACAGCAAACCACCATTAGCTCTTTAGTCTTGTACAGAAAGAAAAAGGGTGTGAAATAGGGCTATTTGGTAAATTAAAAGAACAGGATGAAAATCTTTTTTGATCACAGACTTTGGAATGAATAAATAATAATGTGCTGTGCATATTTCTGCTGTCTGTGTCCCACTCTCTCTCAGTTTCCATTACAGGTTTCATCTGCTGTTGGAATCTCTGCAGGCAAACTACTTCATGTTCTGCACCGAGGACAAATTCATCATTAAAGATTACTCTCCCCTTTTCTCTAAGAGAAAGCACTTCAATTTTATTTGTTTTTTTAAGTATTCTGATTTCTGCAAATTCCTGCAATTCTGAAAATCCAGACTGTGTGCTGTTCCTATCCAAGGGCACAGGTAACAGGAATATTTTGAATACTCTGGCCTTGCCCTTGTCACCCTTAACATAATAGACATAAAGCCCTACAAAACCTATGAACTCAGTGCATGTTTTGTTCCTGCAGTCATAGATACAGGCTGACTACATTATGTACTTACATATGCTATACAGCATATAAATAATTTCCTTTATTTCTTCCATATCTCCTTCCCAGTAGTTCCTGAAACAATCTGCTGTCATGAGACTTCAATTTGAGCTGTAAGAACTCAATAATGAGGGGCTGTTTCACTGTGCTTCAGACAGACACCCAGAATCTTGAGGGCTTTATGTTATCTTAACTCTTCCTTATTTATTTATATTTTCATGCAGTCCTGTAGTTGCCCAGTGCATTATTTAGTCTGGCTGCTGGGTCACTGCTCCTTACCCCACCTTCTTCCCTTCACTGAAGGTGTTACATGGTCAGAAACATATTTCACTTCACTTAACACTGTCCTTTCACTGATGAACCACTGAGCACCAGGGAGTTTGCTGCAAAATGCAGGATGCATCACTCAGAACATTATTTTCCATACACTGGATCAGCCTGAAGGCCCTTGTAGAGTCAAACTCTCGTCTGACCAGTAACCAACTGCAGATTTCTCAGGAGCCATGCTAGAGCAAGGCAATTACAAACTGATACTCTCCTGGAGTAAACTGCTTCTAGCAATTTACAGCTAAGGGATTTCCTAAGCAACACCAGTGTTTCTGTTTTAATAACTTCCAAATGTGATTTTGCTTTTTTTTGGGTTTATTTTCTTTGCAAGTTCTCTGGGAAAATTCTGGACCTATACAAACATCATTCAGAGCATCCCATGGCAAGGCCCATGGTCTTGGCAATTTGAATTTCATTGTGTTGTGTGAAGAAATAATCCTTTTGTGAAGTTTGCTATTGGCACTTGCTAGTTTCATTCAATGCCCTCTAGCACAAGGCAGCACAGAACCATTCCTCATTTATCTCTTTCATTCTTCTCATTGTTTCAGAAACCACTCAAACTCTCCAGGATTTGCCTTTGAGGCTGGGGAGCACTGGTCAAATTGCTGTTCTCTAACCAAACTGTGATCTCAGAACCTCCTCTGCCAGCTGAGAGACACAGGAATGGAATTGCTCTGAGCTCAATGGACCTGGAGAGAAACAGAATTTGTCCCTTCCCAGCTTTCACCTTGAGAGTTGAGCTTGTCACATGTATGTCACTGGTTTGTGGACAGAACATTGACCACTCTGTCAGGAACATGAATTAACCTCTGACTTTTAAGATAAACCTAGAATTTACTGAAATTAACAGTGAGGGCTGGTCAAGAAATAAGCAGAGAAGTACCAGAATATTGCATGCAAAGTATACTTGAATTTGTTCTTTGCAATCATAGGAGTTTTTCAGTTGTTCTTTGTGGCTTGTTTTTTTCTGGGTTGTTTTTTTTTAATCCTTAAAAATTATAATCCAAGATTGTATGACTCTAAAGATCACATGACCACTTGAAACCTTTATGTTGCATAAACAGAACTAGTTTGGACAGTATCACTAGAATTTCAGAACATTTCAGAATATTTTATTTTTCAAAATTTACTGGTTTGGTTTTGGTTGTTGGGAATAATTGGGCTGAAAAGGAATCAGCTGTGACACATTCAGCAGAAGACACCAAAATACAAACAATAATTTTCTGAGGAGAAAACCTAACAAGAAATAGAGCAATTGCAGGCTGTGCATTTCAACATCATATAACCATTTCTTTCACTCTGTTCTTTCAAAATACTTCCTAACTTTTCATTTTTTCCTCAACATTTAAATTTCAGTGTAGTTATGAGCTAAAGCTTCAGCAAACTTCACTCATGGACAAAGCTGGTGTAGCATCCCTTCTGCATGTGCACTGCCTCAGCTCTACTACATCCTTTTAAAAACTGTCTTCATAAATAGATATGGACATTACAGACACAAACCTTACATATTCCAACTCAGTTCTCCATTTCAGGCTCTTTCCAGAGAGGTTTCAACACCAAAATGATACTTAATGCCAAAAAAATTGGAAAATTTCAAGCACGTAGAGAATCATCCCAGGCTGTAAAAGATGATTTATGACAAACAAGTCAGCCATCACCACCTTACCTGCATTTTTCTACATTTGGCCAATTAGAAATTAGTCTGTACAGAAAGAACAGGAATTTCAAAATGCTGAATGAATAATGAGGCTCAGATATCTGTCAGTACATGGGCTTGCTTAATTGCTACTTAAACACTAAGAGATGTATAGCTTTAGGATTGCTTGTCCTTCCAAGGCTGTCAAAAGTGCTAATTTATTTACATGAGCCACTGCTCCTGCATTTTTTAATGAGACTGCCTACAGTAAATGCTTATTTTCCTCAAAACTGGAAAATTAGAAACTGAAAATGAAAGATTCTGTCAGTACAAAAATGTTGTAGGAAAGAAAATATATAGAAGTGCTGTGCAGGAAAGGCATCATAACAACAACCTTATAGTTTCATGTGTCTTAAACAGGGAGTTTCTTTGCAAAAGGAAATTTTCAAAATTAGCATCCATTATATGAAAATCAAAAGCCCATTTCCACAGGATAAAGTGGCAGTATTAATTGTAATGTTAAAATCGTTAAAAAAATTAAACTGTATCTTTATTCTATATGAGCTACTGGAATGTAATGTTAACAAGAAACAAAAAATGTCTCTGTCTTAATTATATTCAAAACATTTCTGTGTAATCTTTCAAGAGAATAATTTTTACTCACACTGACCTTGAATTCAGTTTCTCAGGTCTTGCATCTGACTTTTTTTCTCTTTTCTGTCTTCAGATTAACATACCAGGGAAGCTGCACATATCTTGTTTGAGTTTGTCTTGTTTAGCTTTCCCATATATCCCCCTAATTCTGTAAAAGCAAGAAAGATATTATGTTTACACAAGGTCCTAGCTCAGCAAAGCCCTTGCACTTAATATTAAATACCTGAATAATCCCAGTTAAGTCAGGACAATATTTCATAGCAGTGCTACATATGGTCTAAAGCTGTACCTTCTGGATTTTCATGTAATGTGTTTAGGCTAAATTTAACATAACCTAGTAGGTTAAAAGAAATATTCTAAATTAAATAATCTAAATTGAATGTTTATTAGCATATGAAAATCTCCATGCAAAGAAAAAAGCATGTCCTGAAAGAATGGGACTCAAATATTCATATCATGATATGATTTAGTGGTTCCACTAAATATTTTGTTAGATGTCTCAGTGCAAAAACATGCAAGAATAATCAGTCTACAGGAATACTCTGGGTTTTGTGTGCAGAGAGCACTTAATAGGCAGCAATGCTGGACTACAACACAGATTATTGAGTATCCTTTTGAGCACCTGCAGATATTGTTGTCTGGGTATGACACAACCAGCAGCAAAATAACCAGTAAAAGTTGTCCTTTCCTATTATTACTACTACTATTATTATTATTATTATTATTATTATTAATTATTATTATTATTATTAATTTTGTAACTTGATGAGACTATAGAGGAAGCCAAGGAAACAGACTGCAATAACTGTCATAGAGTCATGGAATATCCTGAGTTGGAAGAGATCCACAAGGATCATGGAAGTCCAACTCCTGTCCCTGCACAGGACACGTCCAAGAATCTGTCCATATTGTAATTCATAAATTCATAACTCTCTATATTGTTATTTATAAATATGCACAACAAATAACATGGTCTAAGAGTCTTGAGGATTTTCCCTGGGTGTTCCAGTCTGGTAAGCACTTGAAAGAGAAAAAAATTGTGGTAACAGAGAAGTTAAACCCTCTGGATTTCTGAATGGCAAATGAACACCTGAAAGGAAAAGCTTGCATACAGTAGACAGAATGTTTTTCCTCTCCATTTAGGCCAAGGTTTTTGGGGACTAAGTTTTGTGAAGGCCAAAATGCCATTAGCAGAGGCAGAAGGAATGAACAGAAAGGTCAGTCATGTGCAGCAGCAAGAGTTTCCTCCGAGAGCCTCCTGTTTTGGAGGACTCACTGCTTTGCTCTCTCCCATACAGTCTTTTAAATCAAGCTGTGTCAGCTGCGTGGCTGCCTTCCACAGGTTCTGGCTTCACAGGAGCATGGATTGCTGACTTGCCAGGGATGTGAGCTGAAGTGTGGGAAGCTTTGTATCTTATAAAATAACTCAGCTGTGCCAGAGAAAAGTAATAGCCGAAAACCAGAGGAGTCAGTATTTCTTAAAATGAATACAGCAGGGAAATACCTGCTGGAGAGCCCTGACAGCCTCGCTCGTGCAGAGCTGCAAGCTGTGATATGGGCAGCTCCAGCCACAGCAGTGGTGCTCCAAACTGACCTACCAGCTCCCTTTTCTGCAGGGTGCTTCTTACCTGATGGTTGTGCAATCCAGATTAAAGCTAAAATTAATGAGCTCAAAGTATACTTTAATGGCAAGTTGCTGTAGTAGCATAGTTCGTTTTGCTAAATACTGTATTGCATATGAAGAAATTATTATTTAAGACAAGACAACTGACAAAGCAGTGGAAAATTGTGTCTACAAACCAAAGGCCCAGTGCTTATGGGCTAGCACATGCTAGTGCTGTGACATTGCCAGCAAGGTTCAAGGGGCTTCATCTGTGAGACTGGCACCAGACAATTACCAGAGAATTTTCCAATCTCCACCCTTGACTGACTTGACTGGACCTTCACTCATCTGAGGAAGATAGTGATGATGATGATCATTAAAACATTTATATTCATAAAAAGAAAATTTACTAAAATAAGGCCAAGAGTATACTCAAGTATACTTTAATAATGAATTGGAAGCTTGGCAGCATCTCTAGCCTTCTATGTTTTCTCAGATGCCAAAGTGGAAAGGCTGGAGCTGCCTTCATTATCTTGCACTGACTTTCAGTGAGCCTTCACTGTAGTATCTCAAAGCATAGACATTGATAATTCTTCCAAACATCTGTGGTAGAGGTGGAAGAATGGAAGCACCAGGTTTCAAATGGAATACCTGTGCTACCCAAAATGTCAGGCAGAACATAGATGTTACAGCTTCCTCTCAGTCACCTGCTTTCCTCCTAGCAAACTCTACATTAAAAATCATAAAACTAATCAGGATGTTGGCCATGGAACTCAATAATACAAATGAAACAAACCAAATTTAAGGCAGTCTTTTGTTTCATTTGGTCCATCAAAAATTAATCTAAATTAACTTAGATTTCTGAGAGGAAAAACTTTCAGGATGGTATTCTGAACATAGGGAGAAAAAGATGACTTTAAGGAAAAAAGGAGTCTAAAGAAAGAAAACAGAAGCAAAGATAGAATGAAGGAAAAGATACCAGGAACTCTGAACCATTCACAGGACTTCTCTTTTTTCCTCTGAAGACTTTGGCAAGTAAAGTCAGTCTTCTACATTTGTAATCAATGGAGGGCATATGATTGGCTAAGCATGTATGACATTGGGACAGGAGAACGTAAGTAGAGACAATGAGAGGAAGAAGAACCAAAAATATTGCAAAATATGTATCTAAGTCTGAAATAGCAACATTGTGGAATAAATAAACACGTTTCCTCTGTATTTCGTTAAGTGATGACTGGATTATAGAGAAGTTTGCATAGAAGATGCATTAAACATTTATAAACTGGCATAAAGAATTTAGTTGTGAATGGAATTTTGTCACGAAAACACCAAAATTACAGCATCATTGTTTTGATTTAGTTACATAATAGTCCCCTGTCCCATGAAACTCTGTTAGAAGTCCAATTTCACCTTTTCTTATGTCTCCTCACCCATGACCAAACCCAGGGCAAAACTGAAGAAGCTTTGTTGTGTGGCAAGAAAAAGGAGATAATAATAGGATGAATAAAAACTTATTTCCAATCATGCTATTATCCAAAATATGGAGCTAACTTCCCAGTGGTGAAGGATGAATGCAGTATCCAGCTCAGCCTGACAGCCAGCAATTCTTAGTGGCTTGAACTGAATCATGGTTTACTGTAAGAGTATGGAATGGCAGCAAGAATTTGTCTCACTTTACTAAGAAATAGAGTACCTGAACAGCTTCCCTAACCTGAGCAGAGCCAAACATCTGCCCACAAGTCCTTACCCCTGCATGGATTTCCACTGACATCACTGCACTGTAGAGGTAATTGTCTGTGCAACCAGATTTATCTGCAGGTTGTGGCCAGAGTTCGTGTCTGCTGGGCTGTCTGGTTTGCTGCATTCATCTGGGAGACTTTGCAGTTGTGGAATTAAACTTCACTGCTCAGCCCCCAGAAATTTTCCCTTCTCATTCTTCTCCAACTGAATTTTTTGGATGGAAAATGCCAAAGAGAACAAGATTTTCTCAAAGTCATACTTTGTGAGGCAGGACTTTGATCTTAGCTGATGCCTGCTGAAATGTATATAAAAAGACAGTTACATGAAGAAAAAGAACTAAATTCAGATTTAATTATTTTTAAAAAATATTGAATATAGATGATAAATGCTACAAATACTCCTTCAACATCTAGGCTTCTCCACTTTTCTTAAAAAGCATCTCTGAAAGACATTCTAGTCCTATTGTTCCTTCCTGTGTTTCCAGCAAAGCAGTAAATCAGAATGTGCTACTTGAAAAGTTAGTTAGAGAAGTCCAAGATATTTGATAGCATTTGCAGAGATTTGGCTCATGCTTAAATTATAGACTGTATTTAAGTATTTAAGAAAGAGAGATCCATGCCATGATACACAATAATTTCAAGTAGTATAAAGAGAGAAAAGATATTTTAAGAAAATAATTCATTATGATTGTCATAAATTTGGAAAAGATTCTTAAATGGCAAAATAATGCTTCAAGAAAGACTTTCATTTAAATTTAAAAACCTCACAACCAAAAAAACCCACAAACCTATTAAAAGTCGCTCTTCAGGGTTGCTTACTTCTATTACAGACAGAGTGTCCTAATGAGAGAAAAGAGAATAGAAACATTTGCCTTTGAAGATCTGACCAGTTTTACATTCCTGAGCATCTTGCCTATGATCTTAGAGGGTAGAAGGCTTCCAAAGGATTTTCTCTGAGTGCTTCATTTCTCCTGTAGTGGAATCTCACCAAAGAGTGTTTCTGTTTTCTCATTATGAGTCTGATCATTTTAAGAAATAAGTGAGTAGTAAAAATGATGGCTGTATTTTTAGAGAGACAAGGAAAAAATGCCAAGAGACAATCAGATTCTCATACTGTGCATGACCTCTTTAACAAATACCTGGGTCAATGCAATACCTGTCTGAATGCCACAGAAATTCTAGCCCTCCTGGATACCCTGCCTGACTGCTCAGGAGTTGTGCTCTGCAGACCAGTTGCACAGTAGCCCTTCCTGCTTCCAAGACATGAATTTTGCCTGTTGTTGATTGAGCAAACAGTGCTTACATTTCTTCTTGGCTCTGGACCACATCCAGACCATCCTGGGTGTGCAGCTCTGAAGGTTCATGCCCCAGCAGCTCCCTCCTTCTGGCGCAGGCCTGCTCTTCCCTCCTCACTCCATCTGGCCAACGAGTTACACACACTCACATTGCCAGATTACAACTGTGTGCTGTGGAAGTGTGCTTTTTACATTTAGGTTGCTTGGCCCAATGTGTCTGCCATTCTCCTCTCACAATAACTGTTAAAGGTTGAAAAAAACAGAGGATAGAGGTGCTGGTTACACTTGGCTGAGGTAAGAGCTTTCCTATACTTCTGCAGTGGTCACTTTTAATAGCAGAAAAGGCAATAAAAGTTGCAGTGGCTGGGAAATCACATGTAGAGGGCAAACATAGGCCACAGGATTCATGTTTGTGTCGCATTTCAGTTCCTTACCACACAAAATTGAGAATGTTTAGCTCTGTGACTCAGCTCATGGTGAATTAGAGGAGAACCAGGACTTCCAGTTCACAGCACAGTACTCCATGTGAAAATGAAAACCAGGGGCTGGTCTCTTCTCCTTTGCAGTAAAGAGACTCAGTGAAAATTACAGTGGTGCTGAGGAGGAAGGCATTGTGAAGGCTGAAATCTGTCTCTTCCACTCTGCTGCCATTCACAGGGAAGAACAAAACTGCCTCACAATATCAGATCTGGCATCACTATGTTGTCATGAGGCAGAACATCAAAGCAGCAGCTGCTGCTTCAGCCTGGTTTCCCTTCATGTGTTTCTGATGTAAACTGGGGGGTGGTGGGGGTGACTGAAGGCAGAAAAATATGAAATGCTAAGAGAAATGTGTGATATTTGAGATATTCTAAGTGACAGAACCTCAGACTATTCTTTTTTCTTCACAGATGCCTATTTTCACTCAAATACTTTAAAATCAATTGCTTTGTCTTTGTCATCTTCCATCTTGCTTCAGAGGAATTTCACAGGGCCTGCCTAGAGCCAACATAAATCAAGAAGCCTCATTTCAAAGTGTCCCTGTAATACCAAGCAAGGCTGACTACTGAAAGAAACTACAGTTGTTGGTGTGCATTATAAAAAAACCACAAGAAAACATTACAGCTTCTCTGAGAAAATTTTAAATTTGGTTTTAATGGATATAAGCTCAGAGTACTCAGGATATTATTCAATCAAATTTGGCCACCCAAGTAAGAGTGAAATACTGAAAGGATGTGAATCAAAGTTCTTTTATTCCTTTCTCAACTAATTATCAAGAAAAGATAGGTTATTACAGAACAGATGCATGCATCTGTTCAAGGGCTAGAAGCAATGGCTTGTATGGCACATTTGAAAAGCCAAATAAGAGAGAAGCTTGGTCACAGTGTCCAAGTACATGACTGTACATGCCAAAAATCCAAAATGTTGAACAAAATTACTAAGACAAACAATTTAATTGTAAACATCATATTGTGTAAATAGACAAGAGAAAGAGAAGAAATGAAGAAAAGTGCAGAGGAGGGAAGGAAACCAAGTTACTTAGAAACTCAGAAGCACCAAGAAATGTAGGCAAAGGCCTAAATTAAATGGTAGCTTTGCCTGTTTTACATCTGACATTAAAAATCCTTATGTAATATTGAATCATGATTAAATCTAGTAAAATTAACTTTTGTTCCAAGTAGAAAGCTATGGAATATTAAATGTAAACAAATTAGAAATAGTTCTGATTTATTAAAAGAATGACTCTTTGTGTCTCACATGGCAGCTCTGAAATATGTACTTACCACAGAGAGACCTCATTTCAAGGGGAATAAATAATAGAACAACCTAAACAGATTTAAAGCAGTATTAGTTCCAGGAACAGAGACAAGAATTTTGTTTTGTGCTCCTGAAGAGATCTTTTTCAAGATGGTGCAGAAAAATAAGTGTTTTTTTTTCTTTTTTCACAACTTGACTTACCTAACAGACTTTAGAACAAAAAAATGTTCAGGCAAAAATCAAAACACCCGACAACAAAACAACCCCAAACCCACAACCCCCCCTAGAAATAGAACACACATTGCTTGGAGGTAATGAATTGATGCTGGAACTCAGGTCAAGTAACACAAGCTACAAAGGAACCAGGCAGTCACTTTTCTCACTCTGGTCAAGAAAAACTTATTGTGAAATTGTTTGTATCTTGCAGTAGATAACCAAGTCCTAGAAATTTCAAATCTTGTTTTAACATAAATTTTACTTCAAACACTCCTAACAGGTTTCACTGGATTTCATTAGTGTCCACTGAAATACTGGCCAATACTGGACTAACAGCACAGTGTGAAAACAAAATCCATCTGAGAGCTTGAGACCTGCAGCAAACAAAGTGTAATTGACTTTGGATGGCAATATCACTTCAAAAAGGATTATTGATTGTTTATTGTTTTCCAATATATATCCGTATCCATATTTCTTCTAAAGCAAATTTTCTGAAAACAAATTTAGTTGCAAAGCTCTATCTTTTATTAAGACTGATTTGGGCTATTGCCATTTAAAATGCCATGCAAGTGGACCTTAACAATTTCAGTGCTTTTATCTTAAATAATGATTTATATAACTTATCATTGCAGTGGTTTAATGTTTTCTATAAATGTTTGATAGACACAGTACTTTTACACATCTACTATGCAGACAGGATTCCAAATGGAAAAAAACCCCCATTTTATTCAAGTGAACATTATTCTCTCAGCAAAGGTGTCTTCCTAGTTGCATAAATGGCAAAGCTGTGGAGACTCCAGCAGGACTAAACCTTTGCTATGGAGACAAAAGCACTGAAGAGGCCCAAGGCAACCAGTGGTGAAAGTGTCTCCCTGGGGAAACAAAGGCATGAGTCCTTTCAGGCTGATAAGGAAAAGGAAAGACCATCAGCAGCACTCTGTCTAACACTTAGAGCAGAGCCTTCCCTCGAGCTTTTAGAAATAAACCTGTAAAAACACAAGTGAGAAGTGCTCCCCAGCAGAACGTACGTGTAGGCCCGCGTGTCTGTTCCACACAGCGGCAGGCAACTCTTTTTGGCCTCGCTTAAACTACCACAACTATTACAGTTTTAAAGTTCTCAGCTTCCCAAGGACGTGTGGTACATGTGATCCTAGAGCACGTCCTGCACAGGGGCTGCCTTGTGTTTAGCTGTTCAGCTGTCTAGTTCTTGGAGCAAAATCAAGTCTGTGCAGAACACAGGCACTGAGCTCTCCACATAAAGGCAGTTCTGGACATGCAAGGAAGCAATGCAGAAGGGATATAAGGAACTGTGACATCAAACAAGAAGATTCCTAGGTGAAAACTGGCAGCACCTTCCACTCTTTTTTTTCTTTTTTCCTTTTTATTTTTTTAGTAGAGTTTTTATCTCAAAAGGCTGCCTTTACCAGGGTCTTTCTTGGGGTGCTAAGCTAGCTGATACTTCAATTCTGAGGCATATGACCCCGAGCCAGCAGCATGGTCTTTTAATCAACACTTGAGGAGAATATAGCACCAGGAGAAGGAGCAGCACTTTGAATCTCTGTCACTGCCTCAGTTTTGCTGACACAGTGAAGGTTCCTGTGGAACTGCCATCCAGCAGGATTCAATATCCCAAAGTCTTCCAGCCTCCTCCTGGCAGCAGCAGGCTAGATACTGACAAACTCTTCCTAATGAATAAGTATTTCCTTTCTATTTCAAACAAAACTCTCATTTTTTAACCTGAGCACAGGAAAAAATAATTGAATCACTCTATATTACAGGGTCATACAGGTTTACAACACCTCTGCATGCTTTTTACAAATGTCTTCTAAATTGTGCTTGCACTTTTAAAACTAGTAATAGTACACAGCTGAAAGGGATAGAACACCCAAAATTTATGAGACAACATTTTAGAAATGTTGGTGTGCTATTATCATATTACTCTGAAATTAATCTTATACATGTTTAAATAGCTTTATGCAACTGGACCACGTGACCAGCCAAAAGTCTTAAAGGTTGTTCATATTCAGAGCTGACCTCGCAGTGAAATTCAAAATCAGAAAGATTTAGAGAGCTTTGAACAGCTCTCATATAAATCACACAAGCCTCTTAAACTCTGTAACAAGCATTGCTTGTTCAGGAAGCTAAAGTGTTTATTTAAAGCTGCATGCACACACATGAAAAATTCAGACCATATTAAATACCCTATTTCATATCCTGCTTTGCTAATCAGTTATCTATCTTGGATGAAAATTGCTGTTGATTTACTTGTTGAACTTTGCTTAAGACATTCCAGACTGAAGCTAATACCACAAGTAGTACAAAATACGAAAGGCAAAAGAAACAGACTTGATAAAAAAAAAACAAGTGCTCAAGACTTTACATTTGCTTCTCAAAATTAGTCACGCAGAAAGTGGTCTGATGCTTGAACCATGTTTTTCCTACTCCTAGCCAAATCAACAATTTGCATTATTCCTAGTGTTCAGCATGTGAAGCAGAGCACACAGATGTCAGCTTTTCCAGTGCAACACACAAATATTTTCCTTCCACAGAACGAGGTCCTTGACTCAGTGTCTTAGCAAGCAGACGTTATTCATTATAACACAACACAGATGTAATTCAGATTTAATTTACATTACTTTCATTCAATGAGTCAAGCTGCACATTTAGATGAACAGAATTCCATGTCCATAATACGTTTTATGGAAAAGAATGGAAAAGTACAGAGGTTTTTTAAGGGTTACAGAGATGGCTTTCTCAGCATGCCTAACCCAATTGAACCTCATTTAAAGACCCTCATAATGCTGTTTATATCTATTTCTAACAGTATTGTGACATATTGATTATAATGCTGGAGATAAAAGTGTTACCCCATGCATCCTTTTCTATCTTTGTGCAATCAGCAGGGTTATTTCCTTTCCCTTGCCTCAAGACCATGGAATAGTCTGGGTGGGAAACTATTTTGGTTTTGCTTCTTTTGCCAAAGGCTTATAAAAATGAAGGATAAAATAAAAACAATAGGTGAATTGGTAGTGAAATAAGTATAAAAACTAAATCAGTCTTTGTTTGTTAGCTGAAATTCCTTATATCCAGCCCAAGACTGGGTTCACTAATGTTTGTATTACTCCTTGTGACTTCTACAGCCTAATTATCTTATAGTGGATTTAAGGCATTTTCAGCCATGGCTTTGAGTAAAACTGGGACTTCAGCTCTATTAAAGTCAAATTAAACACCACCCCTACCTTCTGCTATGATTCAATCTGCATTTAATCAAGGTCTCCTTGAACTAAAAGACCTTAAGTAAAGTTGGAAAATATGAATTAATTAATGAGGATGTGTTCCTAACATGACTCTAACATGTAACATAAAATAATTAGTTTTCAGTGAATTTTATAACATTTCTGTGATTCCACTTGCAAGTGTGAGGATTAACATTGTATAATGAAAGCCATAAAAGGAACAGGATTTGAAAATGACACTCCAAAACAGTTCTGAGAAGGTAGAGTGCAGAGCCCAGGATCAACACTGAGATGTGCACACCTGGGAGCATTGTGAGGCACAGCTGTTCCAGAAGGCACAGAAGAACTGCTTTGGACATTAGCTAAAGCTCCCTGAGCCTCAAGGCTCAAAGTGCTGCATGTCATGTGTAAAACAGCAACCTCCACAGGTGGTTGGGACTATCTGAGAGTCTTGGTGGTATGAAGGACTCCTACTACTTCCAGCACGGAATTTGGGGGCAGCTTAGCTGTGCTGCATCTCCCAAAAGCAGCTGCTGCTCTCCAACTCCTGCCTCTACTGAAGGTGACAGGTCTGACTCTAAGCTGCCCCCAAAGCATATTGCCACCCTCCAGCACATCAGGGCTCCCAAAGTGCACAGAGCTCCCTGTGAGACAGGCACAGTACCACGGGAAGCTTCCCTGTGATTTAAGACAAACTGCAATTTTTGTTCTGTTTCATGCAATACAGATTCATGGAATTTCAGGAGGGGATGGTGGCCCAGAACAGTTCCAGAAACACCACAGCACTATATTTTACTGGTCTGAAGCACAAAAATTGGATTTTTTCTGTGTAAAGTGTCCTTCAGTACAGCAGGCATCTCTCAGACTCAGTAACTATAGCGTGGCTGCTATACTCAGGCTACAAGAAATGCAACCCTGAGGTCAAGCATTTCCACTTAAGTATCAAAGATACTTCATTTAAACCAAGGGAAATGATTTTCAATCTCCTTATGCCAAGAGCAATAGCTGAAAGCTAAAAAATTTGAGTGATAGTTCAGAATTGTTCTGAAGAGTGAAAACCTGCCACAGGTTATCACCTTCAACCACAAACAAATGTGAGCCATGTCCACAATGTGCCAGATGTTCCCCTTCAGGTGTTCCAGGTGAGGGAAAGACAGGATTTAACCAAGTGTTCTTTACACCTGGAGGCTGAGGATGGTGTGGATGATCTCAAGCATTGCATGGGCTGCAAATGGGAAGGATCAATATTATTCCTGAGGGGATTTGGGCAGCTCATCCTATCAGCAAGGATGTGGAAAGTGTGTAAGAAAATGGTAATGCCACACTTTTCAGGAGAGATAGTAACTCAGAGGTGGGGAAGAACCTGAGTTACAAATCCATAATTCATCATAACTCTAGACCAGTGAAAGATATGCTGAACTTCCTACTGAAAGCCAGTTCATAAATGTAAGAGAATGGATAAAATAACCAAATCCACAATAAAAATTCACAATAAAATAGGCCAATTAGTGAAATTTATTACTACTATAAAAAAATCTTTAAAGAGATCTAATACCACTTTTCACTTAGAAGCACTCTATCCTACCTTCTTTGCCTATTTTGGCAGTGTTTTAATATTAAAAGTTCTGGTTATCTAAACACAAATACCCATCCATAAGGTGCTAAAACTGACTGCATGAAGTCTTTCCATTTTGTTTTCAGTAAGTAAAAGAAAATTAAGTCTTCAAGACACAGGATTGTTACATTCAAATTTCCATATCTGAATAATGCTCAACACTGTGGCTGTCCAAGCTGCAAGCAGTGTAATCTGTGCAATTTGGTCACACATAGTTTAATGTATGAAAAACAAATCTTGCACAGCAAAACCCTGTGCTAATGCCCCTCAGAAGCTCAAACAGACTATTAATCCCATCTCTGCTTGTATCTTAAAATTCATTTAAACAGTCAAAAATTGAGAAGTTAACAAAGAAAGTCCATAACTGGTAAGACCTGCCTAAATCTGCCATCAGTCTTTGCATAAAATGTGCTATATTTGAAATCATTAGAGAAGAAAATTAAAGAGTTACATTTTCACAGACTGAGGTGTAACCTCTCAACACTCAAGGTTATTTTCAGAGGAAAGATTTGATGTAATGTTACTCTTCAGTCTTCCCTGGCAGATATTTTATAATGTAAGCCTATAATCCAGCTTTATGGATTGGCAAGCAAATGTTAGGTATGCTGTCACCTTTTGAGGTTTAACTAGTAGAAAGAACTTTTTCCTCCTTCAGGGCTGTTTATCTTTCCTCAGACAGCTTCTGCAAACATGAAAAAGTGATGGCAGAAGTTCCAATCCTACACTGTGTTTACTTCTCCTTCTGCCACTAATCAGTCTACGGATTAGTCACAAACTGTAGGGGATCCTCTGTCACTGCACAAATCTGCATGTCCTGGAATGTCTTTGGAGGTTCTTAACTATAGAAATTAACCAAGCTTAAGATTTCTTGATTTTCCCTCACTGAGCTGATGTGGGTTAAGTGGTAGCCATCTGCCTTTTCCTGGGAGGTGGCCTTTACTTTTCATTCATGAAGATACAAGCCTGGTGTTGTACTCTTGCAGAAACTGGATATTTGGCCAGTGGGTCACAGCTAAACACAACATCCAAGACACAAAAAGCCAGGGAACAACAGGTTTCCATCATATAATAAAACTTCTGGATCAGATCTGAACTCCAACTATTCTGACTTCCATCTCCCATACTTGCTGGTGTCTCTTGCATCCAAGAAAAGCATAAAGAATTCTTGCACAGCAGCTACAGAATAACAAACCATCAAATTAATCTCTCCTCTTGATTTGACATTGCCAAAGCTTTGTTTATATACAACTGTATATAATTCCTTCCAAACCTTGTTTCTTGTTGTGCTGTATTGTAAATGTTTTGATAGCTGTAATTTACTTCCAAGACTATCAATTAAAGCCTGTGAAAAGTTTATCATCCTTCAGTATTTTTTTTTTTTACTGAAATTTTAAGTAGAATATTTTGGGAAGCAAATAAAAAAAATGACATTTAGTGTATTGAAAACTGTCTGTGGCAAAATGCCATGCATATATAGCTGAACAGAATGGAAGTGGGAACTCAACTTTGATTTCAAACACTGCCTGTTACTACATCCAGCAGAGTAATTAATTCACTAAGAGCCAGCTTTCAGTACTTCATATTTAATCAATCTTTACATATATTTCTATAATATTTAGAACATTAATAGTTTAACAGTAGAAAAGGGAAAAAATATGAATATTTTTTGTGAATATATCAGATGATTCTCTGTAATAACCTAACATTAACTAAAAGTCCCAGATATCCTTCTTCCAATTGCTTCTCTTCTATTGCAACAAGCAGAGCAAACCTGTTTGTTTTGATTTCACTGCAACCATCCACCTCAGTTATAATTCCCCTGCCTTCAGTGGGCACTCTAAAGAGGGCTCTGTCCTGCCCACTTTCACTAAAGATATTTGGCTCCCTGACGTAATTTTTAACCCAGTTATATGTAAAAAGTCTAATTTTCTCAGTTGCAATACTCTTTTACATTGACTTTGTGGAGAAGAGTGAGTAAATTTGGTATACAGACATGCCAAACACCATGAAATTTGATGAAAGAAAATCCAATTCTTTTACAGAATGAAATTTACGTACCAAATGGAGGGATTAAAAAAAAATAGTTGCAGAGTATAATAGTGTATATCTACATTTGTATGTAAAAGTGCAGCACAAACTGACTGAGTTAATGTGCTTTTTGAGGTATCATCCAAATGAATTTATTAAAGCTATCAGAACTACATACTGCACCTTTCAAACAGACTTCTCACCTAAAAGTTATACCATTATTTTTGTCAGAGAAATGTTTGGGCCAGGGACTCACAGCAGGCAGATAATTTGATACCTGAGAGAAAGGAAGGGGTGTAATATTCACAGCAGAATATCCCCTCCCAGAAGTGCAGATCTCAGAGGGAAAGCACCTTGAGCATCCTGATATTCATCTTGGGTCTGATCTGAATGAACCTCATTGTTTAAAACTGTTAGAAACTGCAAAAACATATGGACAGACATATTAAATGGACACCCTACACTGAAAACTTGACATTTTTGCAGACTGTATTACAAACCTTTACTATTTTAAGATAAAAATTAATTAAATTTCTGATGGATTTTCCTTCATTCAGAAAGAAATCTGAATAATCTGAAGTAGTTAGGGATAGGTATAAAGTGAAGAGGATGACTCACTGCAAAGGCATAATGGATAGCAGCTATCATTTTGGAGCTCTGAAGATCCTAGTGATAGCAATCTGAGTGCTACTTAGTTTTTCTTTCAGCATAAACAGATGGGATAAAATACAACATGCTTGGATTTACTCTTGTGAAATCACAGTTTCTCTCTTTAGAAACCTTTTTCCATTGGATGACATTCTTCTTTCTGTTCACATGCTGTGGCCTTTCTTTTCTCAAGTTGGTTCATTAATTTTTTTTTTTTATTAATTTCTTTTTCATCAAATTCTACTCTTTTTCCTCATTAATACTAAAATGTTTTAAACAAACTGGTAATCTTCTAATCAGGTCTCTGCTTATTCCAACTCTTCTTTTTTTGCTATGCTCTTTAGGTTAGAACAAAGTTTTAAGGAAAGACTTTGGAAAAGCAAGGAGCACACAAAAGAGCCCATAAGAAACAAAGAGTCCCACTTTAATTCACCATGGTTAATTAAGAGTGTGCAACAGTAGAGACTGGAGGGGAGCAATTTCCATTCCTTTTTCTCCCCTAGCAATTCTTAGAGGTACTACATTTGAGATGTCCCTTCTCTTATCTCCTAAGGTTTGGCATTCACACCCTCTTCCCAACCTCTCAGAACACACTTATTTCATAGAAAACTATTGTGCACTCCTCTTTGAAAATTTATGTCAAAGCTTTCATCTTTTTGCCCTTGTTTTGCCTTGTTTCCCTGTACTGCAGAGTAAAACATCTCCTTTCCACAAGTGGGAGCAGGACTTAGGTGGCCTGCCAGAAAAGCTCTGTGTGAAGTAGGTTTGGACCCACTAGTGAAAAGGAAAAAACACTCATCCTAGTTTGGTGATTGCTTTCTTTTTTCTGTAGTGAACTTGTTCTCCTTTGAATCTAAAGAATGCAATTTATTTAATTTGCTGTAAGCTAGGATTGCTGCCCATGAGAACTTTCATCTCTAGAAGAAAGCAGGTGACTTCTGAACAGTGTTTCTGCTCTGCCATGTGACATAGAAATTGTTTCTCAAGAAGACTCAGATATAATTTTAATGATTAAACAAAAAAATCTGCTTTTTTAAAAAAATTAATTTTATTAAGCATTCCTGATAGTCTCCAAATTTACCTAACAAGAAACTGGAGTCCCTGATAGTTAGTCCAATGGTTACATAAAATGACTGAAAGTTAAACTCAAACATGAGGGTGGAATCAATCACCCACACTGGGCAATGGGTCAATTCCATTGACCTTAGGGGAGTATGATCTGCTCCAAGAATTGGCTCTTCAGGAAAAAAGAATTTAGCCTATGAGAAGATTAATTAGATTTCAGAATAAAATGAATAGATAGAAGTTATAATTTCCTCTTCTAAAAATGCAGATATTCTTCTTTACATGTGAATACTTCTTGGTGAAAAAGTTTAAATACATTTCTATTAATAAATTATGGCTCCACTGGAGCATTAGATTAGATGTAAAAGAAAGAAAAACTGAGTCCCTATGGGCAGATAAATGTTTATATTGCAGAAGAGCTGCATGTCTGGTATGGTAGTATTTGGTTATCAGGTTGAGATATTGCTAAATTAATGCTTTATTTAGTGATAATTTTATCCCCTCCCATGTCCCCTCCTGCTTGGCTTTGTGTTTTAGAAACTGTAGGTACATTTCCCATTTTACAATCATGTTAAGTCATACAAAACTGACAGGACTTAAACATAACTATTCTATATCACTGCACCCTCAAAATAATTCCAAATATTTCTAATTTTACATTTGTAAAATAATGCCATTGCTCATAGCATTAAAGTTTTACAGAAAACCTTTGAAATGAAGTAGATTTTTATAAATAACATGAATTAAGAGGAACAATTATGCCCCCTAAACTCATTTGTGTAACAGCCCCTAGTGGAAAATAAGAATTAGAATGCATGACTGTATTAAGCAAGAATTCCCATTTAGCCTTGTTTTGCTCCGCCTATTTTAGGACTTATCTATTTTTATAGCTTTTTAAAAATAAACACTGCTTGTTTACTATAATAGAGAAAAATAGAGCAACCCAGAATAAAACAAGAATAATAAGAAAGGCTGGATAGTTTGTATTTAAAAGTGTAGCTCTGGCATCTGTACTGTTGGTGTTTCTGTTCCAGATTCCAACTGGCTGTGCTGGAGAGCCATATCAATGGTTCAGTCCTACAGAGGATTGCTCAGAGCCATGGAAATCACACCAGGTAGGGCAGAAACAACCAACCATCCAGGAGATCTTTGCACTCTGGATATCGACTCAGATATATCCTACTCATGTATCAGCTCGTGGTTGCTTCTTGTGCTTATGGTTTGTGTGATCCAGCAGACAGCTGGGATTTAATTTTTCTTTTCCTTCACTTCATTTCTGAGCATCACTGGCTGCATTCTCGTGTGATTGGAGGGACCAGGATTGGTCTCTGGTTTTGCCAAAATACTCAGATTTCTTTCTTTACTCACATGTGGCTATTTTGGCCCCCTCTTTCCATTCAAGGCTTTTATAGACCACTTAGACTCTAAAATGTTAAGTTGTAGTTTCCTGATGAAAAATTTAATACTCTGTGATTATTACTGCAATTTTATTTTACCAATTATGCTTTTTTTTTTTTTAATAGCAATTTGCAACTCTGAATATGAGCAGATTTCTGCATATCCAAATGTCTGCAGGACTCTGAGGGAAAGAAGCCCTGAATTCCAAAGACAAGTACCACAACAAATAAAATGGGAACAGAGCTTTTAAAAGTCTCATTTTCCCTTGGTTCATACCTGCACAGAACTTATGTATAATGCTAATATGAACCATGTTAATGCATATGTGTTTGCAAGATCAGCCCTCTGGAAAAATGCAACACTCCTAATGGTCCTTTATCTGAAATGAGCTCACCACAAAAATACTTCAGCTGCTTTTAGCTTAGGAGGAATGGCCAGAGCACAGCTTTGATAAGATAGTTCTGAAAAGATGAATAATCATCAGCAGCACCAATCTTTATTCTTACTTGGATTAAAGTACTTGCTACCTGCTTCCAGCCCCTCCTCAGTTCAAGAACTCTCTTAAGATGTTTTCACTTAAGGTCTGGGAGTTTCCACAGATATCACATACCCATCACATTTGCATTATTTTTTCCTTTCTTGCATGCCAAAAAAATGGAAATTTGGACTCATTTTTATACAATATCTTCCCCAGCTGTCATATGAATCTTTTTCAGAAGACCTGTGTATGTTTGCTTTGAAATAATTTTTTCTCCTAACCCCCCATTAGACTTTCCCTCAAATCAACGTATCAGAATTTTCCTTTTTGTCAAAGCCATGCCCATTTGATCATCCTTTAGAAAATTTATGTTGCTGCAAATTCTTTGACCATTTTTTACAGACATATAGTGCTAAAGTTTGAAAACCTGACTCATTCCACTACTTTTGTATCTTATCACTTGATGAACTTGCATAAGACATTTCTACAAGACTGTATTTACCAACATTCCCATTTAGTCTGAAGATTGTCATTCTAATATTTATTTCCTTATTTTTACATCTGTTTTCCCTTCACTCTGTGTCTCCCCTCAGCACTGCCAGTATTCCACACTTGCAGGAAGGTTGTGAAGCCTGTCAAACTCTAAAAGAGAAGGCAATGACATTAGCCTTGTACATTTAAGATTCTTTGGGAAAGCTGAAAATTTCTGTTTGTTTTAATCACAGCTGATGAATTCTGATACAGGATCAAAGGGCTACACTGAGTGACACAGAGAAGACACAAATCTGCAGGCACCTGTGCCCATCTGACTGGCTGTCCTGGTCAGGGTTGCAGAGTCCTGCTGCCTCTCAGCTCTCCAGACCCTTGCTGACAAGGCATGAGCCTTTCTTGACTTGGTTCAACACGCAGCTAGCTTGTGAGAAATCTCAGAGGAGGCATTTCTTGGAAATCAGGAGGAGAGCAGAAGCACAGCAGCCAAGAGTCAGACTGACCTAGCTTCAAAAATCTTGCATTTACATGTGAAGAGGCTGTGTAAGGTCAGCCCTGTGCTGTCTGTCAGCTGGAAGTGAAGCACCATCAATCCACAATGTGAACAGATCTGTGGGTGTTCCATGTCTAAATCTATATAAAATCAAAATTACCCTGTTTAAAAAACTCATAGTTTTTAATTTTTATTTGTAACCTAATATGTTCTGTATCCCACAAATAGTGCTCCTACCACTTATAATGTGTTGTAGCAGAACTCTGCAAAAGGAATTTTAAGCCAGAGAAGATTTTGCTGCTTGTGGTATTTTGCAATCTGCAGTAACTTTAATGAGAGCGTGTTGTTTCTTAGCAGCAGTTGAGTCATGTAAAGAATGCATTTCTGCATCTTCCTTGTTGGAAGCTATTACAGGCAGCCAGTAGAGGCAAAAGGCACTCTCTCCTGACCAGGGAGCTAGTTGTTGCTGATGGACTACTGTAAGAAGCCAGATTCAGGATTGGATTATTCTCAGCAGTACTTGAACCAGCTTTTTTTTTTCATTCTTTAAATACTTTGAATGACAAGCCTTCCCTCACTTTTTGATGGTTATTTCACCATCACAAAAAGAACCAAAACAGTGCCCTAAAAGGCTACAAATATCAGAAGGTTTTGATTTCCTCCTGAGATCAAATCATTAATTGAGGATGCTCACAACACTTCCATAGCACCCTTTTTATCCTTTGAGCCACTAGAAAAGAATTTACAAATTTTGGGGTTTGGCTGACCTTGTGAAGTTTAAAAGTTGAGCCCATTTCTCCTCTTGTCTTCCTTTTGATAAACTGCACTCCAAGAAACATAGTAATGGTGTGATAACTCCAAGGAAGCAATCAAAAAAGCACAGTAGAATTTTCCCAAACAATCACAAACCAAGCTAATCTGGAAATGAAGCCAATTTAAACTGAAGAAACTTCTTCCACGCAGCTGTGCTACAGTAGACAGCCACTTTTGGTGTATGAATCCCTTTGTGCCTGAATACCAGGTTTTTCAAGCATCTCCAACCTACAAGCACCAACACCATAAACAAGCAAAATGAACTCAGTGAACATCAGACATGTATACTTCATTTACTTGACAGTCTTTCAAATTATTGTCCCCTCCAGATCTTCTCACAGAACAAGCAAGCTTTTTAAAAACAAAGGCCTCTTTTGGATCTAAGATTTTCTCTTTTATCAAGTTAAAACAAAACAACAAAAAACTCCCCATGTCCTCAGCTAAAGTCAGGTTTAAAGGCCACTTCAAACCACATTTCTCTCCGAGGTGCTCCTCACACTGATGCTTTAGTTTCTAAGGGCTGTCTGGAGTTGGTTTTCTCCTCTTTCAGACCATGTCTGTGTGGCATTTGCCTTGCTTTTTGAAAGAAAGCCTCACTAAAGCCAAAGAAAACCTACCAGAACTGTCCCAGCAGTGCACAGCATGGCTGTACTGCCCTTTGCCAAACTGGAGCCAGCCCTGCTGACCACTGGAGAACGTTTGCAGGCTGATCTCTGCTCTGGGCCAATAACTGCACTGCTCCCACCTGTGCCAGGACAAAAGGCTGGAGAGAGCAAGGGGCTCACTGCAAACCCCAGGTCACAGCTCTGCCTGATTCCCTTTCAGAGCTCCAGAGGGGCAGCTCCCCTGGGGAGTGGTGAGAAGAAAGTGGTGGCCAAAGGTTTATGCCTGGAGCTCTCCACAAGGTGATGTGAATGCACAGAAGTTTTATGGGGCTTCCTTGGCAAAGGTCAGGCAGCTGTGCTCACATCCACTCCTCCTCTTAATTAGCAGGGCTTATTTTTATTTCTCCTGATGAGCTATAAGAGTGACTTACCATATCAGTTTTCAGCTTACAGCCAAAGTAGGATAATTCAAAGAGCAGCTGCTAGCAGTTTTACTTCATACTGGTCCACACCTAATCACTTTTTCATAGCAATCTGCAAGAAATGTTTCAGCCAAGAATTTCAGGCCCAAACCTGTTGGCTTAAGCTACTTCAAAGGTGATTTACACTTGTTTTTACACAATGACTTCTGCAAAAAGAATTGTGCTTCCTAACATGATTCTTCTTTGAAAATGTATTCCAGCCTGCATCACCTTTGCACTGGATTTCAATGGATTGATTAACAGGTGGTGAGTGATGTCTGGCCACAGCAGCCAATGGCTGCTCAGAGCTGCAAGTTAAACTTGAAGGGTCTTGTTTGGCAGAGTTTTAACCATTAGCCAACACTCTCAGAAGCTAATCTACATAAATTAGAATTATCCATATAGCACTGCACAGTTTCTTGAACACTCTCAACTCCTTGTTTCAAGGATATTTTCCTGATGATGTAGCAGTGGAAAGCATAATGCATTTACCATGCTGCTGCAGAAGTACAGGTACTGCCTGAACTCAGGCTCACACACACACACACTCCTCAGACTGTACTGGCAACATCATCTTGATCACATTGGCACCAGGTGTGTCACCACACAGTTCCACCTTTGGAAGTTTGTACAGTTCTAGTTCCTTAGATTGAAATAATCCAAGACCAAACTCTCTCTCTGACTAGTATGGAAGCATAGTAAGGAACAATCTTGGACAAAACACCTCTGTCACTTCTGAAAACAAAGCAAAAGAGAGGAATAATGTTTATTCTTTGGAGATCTTTTGTGTCACCAAGCTAAGGAACAAAGAGTGGAAATATGACGTGACATGGTCTAACATATTTCACTTTTCTTGTGAAAACCCACCAGAGCTTGCTGCACACAGAAATATTTCAAACTCTAAGCCTAATAAGCACATGCTTATTAGGATTTGCCTCTTTATCATTGCTCCAGAGACTCCACCTGTCCTGCAATCTGGCCAAGGATTCAACAGGGATCCTCTGCAACTGGAGCTGTGGGTTGCCCTGGTCTCTGCAAAGTCATGGCACTGAGATGAAGTTCTTTCACTCCTGGATTTTCAGTTATTCATATTAGTCACTGAACTGTTACTCCCAATAATTTTGGTTTTAATCCTTATTAAACTGTTATCAACACCTCTGCAAGCAATGTGGTGCTCAGCAGGGTCTGACTGATCTCAGTCTGTGCAAGGCCTGATGAAGAGGTTTCCCATGTGCTTGAAAGTCCCCGTTGCACCAAGAAAATGTGAACTGCTGAGAACATAAGTGTGGCCCATGATGTTTCTGTGCTCTCTTCTTCAGGAAAGTATGGCAAGATTTACAGAAACCATCTGGGCCCAGTTTTGTTCTTATCAAGCAGCAGAGGCTTGTGGGGTATTTTTTCTTTCTTTCTTTCCAGTTCTCTCTGAGTGACTCATCCAGTAATGTTGTTTAACCACAGCTTTTTGTCTTCACCAGAATGTGTTTCCATTGAGCAGTACATGAATGGGGGGGGGAGTGGGAGGGAAGAAGAGCTTAATTGCATCTCCAGCTTTGTATGTTTTCTGCAACAAACCTCACTGTTTTAAAAAATGTCATTTAAAACTATAGTTCATTAACTTCATTTAGTTCTTCTAAAGAATATCTGCCCATGTCTCAAAAGCCATGGAGATCATTCAGGAAATACAGAAATTGGGTCAAGACAGAATTGGGTTGAGCATAGTTAAGTAAAAGGGACTCCACCTTACTGAGAAATTTCGGGGGGAGGAACTGGGAGAGAATTAATTAAGAAAAAGGAATGGATAAGTTTTGAAATTCCAACGCCTTGATGAGGTCACACTTGATGAGGGTCACAGGAAGAAAGGTTTTGGATGAAAATGCACAGAAAGGGGAAAGGAATTAAAAATCAACTAAAAACTGACCAAGTTAAAGTTAGAAGATATTTACTCAATAGAAAATGCTAAATACTCTATTCATGGAAGAAGTTTCCTGTCCTCAGACACAGAAAGCCAAAATGGCTTGTCATCTATGGATCATCAGATTCCAGTCATTTCTCAAAGCTGAAGCATCTCCATAGTTAATAAAATATCTTTTGCATAAATCACAGTAAAGAGGTAGAAGTTGGAAAAAAAGTATTAAGATAATTTATACTGTATTGCATACAGCACCTACATAAAAGGTTAGAAACATACTCTAACATACTCTAAATGTTTACTAAAAATTATAAATAACAGTTACTGGTATCAACTACCACTGTGCAGAACATTGCAAGGGAAGCAACAAAGCCCTTAAGAATTTGCCTATTGAGAGAGAAAGAAATCACTCATTCCTACAATAAATCAGTTTGTCTTGTCCTGAAAACGGGGCCATTCATGTTCAGAGACAGGATGTAGCATCCTCAGCAGAGGTTTATGCAAGGTAAATCCCTCAGCTACTTTCCTAGCATGCAGTGAGAGCCACAGATGGGTCAGAGGCAATGTTTGACTGTTTTGATAGAGCAGCAAAATATGGAGGGAGCACTGTGAGTAATTCCATACAGCTGAACAGTTGATCTCAAACCTGTGCTAGCTGCATTTAAAAAATAATTAATAAAAAGCTCAGTGCATATAATACAAGATTTTTCTTGTCAAGCTTGACAGAAAACACAAATCAGTGCTACCTGGCCAAGATATTTTGAACTACCTGATTGTTTCAGTTGCTAAAGCTGATATGAATAAAAGACCTTATTTACAGGAACTGTTGCTTACCAAACTGCTGAAGATCAAATTGCATAAGACATGAACTTAATTTTCCTTTTTCCTGTATTTTCACACGTACACACCACAAAAAACCCAGATTTCCCTGTAGCTGGCCCTTTTGTGCTTTTAAATGGAGTTTCCAACAAACAGATGGCAATAATTTAATAACAGGCATGTGACTGGGCAGATAAAAGGAACTGGCTGTATCTGCAGTTGACAAAGGATCCAAGAAAATACAATTTGTGTCTGGGAAGAGCTCAACTCTGCATCAGCCCTGCCTGCCTGTCCCTGCTGCCCATCCTTTGTGTCATTACCAGGACCTCATTTAGCTTGGCATGTACTGGGGACACGTATTGCAAACTCCTGGAGAGCCAGGAGCTCCTTTGGCAAACATTATGCTGCCACCAGCAGAGGAATGTGAAACACAACGTTTAAATTACATCCATGCATACAAAACTGGTGGGACTGAAGTGATCACTCTGCTGGGAATTGGTCTGAGAGGACATTCTGAAGACCAAAGCTTTACTGGTGACCAGATCTCTGGGAGCTGCACAGAGGTCTGCACAGCAAACTGCTATCCAGAAGAGGTGTTGCATTTTCTGGGATAATAAGGTCTCTTTAAATTAATTAGGACCCAACAGGGCTGGCTGACTGTGGAGGGTTAGAACCCTCTCCTGGTGCAGCAGCTGTTCCTGGGAATGAGTTATTATTCTGTATCAGCTGCGTGATGACCCTGCCCGGGTCACAGCACACATTTTTTTAATCCAAGGACTCTGGCCTAGTACACTGCAGCTGGCTTGGGAACACTTCATCTTCTACTGCAACTGCAGAGAAGGAAAACTGTCCTCACTTTGGCTGATGCCTATAAAACATTGGTTCCAGATAACTTCCCTTGCTTGGATAAAAACATTGTGCTTCGCTTTCACAAAATTTGTTTAGAAATGTACAAAATTTGTCAGGCAAAACCACAATGTCCTGCAGCTCTGTTTGTACTCAGCATCAAATTGAGGCCTCCCTCATTTTGGGACACAGATATCACACAGGCACAGACAGGCTGCATGAGTGTCCATAGGCACACAGAACTCACCTCAGGCGTTAGTAGGAGATAAAACTGCAGCTACTGCCTTGGTGAAAAAGCATTAATTAACAATATTGCTCAGCTACCAAATGTGCTGGCCAAATGCACAGAGATGGCTGAATGGTTTAGTTTCTCCCCATTTCCATAATTCATCTTTTCCACTCCTGACTTCTCCCTCCATATTTTTATGGAGAGTTTTTTTTGGTATACTATTGTTCTGCTGAAAGTTTCTGATTAGATTGGTTGTTCTTACAAACTCCTATATTTAAATATAATTTTAAATGACCC
Organism: Notiomystis cincta; assembly: GCA_013398075.1. Taxonomy (NCBI): domain Eukaryota; kingdom Metazoa; phylum Chordata; class Aves; order Passeriformes; family Notiomystidae; genus Notiomystis; species Notiomystis cincta. The sequence continues at coordinate 34,994 of VZRX01013397.1, read as the reverse complement.
ATGGTTACATAATCTTCTTAAAATTGTACAAGTAACATGCAAACTGTTAAAAAAATTTGTTTCTTTGCCTTTGGCTTCTTTGTAAGGAATATTTGTCAGTATTTTTTGACATGAAGTGTTACAGCGAGACAACTTTTTCCTTTTAGAAAATGTTATTTTCAGACAGGTTTTGATTGTATTCTACAGATGAAGTTTATATAACTACACTATTCATTTTAGAAGTAGGTAGACAGGAAAGCTGAAGCTCACTTTGTCTACCCATGCCAGATATAGTAGTAAAATATTTTATATGTACATACAAATGACATGTTTTTGACAGGGTGGTTCCTCAAAGAAGGAGAATTTGCTTTGGCTTTTGAGCAAGAACTACATTAAAGGGTTTCAGAGAATTTCTGTTGACTCATTTTAGAAAACCACCACTCCATCTGACTGACCAGCCAATATAAAGGAAGCTGCCATTTTTTTTTTAACCTAACAGAACCTTTTCCATAAAACCATAATAAATAATTGAAGTCCCAACAAATAATGCTGCTTAGGCGCCTCTCTCTACATGCCCCTGATGAGAACCTCTGCACAGCCTCCTGCATGTGGACCACCAGATGCAGCTGGTTTCACTGCAGCTGCTGAGTGCCCTGGAGGGCTCCCAGGGGAGCAGCTCTCACACAGGGACCAGGAGTGAGCGCTGCACTCCGTGTGCTCTCACGCTGGAGGGCAGGCAATATTTCACTGGCTGCAAGCACCTGGCCAACAGATGCTCTGTACTGTTTTGTGGCACTGCTTAGGAACTGCTCGACTACAAAGCCTGGGCTTAATCCCACAGGCATAAATCCTGAGGCCTCAGGCAAGTATGTGCTGGTTTTGGCAAATCTGAAAAGGTTTGAAACAAGAGGTTCACAAAACAATCTTCTGAGATTCAGAGCATGTTTAAAAATGCAACCAGCTGATGACTTGGTGAGTGTCCTCTCTGCACAGGCTGTTCTTATGGATGAGAGTCAGCCACTGTGCCTAATCCCACCCAGGGTATGTCCTGGAAATGTGTCCTGCCCTCCCACTGTGTTCTTGGGCATCACTCGACCATCATTTACTGTCTGCACAAAAAGTCAGAAAGGCTGCAATTGCATCAGTCTTCAATGACCTCTCTATTTTACAAGAATATTGGAGGGAAAAAAAGCTAAATTCTCTTGTTTTCAAACATATTTGTGATGGTTATCAGCACATGCTTAAATCTTTCTCATTGTAGTTGAACATTAGAAATCACACAGTAATCTCTGTCAATTATTTATGCTTATTATTCCCACTGTGATGAAATTCTGCAGAACTTCACTTATTGGGCTAGATCCAATTAAGGCAAATCATAACCAGCAGATTTTATCACCACAGACGGACACAATGACCCCTTCATGTTGTTACTCCATGCAGAGGATGAAGCATCAGGTTCATTCTGGTCAATATAAATACCTTCTCCTATGGTCCAATGCCCAGCCCAGTGAAGAAATAGACCTAAAATCTATTTGTGCATTTTATCTAGGGATGCAGATTTTGTGGCTTAGAGGCAACAGAGATTTTTTTGTGGGTAAAGCAGATTTGTATTTAAATTTATATTTAATCCCTTGAGATCTTCAAAATTCAGAAAAGCCTACCACTTAGTTCCAAAACTAGAAGTTTAAAAATAGAAATAAAAATTAATTACATGTTCACTTAGAAAGGAAATTTACAAATATATACATTTTTGTCTCTAATTTTATCTGTATTTAAGACTCCTGGTCATTAGATTAGTCAGGGCCACGTTACTGTGGCTTGAAAATGTACCAGCACAGATCTTAGAAGAAAAAGATTGATGACATAGGAGATTGGATAATACTATACCATATTCTAGACCTCTAAAGAAAAGAAAAATCAAGTGCAGAACTCTACATGAATAAAAGGTGCAGCTGGCACAGACAGAGCACAAGAGGTAAAATAACAATACCACCCTGAAGAACTCACAGAATGGATTCCTGTAACTGGGAATTCCAGTGTAAGTGAACAATATCAGTTTAGACAAAATACTGCAATGTCCATTCTGCACAAATCTGAGACACAGGAACAACTCAAGTCTCCCCAAATATTTCAATTATATATTTTTCCTCTACAGTCTCTCTGTTTTGTTTCTTGGAGAATGCATCCCCCATGGTAACTGCACAACCAGAAGGTGCCTTCAAGAATTTTGGAAAACTGTGTTCATTCAAAAAAAAAAAAAAAAGAAACACAATGCAGTTACCTCATTGCAGACAGTCCATGACATCAAATGGGAAAGTCTGAAGCAAGAAGCTGAATTCCTTACAGAGTTGCTGGAAAACACACAGGCCAGCCATATGCCCATTTGGGATGTGAAAGGGTTTGCAGTCCTTTCCATTGCCAGAAAGGGAGTATCTGACAGAATGAATGAGGTGTTCCCTAGCAAGGACAACCACAGTTAATCACTAAAATAGTTTCCTGACTATGAAATAATAATGTGGTTTTAAAATATCCAACTGATAATAGTAATAGCAGCTTTCTTTTTGAAATATGCATGTTTTTCATGGGAACAAACAGAAAAACTCTACAGAGACATTTAATTTTATAGCATAGATAGACAGATAGCAGCTTCCCAGAAATACATCAACATTACTTGAATTTTTTTGAAAAAATGATCCATATTTAAGATCATGAAAGCTCACAAGAAGATGTTAAAAGCTATCTTGACCAGACAAAAATCTGTCTACAGCATGGTTTGAGCAAACAGGATGTGCTGCCTTCAGACACAGAAAGGATAAGCTGCTAATAACAATTTAGTCTTCTACACATTTGACACCATCCCAATTGTATCTTGGCATTCCTCTTATTGGCATCCTTGCTTTTTGCCTGCTGTTCCATTCCTTTCCTGCCCCCAAAATCTGACCTGGCCCTAATGGTTTTAGCGAGAGCTTCGCCACTCATTTTAGTAACCACCTGTTCTTTCTCTTTATAATCTTTCAGAATTTTAGCAACACGTTCTAGTACTTTTTCTACTAATTTTTACTGCCCATCTTATATTTCCCATTCTTAGGATGCCAGTTCTGGTGGAATCAAGGAATCTTCCCCCTTTCCCTGTATACTGTACATTTTATTCAGTCTTCACACACTTCTCACTGTCTTCACTCTGTCCATCTCAGCCCATTTGTAGCCACCTTTCTCTCTGTCTACAGATAATTTCTCTCAGTCTCACTGCAATAAAGACTTTGTAGAATGTCCAAGATGCAACTACTAACTTGTTTTTCTGTCTCAACATTGCTGACATTTGTCTTGGTCTAAATCCATGTCCCTCATGTGTTTTATATTCAGAGTTAAGCTCCTTCTGCTTGCTCACAGATCAGGTGGAATATGCTGCTTTCTCATCACAGCATTTATGAAATCTTTACATTAATCTAGCAGTTTATAACTTCCAGGTTGTTTACATTTCACCTTAACCATCTTATTTCACATTTGTTTTAGAAGTCTTTACTGTTTTTGGTTAATCTGGTCTTTATTTTGGCAGCTCCTCTATAAAAACTCATTGCAAGGTACAGTGAGATTTAGTTTGCTTTTGACTGTGTCTCTACAGTTCAGCATCCTGTTGAATACATTCATAGGAATTATTACAGCATTGCTGATGAGCTTCATTCTCTTAAACATATCCCCCTTTACTGAGCAACATTCTGGTCTTTCAGCAAGCATTAGTTATGTCTTTATTTCTGACTGCTGGAAATTGCCTGTCTGATAAATACTGGAAGTGCACAGGAAAAAAGATAAAATGGAAATCTTCTTGTTTTGTTTCTTCCCCTCATGTTAATTCTCATGTTCAATCCCTTGGGGAATACTGAATTGTCTGTCTATTTATGTTATCTTCTGGGAGCAAGGGGCAGTTGTATTTGCCATTTAGAAAAGTCAACTGAATTTATGGAACTGCAGTATTAAATCTTATATCCATTTAGCCCATAATGATTTCAGTTCTGCAGGAAGCCCACAGGAGTAGCTGGTGTTTTTTCCCAGTAAAATCCTGGGCTTCAAAGTCTTGAACGTGGCTTTTATTTTAGGGCTGCAGAACATCATTTCACATTTATACAAACAAATTCTAAAAGGTTTACAGTCTTGGCAGCTGTTTCTTCTGAACAGCTACTGCCAGAACAGGTGACTTAAATTTAAATGCATTAAAAAAAATTAAAAAAAACAAAGGTGAAGTTGCTCTTTCCCCAATACTTGACTAATTTGTAGCTGCTTTATTTCTTGATCAAAGCCATAGTTTTCTTGATGTTAAAGACAACACTTCTACAGAAAATTAAACTGAATATTTTCAACAAAATTGGAGCTAGGCAGGTGACCCTTGGCATTCCCAAGAAACACAAGAAGAGGAGGAACCACATACTCAGTACTTCTAGAATGGTGCTGACTAATAAGTCAAACTACAACTTATTAAACCATTTCAAGCAAAAATTTGATGAAAATCATCAGTGATGGAATTTATAAGAGTCCCTGAATGCTACACTAATAATAAAAAGACTAAGTCATTGACAAAAGAGATACAGAGAACCAGCTCCTCTTAATTAACAAATAATAGACAACAACTTGATTTACACAACAACCTTGATATTATCTTTATATGATCACAAGTCTGCTTCGTGCTGAAACAATTCCATATCAAAAACCTCTTTAAATGGTGATCTTGTTATCCCCATCTCCCAGCATGTTGGGACTGTTTGCAGAGCCAGTATGGTAAGGTAATATCACAGAGCAACCACATTAACTTCAGTAAGCACTGTCAGCAACAAGCTCCAGTACAAAAGCCCTATAATTGCATCAGCAGAATGTTGTATTTGACTGAAGACCACCTGGGAGCAGCTCACTTGGCAGCAGACAGCTTCTGGCCAAAGCTCCTGGCCAAAGCCAAGCCCTGAGAGCCACTTCAAGAAAGGGTAAAAGAGCTCATGCCTGTATTTGCTTGTGTTGCCATCCCTGGGCCTGCCATAGCAAACCTTAAGTGTTTTGAATCTGTGAGCTACTCTGGTCTCATTTTTCTGTGCAGAGTTTTCAAGGCAGGCTCAGAATACCCAAAAGTTATTTGAGTGGGTACCTAAGCCCATGCTGGGTTGCATCACAGAAAGGAAACCTGAAGTAATACTGCAAATAACAGTGACAGTGTTCATTTCCAGTTATGTCTATACTGGGTCTCCTTTCTTCTATTTGACTCATTTTGTCTCTGTCTTTGTCTGACCTCCGATGTGTGCCTAACACTTAGAATCAGTATCCAGCAAGTTTGGGACTACTGTCCTCTCAATAATACCACCAAAATCATCTTTTCTCCCCCCAAAACATACACCACAGCTTAGATACAATTCAGAAGACTTGGTTACTCATCTGCTTGATTAGTATTGCAGAGCAACAGGGAAAATAAGATAAAATGAAATACTGAAAACAAAGGCTCTTACAAATGTACAGGGATTGACACAAGCTGTTATTGGCAGAGCTGTTATGTGAAATAGCCTCATTTTGCCCTGCTCATTAAGACTGGTTAACACAGGCACTGGATGACTGCAGCATAATAGTGTCAAACACGTCAAGGACTATAAGGAATGTCTCAGGGTCTTCTGAAAGAAATTTTCTCATGATCTTTTGAAAGAACATCTGGACTTGCTTATGCAGAGATGTTCAGGAAAGACTCAATTAGCTATGTGAAGCTAATGAGCATAAATTAAAGCATATTCAAAATCCAAATAGGATCATCTGCAAGGGGATTTAAGTTACTACAGCTCATGAGCACTAATCCTTCACCAGTCACTGAGTCATCCATAGCTGTCCTAAATATTTCCACATAAAGCTACACTAAGAAGAACTCTGTTTTCCTCCTCTGGATTCTACTGATTTCCATAAAACAAGAGCTAAATTCTCATGAATTGAACTATTCAAACCACAGAATTTCACTTTTTACACTGGGAAGTATTACTCTTCCCTCCATTGTACATGAAAGATGACTCTCCAAAAGTCTGCATAGCACTACCCCAAAGTGGCAAGACTGAGTTTATTGTTACACTAATACAGCTGGTCCTGACCCACATCAGAACCATTTCACATATTCTCCAGCAAAGCTAAATTTCCAAAACAGAGGACAGAACAGCATTTACTTATATGAAACAACTGTTTAACAAAAGAGAAATACACATCCAAACCCACTCAAACACCAAGTTTTTGGCCTGCAGTTTATGGCTTTAAGAACACTTTTTTTCCACGTGTTTCTCAGCACAAGAATCACAATGAGCAGGGATCAACAGGTTCCACTGAAATATAATATAATTTAAAATTCTTATTTTTGAAAAAATTTCCTTTGTGTTGCAGATATAAACTGTAGACTAAATGCCAGTCCTAATGAATAAAATGCCTCTTACAGGTGATAGACTTTTGTGTTCAGAAAAAAAGACAAAATGAAGCATGGTGGCTTCAAGAACTCACAATCCACAAAATGTAAATAAACAGAACTTTGAGTTATCAGCTTGTTTACCTATTTTTCTATTGTATTCCTGCATTTCATACATCCCTTGCTTGTCCTGTTTTCATCAAAACTTGTTTCAAAACCAACACTTTATATAACAATGCTAAAGTTTGAGAAAAGGATAAAAAAGCCACTGAGGTGTACCTTTCTAAATTGCATGAGATCTTGGAAATGGCTGCTTATGCCTCCCCACAGGAGAAATGCACATTCTGTGAGCAATAGCTATTCAACTAACCAGATACAGAAAATAAAGCATCAACAGGCAGCACTGTGCTTCCATATTGAATGATGTGAGGAGCACCAACAGACTGAATATTTGACATGAAAAATGACAAAGGTAATAAAAACTCTTACATTTTTTTTCCAGAGCTGCTGCATGGTTTTTCCCAGCATGATGGCAATGCCACAAAAGATGGCTTTTTTAAAACAGAATGACTAAGCATTTAAGAGTTTTGTACCAGACACAAACCAAAAATAAATTTCCAAACCTAGACTATTACTCTTGCATATTGAAATGAAAAAGCAATTGCTCCAACAGACACCTACACTGACCTCAGCACTATGTGAGATTCAGGACTCATTTGAGAGAATATTTTAAAACACTTACTGGAAAATGTGATAGAATGAAACCAAGACCTCACAAAGATATATGGCACCAGATGAAGTGGGAACCTTTCATAAGACAGATGATGCTCCAAAGCAAAGGAAATTAAATAGATCTACTCTTTCTAGATTGTACTTAAGTATTCAATATTGTGCCACCCAGTATACTGCTTGTTGTCCTGGAGTTCAGATACAAATGAGTTATGAGCAGGGAAGTTTGGCTAAATGGGAGGTAACTACTGCTGCTGCTGCAGGGAAAAGCAGGACTCCCTCAATGGTTAGTTAGGAGGAACATTTTTATGATGTCTACACCAAGCAAACTATGGACCTCAAAGAGTTAAAGTGGGGAGTATTGTCAGGAAATACACAGGAAAGTGACCTCTCAAATTCAGTGTCTCAATACCAGATATGATAGAAATGGGACCAAGGTAAGTGTAAGAAAACAGACCCAGGTGCCTCAGGAATAATAAGAATTAAATAATTAGTTAGTCAGAGAAGGATAAAACCCTGAATGGAATAGGAATCACAGCAGGGAGATGAACTATCAATACCAGTTGTTCCCCTAATATTGAACAAGTGGAGGGTGGATTGTTCTGCTCAAAGAATGATAAGGGCAGACTGAAAGATTTTTAGAGTTACAGAAAGACACTCCACTATCTTGCATGGTGAAACAAAATTTTGCCTGTTCAACCTGATAAAATAAAGACTAGAAGGGATATGATTGCCATCGGGGAGTTTATCAAAGGGATTAAATGGCATGAAAAAAATAAGTAAAACTACAGCTGTTTGAAGTAGAGTTTATACCTAAAACAAGAGCAAATAGGTGCAAATTACCATGAACAACTTAAGAGTATGGATTAATGAAGATTTATAATCATTGAGGGGGTAGGGTGGTGGAGGTTTGATCCATTTAGGAATCATTTATTCCACTTCATTCATAGAAGTTGAATGAAAACATCAAGACTGCAGTCACTGACTCTGAGACCTGCTCCAGTCCTGTTCTTCATGCAAACAGCCACCTGTAGGAGTGAACATCTTAAAACAAAGACATGAATTTTCAAACTGGGAGGATGTCCCATGTACAGGAAAAAAGAAGATACAAACATGAAAATTTATCTGCATGATCAGGAAAGATCCTTCCATTCTTATTCCAGTGTTGGCAGATGCTCAAGGCTTGTGACTCTCATGTTCCAGACTACTTTGCTAAAACATTTTGGCTAGCGCTACCAGCTAAATTTCCAAATAAAAAGGCTAAACACATATCAGAGCTCATGATAATGGTCAGGATCAAGCCCTACAAAACATCTTGGTGTTTACAAATTTTCACACACTGAATATCTTCTAGATTTGGATTAGTGAAATGCCAAAATTGCATTGGTTTTTGTTTGTCATTACAAGACAGTGAGCTTTTTAGTTTTATATATATATATATATATATTCATTTTTACTGGTTTCAGCAGAAAAACATTGTATTTCTATGACTAATTAATTAATAAAAAGATATTACTGCTGGTTCACAAAGTGACAAATAATTAACTTAGGGTAAAGTATATTGAAAAGCAAATATTTGATTTTATCTTCGGGAGTCTGAAGAAATTTTAGGCCATTATGTTGAATATTGTTTGACAGATTCTGTGTTATTATACACTACTCTTGTTATGATGAAGTCAATAAACTCCTCTGCTTTCACTAACTAAAGAGCTAATCATCACACTATAACAAAAAAAAAGGTTAATAAATATAACTAAAGAACATCAAGTTGCTTTTTCAGAGTAAACAATTCACATTTACTCACTTCCTGATTCAAAAATCTCTCCCCACTTTCTCTCTCAAGGTCTTAATTGCCTATCCTCTTTATTTTTAGCCTTTTATTATTTTCATCTATGTTTACATGGAAAATCTGAAGATTTTATGTCTTGGATGATGAGTGAAAACCAAAGACAAATTTCATTACGAGGCAGAATCCCACAGCACCATAAATGGAAATCAAAATGGCTAAACAGATCCATCAACAAACCAACAATTCCCCAAGCTCTTAGTGTTGACTTAATTCCTCTCCCTTCTGAAATCATTGGAGAACAATGACTTCCCCAAAACCACAACCAGCCCATAGGAAGTGCTTCTACTATAAAACTTTACACTGAAAGATAACACACAGGTGTCTGAATTTTCTGTGTTTATCCTGTGGCATTGGCACATTGTTTTCTGCTTGTTCACCTGTTCTCTTGCTCTTTAGGGCTAAGTTTTTTAACAGCAACTATAATTCTAAACTTCAAAATTATTTTCATTATTTAGAACTCAATGGTTGACATTACATTAGCCCTGTCACTGCTTCTTAAATATTTCACAGAAACTCAGATTCTGTCCTAAGGAAAAAAAAAAAAGCAGTTGTTGTTCTGGTTCCACAACTTTTTCCAATAACACTGGCATCAACTGCAGAATTATTAGGCCAGGTTTAGTAGGAATTGCAGGTATCCCTCTTCACTGTCTGTCCTACAAACATGCATAATACATTTCTAACAAATACCATGATGGTATGCCACTTTATAGAAGGAATAAATTAATGATGGTTTCTGCATTGGATTGAATCACCAAGGACACAGACTTCTTTGGAAATTTTTACATTAATAATCAGCCAGAGTCTAAGAAAAGGGTAATGATGATGTAGGTATCCCCCAGAGTGATCAGTGCTCTGTGGCACTGCTCAGTCACAGCAATAACTCATTTTATGGCTTCTTCCTGTCACCAGAGGTGTGCAAGCTGTGACCACATTCACTTCATTTCAAAGTATTCCCTCTCAACATCCTGAACTTTTGACAATCTTAAAAATATTGGCTAACCTAACCAAAAGAAACTTGATAAGTACTGCCAGAAAGTGAAATTCCTGAAGCAATTAAAGAAGCACTCTAACATGCAGAACCCATGGAAGTGGTGCCTCTGCCTTGTTTGAGCTCAACCCAAGGACATCACGGCCAGAGGAGTTTTGTGTGATGATTAAAGGAGTGACAGCCAAGAAATGACAGTGCTAGCCCAACATAACCAAGATTTCCAGCACACTTTCCTTAAGGTTGGTTCATTCAGTTCATGCCTTAAAAACTCTCCCAATTTGGGAACTTCATGTAAATTTTGTGCAAGTCCCAAAACTGCATTGGTGAATGAAAACATTAACTAGGAGTGGAAGATGAGCATTTGTCATGACTGTCAATTTAAGGGGCAAAATTGAAAGCCAGAAAATGTTACCTTGATTTATGTTAGTCATGGTGACACTCTTGTGGAGAATACAAGAAATAATTTTACACAGACCAGCCTTTGCTGGTCTCCTTTCTTCCATCAACACCAATAGTGTTTGTTCCTTAGAATCATGGTATGCCAGAGTCCAAGTTTTGGTACATACAAGGTAACTCTACTAAAGTGTAAAACATAGCAGAGGAAGCCACTATAGAGGTTTTATGACAGCTGGAGTCTAGACTATGGCTTGTTCCAAAATTAGAGTTACAAGACTTGAAACAAATCAAATGTTTGATGTGGTGGAATGCAGTAAATTCAAAGTGATTGCATGATTCCTTATTTATTGGCTCTCTCTAAACTAATAATATGCAATTAGTTAATTCTATAAACAGTCATTAAGCCTGTACTTCATGTGAGGACAGCATTCATATATCATTTATGTATTATTAAGCCACTAATGGAAAAGACAGCATTAGTACTCTTGTGCAGCTGTTGGTGGATGCCACATCAACAAATACATGACTGAAGTTTTGGAGCATTGCAGTATGTTTGCCTCAGAACAGAGAGAGGAGTGAGGCTGGAGAACTTCTCACCATTAGGTAAGAGGCAGCTGTACTCTGCTGCATTGCTGCAGCAGCTTTGTATGAGCTCAGGGTCATTTTCTAACAGAGAAAAAACTTGGGCTACTGATCCAGAACCTTGTTTTCAGACATCACCTTATCTACAAGAGTAAGTCCCTTTACTATTTAAGCTATTGTCCATATTCCACAATCTTTTGGTGCTTCCTGTAGGTCTACAAATAAGCGTATCCTGAATACTGCCAGTATGGTAGAGAAGGACACTATTAAGCAATTCAGAACAAAATGGTAGACTGGAGTATTAACATGGATAAACTGGAGCTAAACAGGATTCACAGAGTTTATACATGTTGTATTTTTGGTAGTGCTCCTGTGATCATGGATAGCCATTAATCAAGGTGCTGGGTCCTCAGTGACACAAGAGTTTTGTTGCTCCTTCAGAACCAAGGTGCCTGTGTGGTTATGATCTGAAATGAAAAATCTGGCACTTCTTAAACCAAGACTTCTTCTCAAGGCCTATTTACCTTTTCCACCATAAAAGGCATTCTGCACTACCTGCAAGGAACAAAGTATACCTCACCAATAACCACGTCAGAGACAAAGAAAATCCTTCCTACAATACGGTCCCAAGTGCTGGTGGAATCCTCACACCACAGAGAATTAATGTCTGTAATTTCAGACATCATTAGAAAACTTTTTGACCATCAGACATCAATAGAAACATCTCTGACTTTTCAGACATCATTAGAAAACTTCAGCACTCACTACAGGCCATTGAAAATTCAATATAATTTATAATAAGTATTTTTAAAAATTTTGTCTCTGCGTTAAGTATTCTATTGGTTTCCAAAGCAATGCTATTAACAGCTGTCATGAAATAAAAAAAAAGAAAATTTCTTCTAATCTGGACTTTTAAGCAGGCTGAGTTAAAAAAATCCAGTCTTTTCCAAGAACATCATATCCCATAATCATGGTTTCTTTAGGCCTCCTGTTTCTTTCTGTATTTTTACAGCATCACTTCTCTTTATATAAAACATACCAAACTAAATTACCTCCCTGGATACAATATTTTGCCTTATATCTACCTCTGTAAGCCTCTAAATTTGCACAAATATGTCATACCCATTCTTTACACTTGAATTATCTCAGCAATTAAAATATACATAGTATATGCTGTGAGTTACTGTAGTGGAAGAATTCATATTGTAATTTTTGCTAAGTAATTTCAGAGAAATGCACACATAAGGGGAGCTCACATTACACCACTTGTTTTGTCATGATAATACCTGGTCATGTATTCCTTATTACTCACATGCCAACCTTGATAAATGCTGAATAAGATGGATTAATGTTGGTTATGCTCTTATAGTGTGTGCCTGGAATGGAACCATCAAAATAAATTAGTTCCTTTTGCAATTTTCTAGGATAACTCGATGCTGTAATACTTTGAAATTCCCAGTATTTTATATTTTTAAAGTCTATAGACTACCCGTACCACATAAATGGTATCTGCATAGAAGTGGAAAGATACATTTTACATATCTGAACTACCACAACATTTCAAAATGCAATCTTTTTCACAGCTTAAATTTAGTCTTGCTTGAGAGAAAAAGAAAGTTAACAGGGAGGGTTCTTTTTCCCAGTGTGAATACACTGTGAAACAAAGTACTGCAAAAAAAGGAGCTTTCCTCCATGATTTTCAAAGTCAGTTTTGCTACTGAGGATATTTTGTCAGCTGTGAAGTGTTAAAGCCAGACAGCAAAACTCACAAGAACCGTGCTGAAGAAAGCTTGAGCCAGTTTTGTAAACAAAGCCTTTGAACTAAGGAATTATTTACAACATGCTAATATCAATTAACTCAACTGTATTAAAACCCTTGGAAGAGAAAGGCTGAATTTTGAGGTGCTGTGGCTGATGTCTCTCCCTCCCCATCTGCCCTGAGGAAGAGGGAAGGGCACCCCAGGGATGGGGCAGTGCAAATCAGACCTGGAGACAGTGGCAGAAGGTGGCACAGAGCTGGCTCTGAATCTGGTGTGAGATTGGCATCTGGCAGTGTAATAACCCAGAGTGTCTGACTACTTGTATTTCTTGAGTTATTGAAGGGATAGTTTCCAAATGGGAGAGAAATGCATCAGATCTTTATTAGGACATCTTCATTTTTTATTTCTGTGGGCCCAGCTCAGATGGATTTATTCTGGATAAATAGCACTTTGATGGCCCAAAGAATCTTTCCAGGAAATATTTGTACCAGAACTTAGTACTACTCATCAGCAAAAGGGTCATCCTTCTACAGAAATAAGAAGAAAGAGGAAGAAGAAACAAAGAGTGACCTCGTAGAAGGTCTCTGACTCTCTGAGGTAAACACAACCACATTAATTTTTATAATGGGAAAAACAGTACTTGCACATGGCTGGCAGCTTTCTGAATAGACTTACTGGTTTCTCTGGCAGTTTTGAAGGCCATCTTGTGGCTGTGGCATTTTGGTTTTGGGCTTCAAAACTGTTTTGACAGAGGGACAAATTCTTATTTCTCAGTTCCAGCAGCTGGTACAAATGCCATGGAAAACATCAGCATGACCAGCTTAAAGTGAGGTAGAGTCAAACTTTATACCCCCAGTGAAGATGCACAGTCATCCTGTTTATATTAAAATTTTAAAAAATAGATTTATTTTTTAATAGGGATTAGATTATGCATAAGTGGAAGGCTCTAAAGCAGGAGGGATTCCCACCAGTAACCAACTGCTGGCTCCTTTGCAAAGCTGGGTGCCAATTCCAGCTCTTGAGCACCCATTGAAGCAGCCCAGCACTGGTTAATTGGGCACCAAGGCTTCCAGAGAGGCAGATTTCAGTAAATATTTCAGAAATACCTGATGAAGCAGCCTTGTCATTTGCACTGCCCCAGGGAAGGCCTTGAGGGGCTTTATTCAAGTCCTTAGTGTCTCTTTCCCCAGTTGCATGCACAGCCCTCCAGAAGCCAACAGGAACTTGGTAAGGGAGCTGATGGTGGGGAGGGGAGGGACAGGCATGAGAAAAACTGGGGCAAAAAGGAAAAGTACTGAAAGGAGTGACATGATATTGATAAATGTGCACCAGAACATTCCTTAGACAACAATATACTGACACCATCCTTCTCCAGACTTCATGCAAAAGGATTTTAGACACTGAGATACACCTTCATCACAGAACCATCAAGATGATGTTTCTCTTACTGCAGGCAAAAAATTGCACATTTTTAATCTAAGTACAATAATGGTTTTTTTATTCACTATGACAGACCTATTGTTTTCTTTCCAGACTCATTGTCAAAATATTAATTTAATCTATTTAGATATTTTAAACATTTTTTCACATTCTAAATGAAAGAGTGAATTGTTGAAGGTCCATGTTAAATTGCCTGTAATATCTCATTTTGTTTTCTAAAAGCTGATCTTGACAAGAGAGAAATTTCACCTTATTTAATGTAGCTTACTTACTTTTTGGAAACAACAGGTAACTGGTTTCTGATTATGAGCCTCCTAGTCACAAATTATTTTTCTGGTGACTAAAGAAAATGATACTATGAATCTTAAAAATCCTAAAAACTTCTAAAAGGATAGTTTAATACCATATACTAGTATATTAATTTAATTATCAGTCTTTAGTGTACAGAATCTAATACAGCAGGACAGTGACTAAGGGGTCCCCAGTACTGCAATAGGACTGATATTGATACTCTATTGGCTGACTCTTTCAAAGTCAACTTTAAAACAAAAGGAACTTCAGAAAACAACAAATTTTTATCATTTTAACAATTCTAACATAGAAAAAAATATACTTTTACTTTTGGAATTGCTGAAAACAGTAAGTTTAATATTTATGTCTGTCCTCCTCAGAGCTTAATGAAGTGTATATTAACTGGGGGCCCTATTTTGTAGTGACAAGATGTGGACATGAAAAAGACTCTTGCTACAGGCCCAGACTAAGGCACTGCAGAGAAGCACCTCTTTTTGGAAAGCTGGGTGTCACAGAAACCTGGCAAATCTGCCATGTGTGTACCCTCTCAGTGCCTCTCCCCTGCTGCCAGAAGACTCTGGCTGTATTTGGTTTATATCCACAGCAGCTCTGAGTCTGGCTTCTGCACATCCTAACAGAGATTCTATTTGTGTCCTCAGAAGTGAGCCACAAACTTTGGGAAGTAGCAGCATCTCCATGTGGAACACATGAGAGGCACATCTGATGAAATCACATTGCAATACATTTATAAATTCTCCGAGATTGATTGAAAATGGATGTTGGGTAGCAGAAAAAAGAGAGAAAAAAAGTTCGTCATCACCTGGAAGTGATTACAAGACTGTGCTGCACTTGGTAACAAAATCAAGATTTCCCAAACATGTAAACATCTCTCTGGGAGCTGCTGAAGTCACAGGCTCCATTTTTCCATTTTCTTTGGGCAGTCAGCAGAAGGAAAGCTGGTCACTGCTGAATCACACAGAAAAGAAGGTGCTTTGTCTTGGCCACTGACCTGCTGTGCAGTTAACCTACACACCTTTGAACGGGACTCCCCAGGGTGAACAATTCTTCAGGACACAGGAAGTTTCCCATTATTCAAGTTCCAGTAGGTTTCTCCCTTTGAGGTACAGTTTTTAGCACACCTGTATTTTAAGACATAAGAAATGCCCAGGCGAGATGGAAGCTGCCAGAGGCAGAATGTTGCTTTTTTTTATACTTTTATATTAACAAGAAATGTATTTCAGCATCAGAAGGGCAGAAGCTGCATAATTCTGAACTGTGAGCTAAATATTTTTAGATATTCCTCAGACTAACCCATTCCATACACTGTGTGGAAGCAATTTTATTGCAACTGCACTAAGAAGTCACTTCCATGAATTTCAGCTGTTGTAATAGTGAAAGAGCTATTTTAACAGCTGGTTTACAGCTGGTCCTCAATATAGAGAATAGTGCTAAATAGAAGAGGGCAGCTTTTTTAGAAGCTGAAGGTGGTGTGATCATGACCACTTATAACATTGATGTCTCTGACTTCTCTCTAAACCCTCATGTGAGAAATCATGCCTTTGTTATTTCCAATTTTGCTTGAAGTTTCAATTTGTTTTCAATTTGTTTTCATAATTTTTAGTTGTAAGACTGTAAGAAAATAGCTATACTCTGGGTAAGATTGTTGAAACTCATAAAAAAAGAAGTTTATTAGTGTGTGCAAATGCCTTTGGGGGACACTCATGAAGAAACAGTTCTGCAACACTTAATAAAGAAAAGCTGCAACTGCAGTGGAGTCTCTTGTTTCAGTCCTCAAACCAGGATAAAAAGGACCATGGTTTGCAGCAATGGAGTTCTGGCAAACAAGGGGAAGCATCAACTGTGAGACAATGTGAAAATAGTCCCTCTTCTTTCTCTAAAAGCAACAATAAAAAGCCTACCCTGGCTCATCAGTCTTTCCTCCTGGCTGAAGAACAGCTACAGATGTCTGGAGCCTTAAGTGCCCAGGTTTGCTTACCAGGTGCTAAACCCGAAAACCACCACCAGGTTTCCACACAGCACACACATTTTTGCTGTCTTGCTGTATGAGTGTGGCTGGGAGGGAATTAATTTTCTCCAGGACAATCTGTAGGGTGCTGGCTCTGACTTTTGTGACCAAACCAGTGTTGACAGCTCCCCAGTGTTCCAGTTATTGCTGAACAGCTCTTTGCTGTGCCAGTGAGTAGGCTGAGGGTGAGCAAGAGTTTGGGAGGGGACACAGCTGGACTGCTCAGCCCAAAGGACCAAGGAGATATTCCATCCCAAATCACATCACACTGGGCAATAACAGCTCTGGAGGAGAGGGGGAAGAGTCTTTGCCCAGTTCCTGCTGCTGTCAGTGAGCTTTGCTTGTGTGATGCTGTGACAAATTCTTTGGACAGGCACACACTGTGGTCAGTGTCCTGTTCCACTGCCTATTTCCTCTTATGACTTCAAGTGCATCACATAAGCAAAGTTTTATTCACTTAAATGCAACAGGGACATGGAAAAGAAAAAAATCAAACCTGTAATTAATGTAGCTAGACTGGCAAGGCACTTGAACATGCAGTAATTTCCATTTTCACATAATTAGTTGCCATGAGGGAAACCCAAAGGAAATCTTCTGTCATCATGAGCAAAACACTTTTTCAATGTTGATGGTCCCTTACTTTTCCTGGCTAAATACACACTGTCCTTCTATGATTGCTGTATCAACACCTCCATGGAAGGCATTCTATTATTCTTCATTCTGGTTATCCCCTCCAAACTTACAGCATCCCCACAAGTCCTTCCAGAACTTAAATCACACCTAACTCTACTTAGATAAAATACATTATCTCCCTTGAACTGCTATCCATGACTGCTTTGAAGAAAGGGCATGGGGGGAAACTGAGCTGCAGTGTAGATCTGTGAGTGCACAGCATGCCACGCTGGCCCACCTCTGCACAAGACTGGGCACGAGACTCAAATTTATTCTCTTAGGCAGCAAATGCCTTGGAAATAGAGATTTCACTTCATGGCTTACCCTCCTTAGTCAGCAGACAGGCTAATAAGATTTTCTTTGGAAAGATTTTGGCTAAGGGCACTAATATGAGCCTGTTTTGATAATATTTTTACAGGCACTCCACCAGATAAATTTTACAGCTGAGAAAATCCCAATTGGTTTCACACAAACACTGAATTTGAGCAGAAGAGCATATGGTCTACTTAGCTACTCCAGATTACCTCCTAAACCAAGATTTAAGGGCTAAGGATGATGACAACAGAGGATAAGCTACCCTCAAAGAAAAGTCCCCACGAAAAAGGAAGTCTATTCAAGCCTTCTCTTAGGACCTGCAGGCCTGATTTAAGGTAGAGCTTTTAGATAAGCTGACTCTGGAAAAGGTCCTACAGAGATTTAGAATGGCCTGTTATTAGACATGTGTCTGTTGTAAAAACTACAGATCATTGCTTCTCTCAGTTTTATATAATTTGAACTGAAATAAACTGAGCCAGGAGAGTTGCATCCCCAGATTCTTTTCAACCTCAGATTCATGTTGTGTTCTAGCTGCACTTGTCCTCAACAACTTTGTACTGAGTCCCCTGCTATAAAACCCCCAAAATGTTAAAGAACTGTGCTGTCTATATATACTATGATTACAATTTGGTATGGACAAACAGTGCTATTCAGTGCATTCCAGGATTCCCTTTGCCTTACATTTCCACAGTATAATTGAAAGGGAAAAAAAGCCTCAGCATATTCTGCATAACTGTCCATCAAACTACATGAAAATATTTCCAGTTCATACCTGAAATCTTGTCACTAAAATCAAGAGATCTATTTCTCAGGTTCCTAAACATGTAGCACCTGGATTAGAATCACATCCAGTCCTTAGGGGATGACATATTTACTGCTTTTTGTGCAGTATCTTTTGTTTTGTTAACACAGAGTGACTTTAAAGTGAAATCAATGAATAAATACATGTAGTAAATATGATGGGAGAAAAACTGAACACACAAACAGGACTTAGCTCTTTCCAGGAATATTTTGAATGACTCTGTTACCAGAGCATTTGGTGTCCTAGAAAGCAAGAAATAGGAAGTGGGAGGTAATCCTTAGAAAGCTGAGTCTGTTTTCTCCCTGCTGTTTCGGGAGTTTCAAGGCACTAAAAACATTCATTTTGTTGAGCTCAACTATTTTTACTCTAAATCCTATAGCCCAAAGTAGGAGCTCCCAAATGCACTCTGAGTTTTTCAATTATTTTAGCATTGCAAGCTATTTTTTGATAGCTTTGAGAGAAAGAAGCAAGTCAGAATGGCAGGGAGCCTTTATTAAAACTATATTTTTGTCCTCTTCATGTACATTTTCTTTTCACCTATACAAGTGCTCATGTAAAATTTATTAGAACATGCATATTTTTCCTTTGGCACAGCTGGAAGTTTCTTTTTGAATCCTTTTATCGCTTTTAAAATCAAAATCAGAGACTGTATAAAAATTTACTTACAAAGAACTTTATGAAGGATATTACCAAGTCAAGGAATATTCACTGTGGGATATTGGAAACTTCTAATTTAGACATGTAGGCAATATCTTGCATTGGCCCAATTGGTACAATGTGTTTTCAATCAAATACAACACTGCAAGCTGAAACTAAACCTAGAGAGCAGCAGAGAGGGCCCACAACAGACACACAAGTGCAGGTGAAGCAAACACCTCTCTTGGCCATGTGAGTGTTTTAATCATGGACTGCAAGCTATTAAATCATTCTCTTCCAGCATAGCTGGATTTTGCCTTCTCAAGAAACACTGTTCATTTTTTCTGGATGGTTCTAAGACACAGGTGAGCGCAAGAATTTGCAGAAAGAAAACCAAGAATGCGAGAGTACCACAGGAAAGAGGCAAGCACAGCTGTGAAAAATATTGCTTGTCAGCTTTAGATCAGAAGAAAATGGATGTGTTCTACCAAGTGAATCACTTCAGTGTCTGTAAAATGTAGTAATTCTTCCCAAGATTTCTGAGTAAGTAAGGGAACTGAAAACTGTAGGTTGATTGAAAATTCCTGGAAGAACTTAGTACTAATTTTATCCTAAAGTTTCATGCTTTTTTTGGATCTTGCCATCTATAATTAAATCACTATGGACCATCTTGAAAACTTGAGCACATGTCACTCGGCTTTTACCTTGTTGGTATTAATTAGTTAAAGCTGTTCTATGCTCAGAGAATTCCCTTTCAGAGGATGGGGTAAGGAGAGAATGGTAAATGATAGGCAGGAACAGGGAAAGTACTTGGTAAGAACCTCAGCTGCTCAGCTCAGTGTTTGCCCAGAGCATATGGGTATCCTGTAGGAATCTGGGAATCTTGCTAGAAGCATAAAATGTAGTGGTTTTTTACTTCAATTTTGGCAGAAGATGCAGAAGTTCCCCTTTGAATTCAGCACAGTGGACTATTCTCAGTCAAAGGTGGGTAGAAGGGCTCATTCCTTGGGTGTATTTTTGAGTAAATTATCTTATGAGTGGTTTCTCACTCCTGTGAATGAAAATAAAAGCAGGTGCCAGCTCAGGCCACACCACTCAGTGCTCACTTTTCTACTGATTCTGGAAGGACAGAGCTCAACTTTCTCTAAAGGTCAGTTCTGAGTGAGGGTTTAGTTGAATATTCAGCCACCCTGGTGAAAGCATTCTACTTGCATTGTTGGGATTATTAATTTCCACATTTAAAATGTGTCATTTGAAAGTTAGCAAGAATTTCCTGTAGAAAAACAGCGATTTCTCTTTATTTCCAGATCTTTTAGAATGTACTGGCCTGTATCATTTGGCAGTGGAATCAGGAGACACAGGACAGGAGGGGAAAACAGTTCATTTTTAGTAAAACTCTTGATTTCGACAGATTTTAATTTCTCCTTTCTTGGGCAGGAAATATTTAATGAAAGCAAGAAAAATGGCACTGAGGCATTTGCTATCTAGAAATAATATTTTTTGTCCTATCCTGTCATCTTTGCTTACTTTGGATTGTTTTCTTCTCACTGATTGGATTGTGTAAACAATAAAATCCATAAGCAAGAGAGAAGATGAGAGAATAACACAACTCCTCCTTCCCACTGGAGAAGACTCTGGCATGTGGAAATTACTGCTACTGCAAATAGAAAAATTGATATAAGGCCTAACTGCTCATGAAAAGTTTCAGAGAACACCTGCAACTGTGCTGTAAGGTAAGGGCAGTGCAGCCACAGAAATACTTATCTTTCCCTGACTATTCATTCATTGCCATTAACTTATTTCCATTTATTCCTTGGCTCTGAATAGCAGAATCTGCTCAAGCATGGAGCTTCAAAAATATTTGGTGTTGCTTTTCCCCTGCCCTGGAAAAATGCCATCCTCTTATCCAGCAAAGCACACCAAAGTGTGAAAACTGTACTTTTTCCTATACCTAAATATACCTGGATATTTTTCCAGCTGTGAAATAGCATCAGAAGAGCAATACAATATTTCATATCCTGCAAACACTCAATATTAAAGAGGATATGAAATGGATTTCTGGATTTGTAGGTAGGAGGAAGCATAACAGTGGAACATACTGCAGCATCAGTCAGAAAGATTTCTGTCTTCAGGGGATAAAAAGCACACTGAGGTAGTGAAATCATCAGGTACTGGTTAAGTGGACCCTTCATTCATGGGAAATTAATGCACTCACAATCCTTCCCCCCAGTATTGCCTTTAGTGAAAACCTGTGAGGGTTTAGCTGAAACATAGAGAAAATTAACTTCTGGTGGTGCAATGAAGCACATCCATGCCATGCCTATCCTAAACCCCAAGGACACTTAACAGGATTATGTACAGTTCAATACCTATTAGTAAGCCAGATAAAATCTGATTTATATGAGCTTGCTAAGAGGACAGTGATTGCAGCTTCTCCTAAATGTTCCTTCTCTCTCTCACACTGCAGAGAGCATTCACACCACTTCCTTAGGGTGCTGTGACATGTTCTGTATGTTTTGTATTGTGGGTTCAGTATTGCATTTTGGTCAGAACAGACCCATGGCAACACTGCTCTTCTGACCATCCCATACATTTGTTCAGAAATGGTCAAAGCTTTGTCAGAGCAAGAATTTGGTTTTCGGAAAAATTTCAGTACCAAGCCAGTACTTGTTAAAAAGAAATAAGATTAAAAAAAGAAAAAGATTGGATCCAGAAAGATGTACTAAGACTAAGTTTCCTGAGCTGCTGATTCATCTTGGTGGAGCTCCACACATGTGGTTTGACTTCCAAAAACATCTTCCCTGTGTATACAAGCCCTGGCCAAAGGCATTACAGAGTCCAAATTTCAGCTGACAGCATCCAGAAATGTTTTGCAAGCTTGAAACTCTGCACTGAAGGAACAGCACTGCAAACCTGACACAGACTCTGTGCTGTGTCCACAGTGCAAAGAGCAGTCTGGGCTGTGAGAACATAAGAGGGACTTTGTGTCACACACTTTTGTGCCACTTTGGGGCACCAAGACCATCTTCTCTAACAAGGTTTTCCTGAAGCTGCCTCCAGAAAGTTCTTGCCATATACCAGTGCTATGCCACAATCCTGGGGGCAAAGAAAGGCTCAGAATAGTGTGTTCAGATTGTCTGAAACCACCAGATGGTTTTTGGGGCATGTTCCCTGCTATATGTGCTAGAGCCAACCCAAAGTTGTATCAATATAGGTGAAAGCAAAAACAGAGCTCTGCTAGGCCCAGCTCTAGGAACTGGCAGTGACTCCTTAGAGTTTCCTCTCCAGTTTTCTCTGGAATAACCAGGTATTTGCTGCTGCCAAGATCTCAGCCCTGGTATCTCTTTTTCAACTGCTTTTTCAGTTCTGTAGATTGAGGAGCAACCTCACTTGAACACATAATTGAATGAAACTTGGAACAGAGGAAACCAAAAAAGCCCTGCAACACTGACTATAAGGAGCACTTATAAAGAAAAAAATTACATACTGGAATTGTTTCACCTAGGGACCTTGCACAGCTTCACCTTGCACTGCCTAATGCTACAGTAAGAAAAAAAATTGCATTTGCATAACTGACTTGGTGATAGAAAGAGCAACTTTAGAAATATCATGTATAGGAAACTACCCATAGCACACCTAGTTATGTATTTAGGAGACAGGTGAGATCAGTGCAATACTTAATGCTGTAAAAACCTCAAATTAACCCACATTTTAATGACAGATGCAACACTTCTGCAGTAAAAATAGTTCAGCTGTGGTTAAAATGAACATTTCTAAATAGTACAGACCATTATCTACAGGCCTTTTATAAAATGTCACAGTTTTCAGTGACTTTTTACTTGGTCAATAGAACTTTTGGCTGTTAAAAAAGGTTTGCAACTGGAAAACAAGTGTGTCTCATTCTTAGAAGAGAAAATCACTTATTCCATTATCTAGGCTACAGGCTGGGGCCAGACCTAGAAAATGTTTGCATTTCAATGAGTGTACACATAAAAAGAGAGTTCCCAACAAGTCTGTCTGCCCAGCTCCCTTCTACAGCTAAGCCATGCATTGAGAACAGAGTTTCATAGGGGAAAACTAGGTACCAGCACTAAAAGGCAGCACAGCAAAATATTGAAGTAAGGACCTTTTATTCCATTGCTTCCTTAATCATCCCTGCACCAGGCTGTGGGTTTGGCATGGAGATGAGTAAAGAGATGGAATATAAGAAGGGGGCAGGGGAGGCTGGCTTTATGAAAATATTCCTAATAGTCACAGGGAATCAAGGGGTACCTACTAAATATTTATATTCATACCTGATTCAATTTGAATCTTAGTATTTAATTACTTTTTAAAATGGTCAGACTCTCTTCACATTCTACCTTCTCATCTGTCAAGGATAATTTTATTCTTCAGAATGGTTCAAATTACTCTCTGTTTCCACCACACCAAGCCACATTCATGTGGAGTACAGAACATTTCCCTCATTGAGCCAAGAGCAGAGAAAGTTACGTGGGGATCGTTGCACTGCAGTGGAGATAAGATCTACCTTTCCCAATTTAAAAAGACCATCCAAAATAAACCCCAAACAAACAAATCCCTGCCCCTAAACCCCCCAAAACAATGACAAAAAAAAGTTGTATTTGGCCCCAGGTCTTGCAAAGAACCCTCAAAGTAGTAAAATCCATATTCAACAAAACACATGGCAAATTCTAGAGTTTACTGTAAGAGTTCTGTAATTCCCTGTTTGTTTTCCTTCAATCTTTTATCAATCTCTTCCCACGATGTCACACCAGACACACAAAGTATTTCCCTTATAGTCTGATGATCTTTCATGAATAGGAAGCACTACAGCATCTTCTTTAGCTTATAGAACAATTCTCACTTCTGTTTGGATATAATTTGATTTTTTTTTTTGCATATCCTGTAACTCTCTGGCATGCTCTCCACCTGAAATGAGGTATGTTATTCCTGTTCATTGTTATCATGCATGCATGATTAGGTTTAAACCAACCATTTCATTTCTCAGTCTATAACATAGAAATGCAGAGTATAAACAAAAATATTTACACTTTTAGTTTGCCTTCCAGTTTTATCAGCAAGCAAAAATCAAACTTTCCTACTCTAAATGTCACACTTTTAACGACTGAACTCAAAGTATAAGTAACTTTAAATCTTACCTTTCAAAGGTATCAAAACTGCAGACCACTGTCTTGCCACAGATTAGCCTAAGTTTAAAAATCACTTTAGGGATATTAAAACAAAATTGGCATTTTTTTAGTCTCGTTTTTCCAAGTACTATATGAAATCTATGACTTCCTTTTGGCATTCTCTTTCTCATGTAACTAACTGGGCCAGAATGTTACGTGGATATAGTATTTTAAATTTAATTCCTCCCAGTTAAAGAAACTGCATCTTTTTTGTGCAAGTTCTTTGGGTTTTTCAATTTATTTTTTTTTGGCTGCATTATTCACACTATACCTAAGAATACTCCATTACTTGGATTGCCTACATATAACCTTCTGTCCCTTGGCTATTTTCCCTGTTAGGAAATACCTTGCAAAAACATCTGTGCTCATGGCATTTGCTTTAGACATCTGATCCATAAGAATAAATTCAGATTTTGCAATTTCTTAGGGGATGATGATAACAGTCTTTTTTTCTTTATTGCAGTAGACAAAATTATTATTCTTTTATTGTTGCAACCAACAGACAGAAAAAGTGCAGCTCTGAAAGATGTGAATTTAGAGTTGGTTTAAATGGAAAATAAGTCACCTTTTTACTCCTCTGTATTTTCCGCTGCAGTATTTCTGCTGTGTGGAGCCTGGAAATCTTTCTTTGTAAAGCAGGACAGAGTAACACTCACAAAATTTACTATGCCAGCAAGACAGTTCTCAGTGTGATGTTTAACTCACGACTAAACACCAGCAGTCAAAATCAGTTTTGGCAAGAGTTTACCATGAGCTGCCTGTAACCTCTACCCTGAAGTGAGTTTTTCCTCTGCTGAAGAAGCACAGACAGGCAAGGTATCGCTACACAGAACAATTTCTCTACCAAAAATGCATGCCTGGAGTAAAGCTTTGCTCCAAATCACCTAAAAAAAAACCCCAAACCACATTGTGTCTCACTACCATGCTTTTAATATTTTTTAGAGTGTTGCAGGAAAAGAATGCATAGAATATGCTTTTAATTAATAGTGTTGAAGTGCCTGTGTGTCAAGTGACAGAAATGTTTCACCAAAAGGTGAACAGCAAATGACAGTTCATCTAAGTGTTGTTATGAAATATGACTTAAGGAATTATGTAAAACAAACTTGTCATAATACAGGAGGAAAAAAAAAGCATATTTATATATCGCTGCTTATTGTAGTAATAAAGGGGTGGGAGATTTAATTTAAAAATAGAAGTTATGTTAGTGCTGTCAAACACAAAATTCACAGAAAATTGAAGTCTTATTAATTTGGGGTACTTTGCTAAAAAAATATTGCAAAAAAATAAGTTCAGAGTAATCTACCAAAAACAAATGTCTCAAACTCCTAGAGTGTTGAATGCAAGGATAGATAATTCATGCATCTGGACCAGTTAATATATTAATCTAATCTCATCTGGCCTAGAAACTGAATGACCTCACTTCTTGGAGATGCACAGCATACTGGAGGTCAAGGACAGGCAGGGGGTTTGACCTGGCTTGTTGCAAGGTTATGTAAAAGATTGACATTAGGTTTAGACTCAGCTGAAAAAGTGTATTTACCAAAGAAATCTTAAATAAAGGAAGAAACTCTGAAATACAAAACTGCCCACAGGAGTGAGCTTTAGAAACTGAAGATCATCTGAACGCTCCCTTAAGGGTAAACTAAAATTTTCACTTCAAAATGCTGTCCCTTAAAACATTGGACATTAATTTTATTTACAAATTCTAACAGTGTTGGGAGCCAGCTTCACACTGGTTCATAACTGTGCTGGGAAACAAACACAAGACACCTAAACTGACAAAAACAGCAGCACCACTTGCAGCCTGCCTTAATCAACCGTTTTAGCCACCAGTAACACCTCCTGCAGGTTTATGCCAGTGAAAGTGAAGGAGGCTTGGCATGGGGAAGAATTTCTTCGCAGAGAGAGTGATTACTCATTGGAATGTGCTGCCCAGGGAGGTGGTGGAGTCACTGTCCCTGGAGGAGTTTAAGGAAAGCCTGGATGTGGCACTGAGTACCAAGGTCTGGCTGACAAGGTCCTGGCTGGTAAGAGGTTGCACTCAATGACCTCAAGGCTATTTTCCAGCCTAGCTGATTCTGTGATGCAGTGAGAAAAGTGGAATTTCCTAGGAAACAGTTACCAGGTAAAGATCCTCCAAACTGCCACAGGATTGTGTGACTTGGCTGATGTGCAGAAAGCTGCCTATAGAAATGTCAGGCCAGAGGGTTTTGCTGGGAAACTATTTCCCTTTTGAACTCCACATGCAAGTCCAGAAGAGCATCTTTGGAAAGCTTCTTCCATAGGTTTCTCTTTTTCAGACTAAGCTGGTTTTCTCTGGTACACATTATATTTAAACCCCAAACAAATAAAGCTTCTGCTGTGTGTTTGGGAGGGAGCTGCTGCAGCAAAGTGGTTTGTATCTAAGAGAGCAATAAAAACCACTGTGTGGCCAAACACTGCTGTAATGAAGACACAATCCAAGCCCTGGATTCAAAGGCTTCTGTAACCTGCAGCACGTCCACAGTGTCTGAGTGGGAAGCACATTCCTCTGCTGGGGACCTTGGGGACACTCCCATGAAAGGTCTGTTGACACTTCTCTGGTTTTATGCAGGAGAGGTCCCTTGGAGAGCAGAGGGCCCTGTGCAAGGAGCAAACTACATAACACAGAAAATGGTGACTCAGATATGCCAGAACCAAACCATTTACGGCTGAAAGATGAAAAATAAATTGAATTCCTCCTTGTAACACAACAGACCATAGTCTTTGCATAGAGCAGAGGAACTCTACTCCCCCAAAGAGCATATGCCCAAATGGCTTCTGAAAATGACTCTCATCAAAGATGCAAATGGGATTTTTTCCAGCACACCACATGAGCCCAATGACTGACGTGAGGAAAGAGAAATGCACTAGATAGGAATTTCTAGGAACATCCCATCTGGGTCTTCTCTGATTTACAGGATAATACTTTCTAACCCTCAGCTATGCCAGTTTATTCTCTCCAAGGGTTTCCAAAGTAAATAAAGCATTTCTCTGAATCTGTGCTTCAGAGCATACTGATCTGTTCCCTTAATTTTTAAGTCAGTGTGAACACACCAGAAGCAGGTAAACTCTGGAGAAATATAGAAAAGCTTGAAGAAACATTTAAAAAGTCTTAAGTGCTAACATGAATATAGATTACATAGATATTATTCCCATGAAAATACAGATCAAGCAAAGCCCTTCCAGTTTGGGCTCACAGATGAAAAGCAGGGTGTGAACCACTTCATGTTCCTGGACTTCCAAATTCCCTCCCTTCCCTCCCCTCACGATCCTTCCAAATTTATCTGGAAGGCAGCTATTTTTCAACAGTTAGCATCCCATGAAAAAAAGGAATCTGAGGCTGGAGTAAATACATACCCTGCAAAGAGATTTTGGCAATCTTCCTACTGTCTGGGTCTTGTTAAACTCCTACTGACAGCCATACTTGCATTGTACAAAGGAACAGAAAAG
Source organism: Notiomystis cincta (assembly GCA_013398075.1). NCBI lineage: Eukaryota > Metazoa > Chordata > Aves > Passeriformes > Notiomystidae > Notiomystis > Notiomystis cincta. The sequence continues at coordinate 7,463 of VZRX01013397.1, read as the reverse complement.
GTCAGGTGCATTCTTAAACAAAAGCAATGCCAAGGTTTCTTTTAGATAAATTTATGGTCAACAGTTTACACATATAATTCTTTTGTCAAGCTTTTTCTCAGAATTGTTGAAATTAAATGTCAGTTATATAAATTATGCAAAAAACATTGTTTGTGTGTATACAGCAGAAGATTCAGACAAATAATGCTCAGTGCCACAAAGGCATTCCTCAGACTCAGAACACTGAAGATTTAAAGGACAAGACTATCTACATTCTCAACTCTTTCCTTTTTGAAAGGAGGCACCTATAAAATACAGATATTATTTTTAATGCCTCTAGTCTCTGCTAGCTGAAGGATCATGAGTTAGAGCAAATTTAAGTCAGCATCTACTATTGGTCACAGCCTCACGTGTTTAGAAGTAAAGAAAGGCATAAAAAGTACTTATTTATCCAGCTCTTGGGATATCTGCTTGGCCCAAATTCAGAACAGACCTTGATTTAACAGATTACCCTGAACAACCTAGAAAGATGTTTGTTTCTCAAAACCAAAAATATGTCAAATCTGTTCCTGTAAAATACAATATTTGGCGCTTTCTTCCCCTACCAGAACAGAGACGGTTTGGATCAACTGCCTTTAAAAACTGCTGTGTGAGCAGAAGAAAAAAAAAAAAAGGGGGTTCTAAAGGACTTGAGAGCTCTCCTTTTGCTATAACTAAAGCCACAATAAAATGCTGACTGGAATGGATAACTAAGATTACTAAATTAGCTGTTTGGTGGGACATTTCTGAATTTTTTACAAATTGTATCTAACATGGTTGTAAACAAAAACTTCTCCTTTACTCTTAAGGTTTTCCTCCATTTGGAAAAACTGTTTTAGTCTCAAAATTTGTTGATGTTCTGACTGTGAGGTCTAAAGCAGAATTAAGCAGGATTAAAACAGTTTTTTGCTTCCCAAAACTAATACAGAAGCAAAAAGCCCTCAAAAGTTTGAGTCTGTTCTTTCTCTGCAAATTGATGCCTCCAATTTCAAGTCTTGGACAGAAGAGGATGTCACAGGGGTGTTTTGGACCTCTCCCTGGTGGAAAGCCAAGGCCAGTAAAGGTTTTAAGGACTTGAGTTGCAGCGGAGGGGTTTTAAGTGAGCAAAAAAAAAAATCTGACAGTCACATCTTGCATCCTGTGTAATTGTTTCCAGGAGGTGTTTAAGAACAACATCCCCTGTTTGCATGCTCCACTGTCCTCCAAAGGAGGGAAGCTCACTAAGGAGCCTGAATAGTGCTGCTTTGTAGGATATTCATGCCTGTGATTCTTAATTTCAAATACAGAGCTTATTCAGAGAAGAGAGGATGAGTGAAAAGGCTTTTCATGTGCTACAAAACCAGGTACAGTTGTCCAAACATCCAGAATTTAAAGGGAATCAGACCTGAAATTTGAGGAGCAACTGTTCTACCTGCTCTCAGAACACCTTGGTGACAATATTTTGGAGAATGTTAATGCATGGCATTTTGGGAGATAATAGTCAAGAGCTGCAAAGTTCAAAATGGGAAGAGAAGAGTAACAAAATAAATATCATACACCTCTAAGAGGCCAGCTTTTGTAGGGCCAGAGAATTGACATATAAGCACTCAGAGCAAATGCAAACACAGAAAAAAAAAGAAAATTGGCATTAATTGCTGGCTAGGCAGAAAAGAAAAGATGAATTTGAGACAACTGAGAAGGTTGATAAAACTGATAAAACACATCAGTTACAGGAAGACCATTCAAGCCTGGTCCAGTGTTTCCCCTTAACCTTTTAAAGAAATGAGTCTTGGTGGTGTGAAGGTCCTGTTTTGAGCTAATCAGGGAATGAACAGTTTAAACAGTCCTCAGTTGCAACAGGTATTTTCAAAATGGAACTCTCATGGCTGTAGGAAATTGGCATTTGTTATCTCAAAACCATTAACACTTATCCTTGAGAACAGGTAGAAATTAGAGAAGACTGAAAAATGGCAAATGTAGTGCTAAATATTTAATATGATCCATGTGAGAAGTCAGTTCCAGGGAGAAACAAGTGAGTCTTTTAAGCCTATAAGAACAAAAGGATCTGAATAATATCCAGGCTGTTTGTTGAGAACAAGGGAGGTTTAGCCACTCTAATATTCTTGGGGGACAGTATTGTCAGCCTTGTGGATAATAGAGAAATCTTGACTTTAACAAGGCCTGTCTTTACTTCACATGATAGTCTGAACACTGGGGAAAAAAGTTCTTTGACAAAACTCATAAAAGAGAGGTGGAAAACTCTGACTTTTTATTATTGACCCTCTTCAAGATGAAAGCAGGGCTTGGTGAAGGACACCAGGTTCCTCTGTCTGCTCTGGAGCCAGGGCTGCCCTGTATTCCAGTTAATGATCTGGATAAAAGAACTGAGACCAGACTTTTCAGGAGCTGACTCTTCTGCAGGACAAGACAAGAATTAAAAAGCACTCTGAGAAATTGGAGATAGGGACTGGAAAAGCACAATCCCATTACAGAGGAAGACGAGCCATGTACTGCATCTAGGAAGTCACACTTGCTGCAGACAGTCACATGCAAGGTCTGGTTTTTGAAGAGGGATTTATGGGTGGTACTTTGCATCCCAATAAGAATATGAGTCACTGGTGTCACACTGCTAAGAAAAGACAAGCACTAAACTTGCAGGGAAACAAGAGGCTGGGTTGTAAATCACAGTGGCAGGATTATTTCACCTAAGCCCAAGAGCATTTGAATTCTCAGAACTGTATTTCAAGAAATTTTTGGATCATTTGGAAAAAGTGAAAAGGGAAACAGCATAAATTATAACAAATATAAATATATTTTTAATCAATGACTTAAGAGAATAGGACAGGAATTTTATTTCACACTGTACTCCATAACATAGAAAATTAAACTGAAAGAAATTGAGGTGTTTAAAGAAGAGATTGATTTAAAGGGAAGAACATACAGAAATGGTCTTCAAATACTTGAAGATAAGGAGAATATATTCTCAGTTCTCTGCGAGAAGAGCAAGAAATGGCAGGCCTGAAGTGGGAAAAGGTGTGGGAGGTAAATATGGACTAGACAATAGTTCCTAAATATAAAGGTAACACAGTCATGAAACAAATGGCCTCGAAGGATGGTGCAGTGTTCAGCAGCAGAAATCTTCACAAAGAGGATAAAGAAAACAAAAGCAAACCCACTTCTGTCCAGGTTTACATCTGTGCTTTGGCTCACCTAACTTAGGGGCCTTTCATTTCTTTTTCTGGGACTCTGAGATAGGTGTTTTAGGAGCTACCTAATTATACTTTATAAGTTAGTTAAAATGGATGAGAATGTAAATTTATAATTAAAAATAAGTACTTCAGAATAAATCATATTTTTCCTATTGGATTTATTTAGCTGCTGAGACAGAGCCAAACAATATATCACAAAAACAACCAAACTTCTGTGTACTAAAATCATACACATGCCAACAAACCTGAAAGGGTTTGCTTTTCCCCCTTTAGATGTACTAAAATATACATAAAATGCTAACAAATGAAGAAGACTCTAAAAGCACCACAGTAGGTAAGGTACAATCAATTGTATTCACTCAACATGCAGACAGATTTCCACTCTAACTAAGAGTTAGTTTTCCTAATATAAATGGACCAGTCCTGCAGGGAATCAAGAGCTAAATATTTCCTGTAGTCTCTTCAGCTCTGTTTGGAACTAGCCCTGTTCTGGAGAAAGGCACTGGAAAAAAATCTGGTTTAGTGAGGACCAGGGAACCTCCTTCCTACTCTTGGCTCTTCTGGCCAGTTTTCCTAAATTGTGCTGAAAGCTAAAAATACCACAGTGACAACTTTGAATGGCAAAATGAAATTAGGTGGTGAGATTTGGCTGCACTGAGAATTACCTATCACAGAAAGAGTTTAAGCAGTTTCCAGAAGAGCAGAGAAGTCTCACAGCACTCCAGCAAAACAGGCATTGTTTTAAAGTGTTGTGCAAGAAAAATACTGCTCTGAGATTAACAAAGGCTACAAGCAATTCCATGTGTTTTTAAGAAAGAAATCTAGGATAAAAATCGGGAAGACTTTTACATTTTAAAGTTGTTAGGCCTTTTGAAAATCATTAAATTATGGTTTCTAAACCAGCTAATAAACTAGTTAGCAATGGCCATTTACTTTGATATCAGATGAAGATTTCTTTGGTCTATTTTTAGGCTCACTCCTATTTATCAGGCTCAGTTCTATTATAAATCCAGCAAGATGTAATTTTATTACAAATGTCAATGACAAGGAGAAAGGATTGCAAAAAGCTGTCTCCAATAAGCAGGCCTGATATCAATTTGGAGGTACACATCATAGGATTGTTAAACTTGGGAAGGATCTCCAAGATCACTGAGTACAACTATTAGCTAACACTGCCACGTTCACGACTAAACTCTCTCCCCAAGGCCACATCTACACATTTTTGAACACTTCCAGGCATGGTGATGCTACTACTTCCCTGTGGAGCCTGTTCCAAGGCCTGACCACCCTTTCAGTGAAGGAATTTTTCCTATTATCCATTTCAAATGTCCCCTGGAGCCATTCCCTCTTGTCCTATTGCTTGTTACCTGGGAGAAGAGACCGACCCCCACCTCGTTATAACCTTGAACAGCTTCACATGGGTATGGGACATAGAGCTGCTGTTTTTTCTTGGACAGAGATGCTCTTTGTCCAAGTTCCAGAAGAAAGTAGCAAAAAATTCACCCCACACAAAACAGTAAAAATATTTCTACCTAAAAATGTGGGGTTTTTAATGTTAACAATGCACAGTGCAAAGAAATATTTCTTGAAAGCCTATGTCTGATAAAATTAATTATCTGTATTTCCCTTCCTTCTATTACAGCCCATCAATCATCTTTACCCTGATGACAGTGTTGAGAAACAATTAGTGGATTTTGCAACACAAGTTGCACAAGCAGCTCAGCACAGGTGCAATCTTATGGGAGAGAGGTAAGAAAAGTCAATACCCCAAGACTGCAACTAATTTAAACTTCTGATGACTCAAATAATATTCTGGTATTTTATCTCCTTGTAGCAAAAAGTAATTCAGCCTGTAATAATAACCTCCCTGTGCTGCAACTGGTCCAAGTCAATTGGAGAATCAAATCTTCAATCTGACATCACAGAAAAACAAAACCTCTCAGGCTATTTCCTTGTCAGCATTATGCCATGCTATTCTTTCATTATCCTGAAAGAGCAAAATAGTTGATTGGATCCATTTCTAACTCCACTATGTGTGCTTTGGCTGCAGGAATAAATTTACAAAGAAACATTCAAATTTTTGCTTTCAAAAATTTCAGGACAATTTATCTAACAGCAGATTGCCACATCACAATGCTGAGAATGAAGGAAAATGCTACATTACTCTTGCAGTTGACATACCATGACACAAATGAAACTTCCCCCCACCATTTATTCTCCCACTGGTGAATTGTTATGCAGACTACTTAGATCCCTATTCCCCTTGGAATCTAATAAAGAATTTCTGTCTTGGTTCAAATCAAGGAAGTTTTTCTTTTAATCCTGTGACTGCACAAATAAAGTGTGATTTTCCCCTTTGGGGAAATCCACTTAGGTACAAAGGTGACTTCATTTAGGAATGTCCCAGATCTGCAACAAAATATATTCCAGATTAGATTAGTCCTTCCCTCATATTTTGCTTTCTGATCCTCTATTGATAAGGAAATGCCAGTTCACAGTTGACTCAGAGTAAATCCTAATTCACACCAGGATGAGCTGGTGCCAACTGCACATTTTGAAGATGTTGCATTCTTGGACTTGAAGTTGCTGCAACTTCAATATCAACTACAATTTTACCATATTTTTAGATATTTGTGATAAATAATTCTCTGATTCTAGACAAGGCATTAACATCTTCCTTACTGATTAATGAAGCAACTTTTCATTCCCCTGCCCATCTCCATCAGGTCTCTAAACCTGTTTGGTTTGCAATGTGGACTCAGCCCTCTATTTCACAGGTGTCAACTTTAGTGAGTGTCAATCAGACACTACTGAGTGTACAAGGACAATGGGCTGGGAGGAGAGCAGAAAATATTTCTTACACTGACATAGAAAGTAATTAGTTTTTAATTGACTGGGAAATCCAATAATGTTTAAAGCTCTTTTTTATGCAAGTGTCCTATTAATGATTTTTTCCTCATTGCATGAAGGGATCAAAGCTGTTAACAAGCAATACAATAAGCATTGTGTTCACTGTTGCTGGCTTAAGGACTTATCTGACAATATCAAGGGGAAAAAAAGCAAAAGCCCACAAAGCTGCTACAGTAGGATAACTCAGACAACTGTTAGAAAATTAATAACCCAAGAGAAAGAGCCATAGATGGCTGATGGCAGTGTATTCTTCAGAAGAAAAAGAAAGCTCGTTACTTTCCAGAGCTCAGAGCCCTAAGTGCAAAGTTCATCAGTTTGCCTTTGACTCCATCCCCTCCACACTGATTCCCTCTGATGACTGTCCCAGTGTTGTGCTCAACAGATGAATAATCATCCCTGTGCCAAAATAGTCCACTGAGATTTCTCTCATGCACACACACTCCCAGAAAGTCTCTGTCTCACATGTAGTGCTCTGGTTCAAACCACATCCTTCTGAGCACCAACACAATCCCAAAACCTACAGAGACCACAGAGGTTTTACAGGATTGCTGTAGGGCCATTAGTAGGGAGAATAAATATGATTTAACAGCTATAGTTATGCTGCTTCTGCATAGGAGGACATCTTGTAACCTCATGCAAAGGTTTGCTCACAGGGGAAACTGCCTGATGCAGTTTTTGATGCAGAACTGAGAAAGTTACAGAGTCCAGGCCAGGCCAGAAACATCATGCTAAGGATTTGTGAGTACAGTTTGTATGTTAAAAAGTCTTAGGAAAGAGTCTGAGTTCCACCTCTATCAAGCAGCAGTGCAACAGAAGCCTGAAGGGAGAAGAACTGGAGGGAGAAATGGTTTGTGCCTTTTGATTTCTGTGGAAGCTGTGATGCAGAATAGTGTCAGTTCACAGCAAAGGGGAAGATAACATCTCCTTTTATCTCACCTGAATATACACTGCTCCTCAGGGGAAAACTCTTCATCCAGAATACGTGAACAGCAATTACACTGCCATGCATGAATAAATAAAATAATTCTTTTTTTTCATGTGAAAATATTAAAAAAGAAGGAAAATTGCGAAAAACTGAATATTCTGTTACAAGAATCTGACTCTTCCAAGAGGACTATAAATTCCACCTTATAATGATCCTGGTAGAGAAAAACTGTTTGCAGCTAAATTGGTACAAATAGTCATACTAGTGTCAAGATAATTATACCTCCATTTCACTGAACAAAATTACTTCTGTTTTTTTTTTTTTTTTTTCAAGTTGTCCAAAACAAAGCTATTTAACAGGAAAAAAAAAAAATATTGGAATGATACAGACTCTAGAGATAAATTTAATAATAATAATAATAA
>VZRX01013396.1:18648-94528 GCA_013398075.1 Notiomystis cincta | reverse complement strand
TGCTGCTGCTGCTGTGGGGAAGACAGCCTTGGCAGCCTATTCCAATGATCTTGTCTGAGCCATGCCCAACTTTCATGCTAATTTATTGCATGCATTTGTGTAGCTTTTCTTGTCATTAGAATAAAAAAAGACAAGCCATATGCTTTGTGTTAACCCATAGCTTAAGCCCACCCATTTTTTCTAGTTGGGTGTGAATACAGTAGGACACAAGAAGGAGCTATAGTTGAGGTAAGTTAGGCCTTTACTTGTCCAAAGAGACAACTACTGAAGAAAACTAATCAGGAAGAACATGGAAGATGGGCAGAGAAGCCTGTGGGAAATTTGCTGCTCCCAGCTCCCTGGAGACACATCAGTAGAACATGAAAGTGTACCAACCAATGCTTGCCACTTCTAGAATTACTCGGTATTGGCCAATTATTTTTGCATAAGTAATCCTTTAATTTCATGCTATTGTAGAGAACACAATATTTTCCTTCCACAACACGCTCTACTCAGAGCCCATGCAAATTCAGCACATTAAGTTTTAAAGTGGTCATCTGCATCAAACCTATATTCAACAGGTGCAGTAGTTTAACCAGGAGTTACTCATAAGCTATGGAGATAAAAACTGAGATAAGTGTAGAAAGATTTACATCTTAATGACAATAGTGCCTTTTTTACTGAAGTTGGCATGATTTTTGCAGGGAAGTCCACAGTAATTGGTAGATTTTCAGCAGAAATTCATTTTGGAAAGGACTGTTGAGATTGCAGAAATAAGCATCATAAAGTATCCACGAGGGGAGTTCTAGCTCTTATTTCTCACCTTTTCCAAAGAGAAAAAACAAGTGCACAAAGTTGTATGAATATTTAAGCAGAGTTATGACAAGAGAAAGAGAACTCATTTAAAAAAAAAGGTGCTTGGCAAGAAGTCTTAAAGATAAAATCTTCCATAGGAAATCCATAAAATTAGACAAGCAACATAGAGAAACTTGCATTTTCAAATTTAAACAAATCCCAGGAAGCCCAGACATAATTTGTCTTTCATTTTTCACCTGCTTTCAAAGTGAAGAACTGCTAGCCTAGGCAAAGCATACAGGGCTAAACTGAGGGCTGCTTAGTCTCTGTGGCCATGTCCCTTGATGGCTCTGCTCACAAAATTCATATGGAGAGACCATTTTAGTATTATTGTAAAATAAGGGTAGAATGCCTCCAGCAATGCCCTTCCCACCAAAACTATGCATACCAAATACACAAAGCAAACAATAAGAAAACAATGGAGCAGATCAGTATTTCCACAAGAAAACAGCAGATTTTTAAGGGAAAAAATGTTCTGAATACAGAATACCTGCCTACAAAGCAAAATTGTTCATGCAAGTTACTACACACTCCAGAATATTCCAGTTTACTGGGGGTTTTTTAAGCATAACAGGTATTGCAGATTCAATTGCAAGCAGTGAACTATTTCACATAGACATAAATGACAGGGAGCCTTTTATTCTAACTACTGCATCTGGATTCTAGCCAATCCCTCAATGAAACGTATAATTGGATAAATGTAGGTTATGGCATTAGTAGTATTCAAGTGCCTCTATTCTATTTGAAAAGGAAACAGTTTTTCTGACCTTTAAATCTCACTACAAATAAAGGAGTAATTATTTCTCAATAAGTGCATCTGTTGAAAATTAAATTAAATTAAAGAAAAAAGTAGTTATTATTTTTCCTAGCTTTCATAAACCCTATTAACTTGTCAGCTTCCTGAGGATCTGCCAAACCACCTTGTCTTGTGTCTATCCTTCACGCTGTGAGACTCCCAGAGGTGAGGCTCTCTCTTCACAAGTGGGGGAGGAAACACGCTTGGAAGTGTAAACTCTGGCAAATTTTTCATGTAAAAAGCAAGAGAGAGGGGATCTTTTTCAAAGCTGTGCTTAGAAAGCCTTTTTAAGAAGCATAAAAAAGGTACATTCTCGTATTATTTGCCGAAATATTATCCAGCAAGTAGGGGTTTTAATAAATATAAAAATTCTTAGTAGTTACTGAAATCACAGAAACTGAGCTGCAAACAACTGGCTCTCACTTATCCATGCCTGACACGGAGTTAAAAAGGCACCCTTTTCAGCACATGAATCTACTGGCATACTTTTTCACGTTTCTAGCCTAGTCCTTGTTACTCTGATGACATGTTTAAGCAGCCCTTTCCTCTCTGATCTGTGCAGCAGATAATTTTTGCACAGCCTGTTTTCACTCTGTGCTCAGCATGCCCACTGGCTCTGCAGGAGTTCTGCTCGGGAAGGGAGAAGGAAAGCATGCACTGCAGATCCACTAAGCACACACCAGCCCACGTCTGTCTTGGAAAAAGGCATTAGGCTGAGAATTTTTGTGGGGCGTTTTCCTCCTTTTTTTTTATGATGAAACTGAAAGTTTTTTCAGCCCTTGGCAGAGCTACTTTAATTTAAACTTGAATTTTGGACATACAAGAATAATTTTACTCATTTTATTGTTGTCTAGATTCAAGAAACTTTTAAACTTTTTTCTTTTTAAATCATATTTAGTTTGTCACTTCTCTTTGAAATGAAAATCCCTCAACCACTCTAAATCTGCAATATGTAAAGCTGGAGTGAATTTCTCACACCATTAGAGTTTACTGAAATCAATGCTGTAATGAATTAAAATATCCCACTCAAATGTACAGTATATTTTCTATATTACATATTCAATTAACATATACAATTTATATATACATATATACATATATACACACACACATAATGTTCGTGAAAATGACTGAATCACCTTAATTTTCCACTTTCAGAAGAAAACAATATGCAGTTTGTCATTTAAAAGGGTAAACCAAGGCAGCATCAAAACATACCCACCGGAGAAAATCAGTGTTAACAGCTGAGCACTGGCCACCACAAACACCAGCACGGTTTGTGTACCACTGAGGGGTCTCAGTGACAAAGACAGAAGGGTTTGGTCATGTATTGCTCAGCAATTAGATGCAAACACACCAGAATCTTTTCGTCATGGCTATGTTGCTTTCACCAATATTAAATTTTTGGAACAAAGCATCTATCCGTGCTGTAAAACCATTGAGTGAAAAAACATAGGGAGAACAAACAGCGTAAATTTACATGCACACATGAAACTTCTTGTTCCTCAAACATCTCAGTTCCCAAGAGTCAGAAGGATAACTTTAAAAATCACTCTCCTGTGCTCTGCTGTTTTGGATTAAAGGAGCTAGAAAGGACAGGAAAGAAGCTAGTTATCAGAATCTTTTGCCAAATACAACTTGTGCTGAATGAAGGTAAGTATTTCAGAAAACTTGTTTCCAAATCCCAAGTTAGGCTGCAAAAGAAAATTAATTTAAATATCTTAATCATCACTGCTGCATCACTCCCTGAGGAGAAGCTGCCACATTCCAGTGCAGCTGGAATTCAAGTGGCGGGCCCCGATGGAGGGGTTATTGCAGGTCATAACAGAGTCACTGGAAAAACAAAGAAAAACCCATGAATCCTCCTGGGCTCAACTTTCTTTTTACCCTGGTATTGGTGAGGTTTTAGCAAATTAACTTGTCACTATATTTTATGTAATATCTGTTATTGTCCACCTCTTACCAGTACCATAATTTTTCCAAATAATTTTATTTTCTTCAGCTTTACTTAAAACTGAAAAAGAAAAGAGGGCTTGAATTTGTACTTCACCTGTAACATCAAGCAAGAAGGAAAATATTCCCAAATGAGCTGTTGCCTAATATAATGCAGCAGAAACCAAGCATAGATAAATATTAGGTCATTAATTTTTTACAGCCTCTGAGCTTTGGGTACTAACCCAACACACCTCTGGAACAGCAAGCCAGGAGTGCTAGGTCCCTGCAGTGACTACAACTGGTGCAGGGTGCTCAGCACTACCCAAGACTAAAAGTTAAATTACAGACCTCCTGTTGCAATACACACTTCAAGTCAATAGCCATTCAAAGTTACCTGCTTATCCCTAAAATGCCAGAAGTGAATAAAAAGTTGCATGGCTTCAGGAATGTTGTAAGTCTCTGTTAGCAACAGCAACCCTTCCTTGACAGTGTTAAGAAAAGCTTTTTTATAGCACCAAGAGATTCAAAATAAGAAACTAAAAGAGGAAAATTAAGAATTATTTTGTATTTTTCTTAATTCTCTTTAGATATTATAAATATAATCTTTAAACATAATTTAGATTTCTTCAAAAACTGCCCAAGCACTTGGAACACTTTTTGAGAAGGTATCTATAAAACACAAGTTCCATGTGAAAATAACTGGACTGTGGGAAGATTAAAGCCAGCTAACAGTCCTGAATGAATATCATACAGGCACAGAAAATACTACTGAAAACACTTGTCAGTATTGCTTTAATTATATTTATGCTAACAAAATCATGACACACGCATAATATTTTTACAATAAGAAATACATCTAGGAGAGATTTGAAAAGTTCCATGAAATGTGCTTACAGCAATCCTGTGCAGAACACCCACTATCCACAGTTTTGTTATTGCTGTTGAAGAACAAGTAAAAATATCAGAAATTAAAAAAAATAAATAGCAATTTCTTGTTGCAAATATAATATCCCATTCAGATTTTTAACTAAAAGCAAGATTAGATTCTGATCTCTCTTATATCCACACAATTACAACTTCCTCAGGAGTGTGCATCCATTCCTACTGGCAACTCTGTAAATTGGATTAAAATCTGGGTCACTATGTGCATTAATTGAAACATTCATATTAGATCAAGTAAACCCTATGCAATTATAGTCCATGTATAGTTAATATTCTATCCACACATCTTTTCTTAGTGAATGTTAAATGACTATAGATATAGGATCTGAGAAATAATTTGTCCTTTTAGGTCAAGCCACATAAGAGCTTGTCAATGGGATAAATCTGTTGAATCTTCTTTACTAGAGTCTCTCTCCCCACTTAAAAAACTTTTTTGAAAAGAAGCATGTTTTTTTAATAATGTCTTCTTATTCTGACATTGCAGCACATGAAATGGAAAACTGACCACCAGCTGAGTAAATAAGGCAAAAATCAGGAAAAAATACTAGTTAAAGAGTAGACAATCAAAAACCTGTAATGGATTGTTACTATTCTCTCAAACCCAAACCAGCTGCATTACCCTCCCCCCATTACTATAAGGTTTCACAATCCAGTAGCTGCTAGGGCAAACTTCTGAATGCCTCCACTTTACTCCCACCAAGCCTTCATCAGGGGCTGTGCTCCTTCCTCATTTAATTACATTTCTTAACTGGAAGATATGAATGTTTGCTGTGTGGTTACCATTTTCCCAGACAAGAATCAGGCAGACCTGAGCAGACTTAGTGCTGATGTTCTGATCCAGCAGAGGACTTGTGCAAGTCGAGCCTTCAACCAAGACAGGGGCTCAGCCAACAGAGAGCCCCGGGGCAAAAACCTGAATATTTGGATGCTTTACTGAGTCAGGACTCTGAGTCAGACAGGCTGCAAGCACCAGCAAACTGCACTGAGGTAACACAAGACACGTTTTAGTTAACTCTGAAAAAACTAGACTCTGCCTGTGTGCGAGGAAAAATGAAATTATTATATATTTTCACACCCTCTCTAAGAAAGCCCCATCAGTAAATACTAAGCTTTTCAAGTTTAATTGGTTTTGGGGGTATTTTTTCACAAACAAAGACATGCATGTCTTATCAGACACACAGCTACACAATGTGCATATGTTTCTTTATTAGGCAGAACACACTCAGGAAATCTAATAAAACGCAAGAGTCTATTTTGAAATCAAGCTGCACATATGATAAAGACAATAATAATTATCTGTAAAGAAAAAATTAAAAAATCGACTCATGAAACATTTTCAATTATGATAATTTATTCCCTTCAGGTTGCTTGATATGATACTGTATCAGTGTAATATCACTGATAGAGGTTTAGCTACACTTTCAGAAAAACAGTTGTGCAGAGAAACAGAAAGTTGTTCTCCCCTCAAATTTCAATGTTCATATGATCTGAAAACAGAAAATAAAAAGGTGTGGAATTTCTGTAAGCACAACATTATTTGCAAGAGGAAAAAGTAACAACAGTTTGTAATACAACTTCTACTTAAAACTTAATATAGACCCCCAAAATAGAGCTGGAAATAATTATTTATTGGCTCATACTATGAGAAATAACAGCCTTTCCATATCTGCATATGGGCAAGTCTGGATTCTGTTAAACATCAGTAAACATCATCTATGTTTACATACATATGAGCTAGGCATAGATTAGCGCTTCTTTCAAGAAACAGGCATTATTTATCTTTGAAGGAAACTCTCATGCATTATGCTAATAATTACGCTTTTCTTAAAATATATATTATTTAATGTATTACAGTAAATCTATATCACACATACCATAAGGAATGCAAAACTGAAATTGTGCTAAACCATTTTCACAGGATTTTATTTGCTTAACCAGCACTACACAAAATTTAACCAATATGTAAGTGGGCAAGAAAATCAAATCACTTAGAGAAGATTAGCGATACATATTTAAATGTCCTTAAGAATTAAGACCATAACAAAATTCAGCTCTTAAAAATGAATATAACACCTGACAGTTCTCATACCTTCATCTGCAGATGTATTTGTCTTAAACTGGATTGCACTGGGATCTCCGTTTCTCAATACAATTAGCACATTTAATCATGTCTGAACTAACAACCAAATTATCTACAGAATACGTTAAGTAAGTTTACAAATTTGATAAATAGCACACCCTTTGGCCTATGTCCAGGACTAATTGCTTCAGACAGAACTGAGTCACCTTTGTAGGAAACAAATTAATTAGCTTCTTAGTAAAAAATGAAAAAAAAAAATCAGGGACTGAAAATTCAGAATACTTCCCCCATCAAAAAAAGAATTTGTAAGCAAAAAGATCATAAAACCAAAATGCTTATTAACCATCCAGATTTCAGTTCTGCATGATTAAACATTACTCATCACCTGTTTAAGTCACTACTGAAAACAGATAATTGAAAGACCCCATTATTACCTTACTCTGACACACATGATTTTGACTAAAAACATTTAAATTATTATGTGATAAATGTTAACACATTCACCTTATAGACTTATACAATGAGATGTCCCATATGGAAATTCACTTAATAGTGAAAATCTCCATCCTCTCTTGTGCAATAAAATTACCTCACAGTGGCTGTATCTACAGTTACCTGCTCACTTCACTACCCAGTGGTCACAGGGCACGCTGTTTTCCTTGATTTAACACATCCCCACTAAAAAACCACACTCATAATGAGAGGTGGTACTTGGGGCTGAGTCACTCTTGGCTCTGAACGTGCTACGTGTGCTTGGACTGAAGGAGAACTTTAACTCAAGTGAAGGCAGCAAGTCAGTGAGTTTTTCTCACTGCTGGTCACCACAGAAGCCTGGTGGTGTAGTATGTAAGCATGTTAGTCCTGCAGGAGACCAGGCTGTGCCCAGCAGAGGTGGCTCTCTGTGGAGTTCCCCATGACCACCCTGCTCTCCTCTGGGCAGGCCAGCTCCTCCCTCACTCTGCTCCTCTGATGCCCACATCTACATGAAGAGTTAAGCCAGATTGTGAAGGCAGCCAATAAGTAACCTACTGGGAAAAAAAAGCACCAAAACCACCCAAATTTTTCTATTTCTATTTTCTTCATGTAGCAGCTATGACCTAAATCTCATAAGGGGCAAATGGTGCAGGTAAGTCTGGATATCAGCTTTGTCTGGTGGTGTAAACACAGCAATAACACGACTTCCTGCTTTCTGACAGGTGGAATAACTTTACAAAAATATTGATATTCTCTTTACTGTAGAAAGATTAAGTAAAAACAATCAAAGTGTTGTGATCATAATTACAAAATTAAAATGTAGCACAGGGATATTAGAATGTTCTTCTCAACTACTGACATATGTGAAAAAAAGAAGTTTCTTCAAATCCAGAACAGATTACCAGTATAACAAAGATCAACTGACAAACATAGCAAAATGTATTGATTTCTACTAAGATTAGATTGTAGCACGGTGATCACAAACTTCATATTGTTAAAGTATGTATGGAAAAATGAAGGGTTTACCTGCCTAAAACCTGGCTTATTTGAACAGCTGGCCTTTCAGGAAGAGAACTAGTCTTAGGCTAGAAATCTAAATATAGATTTAGATTACAATATCACTTCGTTTATACATATAAACAAGAGACATTTCCACAGTATTTTTATAGTACCAGACAGAGAGAAAATTTAATTTGTTAAAGTCTGTTCTTCCTTTTACCAAACTAAAAGTAATTTATAAAAATTGTTCAGTATTATTAATTTTTGTATCTTCTGTGTGTAAATTTGAATTCCCTAAAAGCAGGTTATTATCTTTAATATAGTAAGGTCATGTTCACTTCTATACGACTGAGTTTACCTTCTTAAAAACTTTCATGAAACACTGGGATTTTTGTGCGGATTTTTGTACCAGCTACTGTGAGAATATTTGCTCTCCACAGAACAGTGAACATGACTTTCTACTACCAAAAAGATAATCCATATATGTTTTCAACACTGTTTTCCAGTTGACAGAATTAATCAACATCAGTGATATATTTCATAAAACTCCTAGTCAATTATTTCAGGGTAAGAATTTTAATAAACATTCTGTTATTTTGTGTGTATTATTTTTGGCACAGTTTTATGTTTTCTAAAAGAACATTCTTGCCCCACCATAATAATCAGTGTGTATTGGTGCATACCTTTGGTGAGAACCTGCTTAGGTTTTTTCATTATAATCAAAAGCCTATTCTAAAGGGTTGTTAAGAGTCTCACCTCCTTTGGTTTGCAGTGGTATGCTGAGAATGTCAGCCTCTGTGGATGGCTCATTGTTCATGCTGATGCAATATAATGGTTCACCCAAGAAAGAAGGTTTCTTCGATCTTTTTGTGTTGAGTGCTCTTGACATAAAATAACCTTCAGTAATACTCTTATCTCCCATCTTCTGTAAACCTTCTAGGTCATCAGGTTCCTCTGTTTGGGCCAGTGAATCCTTTGATAAGTGACTACCAGCCAATGCTTTGCTGATATAGTAGCCAGGGATTTTGCTCTCTGCATTAACACATAAGCTTTTGTCTTCGAGTCCAGCCTTTTCCTGAGCCATTAACATCCCTACAATATGGTCTTCAACTAACATTTTGGAAAGACTAGATGTGGAGTGAAGAGCGGAGTCTTGACTTGTGTAACAAGGGGGACTTAATCCAAAAGAAAGAGATTCCTGAGACTTTGGCATGGTAACGTTACTTATTGTTCTCTGAGGCTGCATACATTCTTCCAGAAGGGTCTTAAGCTGCTCTTCAGAGAGGCTCGTTTGTTCTTCAGTCTGAAAAAAAAAAGGCGAGAATTTCTTCTGTCAAAATATAATTAATGAAAAGCAGCGCCATAAAACAGCTTGAGAGATACACTGGCAGAATCCTTAACAAATATCAATGTTTTTCAATTCAAACTGAATTTTAATATACATTTCCATAATTACAACATTTATGCAGCATCCTCGCTAGGTTCTAGATAGATTCTGTGATCAAAGTTAGGAAAGAAGTCTGATGTCCACAAGGCACTGAGAGACCCTTGATTTTGCAGTCTTCCATGAGATCTCACTGGGGTTTAATTACCAGAGCATGTACTTTTTCGTATTTCTTGGCTTGTTGTGAGTACATACAGACACACATACTGACCCTTTAACATTTTAGTTACTAAAAGCAAAACAGCACGTTGCTAAAAGACTGTTGGGGCAATGCACCTGGGGTCAGAAATAGTTTTGGAGAGCACCAGCCCGCAAAGACTGTCACATACTGACTGAAATATTCCCAGCCTCTCAGGGCAGAAATGCCACACAGTCTCTCTCAACCATGTGACACAAAGCACATCAGCTGCCTACCATGGCAAGCATGACCCATGGCTTGTGACAGAAGAAAGCTCTGTCTTCTGTAGGACACTTTTAGTGCCTCCTTCAAGCTGTCACTGCTTGCACAGCTCACAGATGTATCTTCTCAGTTTGTTTCTTATTCAGACACTGGCACACTCCCATCATTTTTATCACACAGCTCTGCTTTGTTAGACATTTCTTAAAATTTGACATTAAAGGTAATGACTGATATTAGCTGGTTATGGTGAAGAATAGCAAAGGATATTTTGCTTAAAGAGGTTAGCAACAGGGAGCTACTTCCAGCTTTCACAATCCTTAATGCTCCTGAAAACAGAGAAGCCTGATATTCCCTGACAATTTAAAGATCATAATGATAAGGACAAGACTATTTTTAGACAGGTGTAATACATTTGCCCATGAAATAGGGGCTATAGAAGATATCATAATATATATTAAAAATGTTGGAAATGCTATGCAACGTTTAATAGAGAAAAATGCTTTTTACAATCAAAATCTCAGTTTTACCCAACCTCTAAGACACAAAGGATCAGCTGTAAAACAAATGAACTCTTAGGCTACAGTGATTTATGCAAACCAAAAATTCTATTATTGTGTAGTGACTTCTACAGAGAATTTACATTGTGCTAGAGGGTGAAGCTACTGTCATGTCAGAGGAGAGATCAATATCAGATGTTTAGCTGATAGTTTTTTCCCTGAAGGTCTCTGATCCAACTGCAGGAATGATATGATCCTGTTTGATATATATGACATGACTTGGCTACAGCCAAAGTGCCACAGGGTGTATAGATTATGCCTGAAAACTGATTATTTATGTTCATCTATGGGAACAGTTTTCAGTCAGGAAGGAAAGAATATTTCTTTGAAAAACTTGTGGCTGTTAAAAATTACAAGGTGGCACTAAAAAGTGAAGAAGAATGACATTTTAGGTTACTCAGTCACCATTCTGTGCTTACATATTCAAACATTAATAATAGCTAATAATCACTGCTACAGGCTGAATACTGTACAGTTCACTAGGCAGTACAGGCACTAATGGATGTGCATAAACTCTGATCTATAGAGTTATTTAATCCAGTAGTCTTTTCCTGCAGGTATCAATTTCCTTCCCAAAGATACTCCCAGTTTCTTTCTTACACATAAAACAGAAGGCAACTGTATTAAAGAAATCAAGATGTTAAGGGCTTTTAAATATGGAGAAAAAAAAAAAGGGAAAGACAAAGAGCATCGACAGACTAACATTATGGATAAAAATCTTTGTTTAGATGAACACAGCATCAGGTAATTATATTGAGATTCAAGTAATCTTGGTATCAATCTGCGTATTTTTGATTATATAACTGAAATCAAACCACAAGCTTAAGGGCTTACATAGAAAATATGCAAAATATTATAACGTCTTCAAACTTTACTTAAGCTTCCAAATTTTAGTCCTTGTGCAGAAAGTACTCACTGATGAAAAATAACTCAGACAGGGAAAAACAAATAGTAGCAAAACACTATGATTGATTGAAAATGAAACATGAAATTTTTCAAATTTTCACTTTTAATCTAATCTACTAGCCCATGCTGAAGTCCTTCAATTTCTTGAAAATGTATTTTAATTTGTTTCAAAGCAGTGATTATCAGAATGGACTCACTGTAAGGAACAAGATGCATTCACACAGGAAGAGCCTAACTTAAAGAGACCAGTACTGGAAGCACAGCTGCATCGAGTGTATATCCACAGCACAGACTATGCTACGTAAACATAACTATATTTGTAACACAGAAGATTCTCACATCTGGAAACCCACATGGATTCCCACATGGTTTTGAGTGTGTGGTTCTATACTAACATATTTCAAAGCTCTTGGCCAAGATCATTTGGAGCTAATTTAATGTTAATGACAGGGCAATTCACTCACTGCAGAAAGGAATTATATATATGGAGCAAACGAATGATCAGTACAAAATTAACATTGTGGGGAAGATTCTCTTGTCCTGCCTTTCTTTGGTCCTTTTATTTCTCCCACTCCCACTCCATTTGTCTACAGTCCATTTTCCCTCATCCAAATTTTCTTTTTCTTCTTTTTTTCCTTTCAGGAAAATCATATGGCTTGTGTTCATAGATTACCTTGACTATAACCAGAGGGTTAAATAGGAAGATTTAGAGCCTAAGACATATGGGGAGGGAAATGAATATAACAACTATAGAGTTAAAAAGTTTGGGAACTAGTGGGCTTGTTTTTCTCCAGAGTGGCAGGCCTGCAGCCAAAGCAGACAGTGTAAAACATTTCTTTGTTCCTTCCTTTTTCTTTCTCTCTCTCTTTCTCTTTTTCTCCCTTTGTATTTTTTGTAAGACATGCATGCAAAGATAAGGAAAGTATTAATAAACCTCTCCAAAAATCCCATTTTAAAATACTAAAGGTTGCACTGTTATTTTCTTTTGCCAAACTCAAGAGATGACTATAGGCTTAAGGAAAAATACACAGTTGGAGGAGAAGATAAATAGCCATCAGTCATCCACTCAGCAGCCAGGAATTTACATTGAAATGAAAGCAGAAAGCTGCTGTTAAAATCAGGAAACAGAGTTTAGGGAAACACTGTAGGGAAAGGCATCTCACAGCAAAAAAAGGTTGTGCATTTGCAACCAAATGAGCATTTGAACTCATGGAATTGCATAATACAACAACTGTATTAGGAGTCTGCAGAGTATATATTTGCACACACCAGAAGCAGTCTAGTCACAACTAACTGTAATAGTTCAGAGTCATGACACTTGGAACAAGTAACACAGTCCTAGGGAGACACTGGATTCTACATCTCCCAAGCTTTCCCTGCCCTCATTGTAAATAATTTACAACTCCTATACGGAATAAATTCTGCAAGATATTTCTTTAAAAATACAAGGACATAAAATTAATGTCACTCAAAATGCAGAAACAGCCCACTAGACAAGGGAAAATGAGGTATCAGGTCTGGTTCCCATTAAAAACTAGAAAACCTTTTAATTGTTCTGGCTAATTTTTAATAGGACACTGAGTCCTATTCATTTCCTAGGCTTTTTTACCGTTAATGATCCAAAAAACTAATTCCTAGCCAGGAGTTTAGGAGCCTGCTAATGACCTTTACTGTTTATGTGTGGTTAGCTTTTCACACACTTGTGGCCCTCCTCTGACTGAAGATTTCTTGTTCCTTGCTGAATTCCTCTGTGACAGGAGTCTATAGAGAAAACCTTACTGCATGTGGTAGGAATGCAAACTTGTAGTTCGCTGTGGATAGGCCTGCTGTGACTACAAGTTTTCAAGTTCAAATCTTTAGGCTTTCTTTCTACATCTATACAGTAACAAAAACAGACTAACACTGAAAGCCCTTATCAGATTTTACCATGGGGAGAAAGCTAACAGGTCAGGATTATTTCTAATTATAGTAAATAATCATAAAATGACACATAGTAAATGAGTAAGCACTACAAAGTCAAGATATTTAAGGATTCATGTGGCTGGCATATCTACAAACATGGAAATTTTGTTCCTTAGTCTGGAAATTCTGCAATCAATAGTTCTCATGATACTTTATTTGCTTGAAATAATTTATTTTGATGCTTAATTTGCTGATATTTTTACTGGTGTGTGAGACTGCAACTAAGGTAACTGCTTTCTTCCTGATAAAACTACTCCATTTTAAGAGAATACTGATCTATTGAGACAAAGTTCAGGTTTCTGACAGATCAGCACACAGAAGTTTTGTAAGTTTTTAGTTATTTAATAACTTATTGACAGTTTCTCAAACAGCTGTATCCTGCTTTGAAAAGGCAATCCTTGCCTTCTATCTCCACATTACTCGACTCAATGTGAAGCATCAACTCCAAGGTCTCACCTTTCTGCATCACTCCCAAGCATCGTGCACTTGTCTATGAACAGCACTGGTCAGTGCAACTGTGAAATATTATTAATGTGCTGCAAACAAACCACTTCCACATGTCACTGGGGAAGAGCTTCTTACAGTTTCCAGAAATGTTGAAAGCCCAAAGATTTTTTGCACCACAGAAGTCAGTTTGGTGTCCCTAACTTGTAAACTGATTTAAATTAATGTAATGTGTCCATCGTGGATTAACCCCAGCAGGCAGCTATGCACCACACAGCTGCTTGCTGACTACCCACCCCCTCACCCCAGTGGGAAAGGGTAAGAGGAAAGGAAGAGCAAGAAGAGGAAAGGAAAGAAAGAGTAAAAGCAATAAAACTTGTGGATCAAGATAAAAATTAATAAGCAAAGAAAAAGAAAGATAACAAAACAAGCAATGCAAAGACAATCGCTCAGCATCTCCCACAGATAGACCAACACCCAGCCAGTTCTGAGCAGAAAACAGTTAACTTTGTAGAACCCTCTCTTTTTAATTTTTATTACTATGCATAAGGTTTTACTCATTGCCATGGAATATCTCTGGTTGGTTTGGGCAGTCTGTCTCATATCCCAGCCTGCTGCACTTTCCCAGTCCACTCAGTGCAAGGGCAGGGTGAGAACCAGAGAAGGTCTTGATGCTGTGCAAAGGCTGCTCAGCAATAGCTAAAACACAGATGAGTTACTAGCACTTTTTGGTCACAAATCCAAAACACAGCACTATATAGGCTGCTATGAAAACATTAACATCCCAGCGAAACTCAGAACAGAGAGCCACACATCCACTTTCACAAAGGAATTAAGTATTCAGCATGTCATTTCACTGCTTCTAGTGGTTGCTTGTTTGTTTTACAAACTCTATATTAAGAGAAAAAGCTTAATGAATGTAAAAGAAAAAAGTTAATCTTTCCTCTGTACAGGTGCTTCAGAAGGGTTAGTTCAGAATGTAAGGACAGAAAATATTAAAGGGAGTAGATCAGAAACACGATCCCAACTTGATGAGCATGTTTTTGGAGAGGCCAGTAATGTGCATGGATTTGACAGTGTTAAAAAGTGAGACTGAAAGCTGAATAATGGATTCAGAAATTAAGAGTTCCTTACACCTGGTGATTAATCTGGTGGTTCTGTGCTTATGTCTAGTGGGCTTGGAGACTTCTGTAGTGTTTCAGCAATAAAATACATCTTCAAGAATGAACCGGATTCCTAAGCCACAGGAGAAAATCTCCTGCTTCTGTTTTCCCCTGCTTCTGCTGTCTTTCCTTCTGTTAGTTAAATTTTCCCTTCTCTTATTTTTTCCACTGTTTCTGTTTGTGTAAAGGCAGAATGAAAAGGTCTACTAGTCAATTTTTGGTAGCTGCTGCTGCTAAGAGCCAAGAAGCAGAAAGGACAGAAGTATCTTGGCAAAAAAACAGAAGCACCAGACAAAAAGAGGAGGAGATTATTAGGCATCTGGTAACATAACTGTCTGAAAATAAAATTCAACTTGTAACATTATGAGCCACCAGATCCTCAACATCAAAGTGATTATCAGCCTCATGGAATAATATAAAATCTCCACTAAAGAAACAATTTATGAATTTTAGAAGAGAAAATGAATTTCATTAAGAAATTGAAAATAAAAAACCCTAAGAATTTTTCCCCATCTTTCTCTGACAAAAAGAAATTTAAAAAAAATCAAAAGGAGACATGAGTTTATACAATTTTGATCTTATTTAGAGTAGCAAAGTAGGTGAAAACTGTGGAGATGAGACATGATAATTGCAGCAGTTTTTTAAAGGTAGCCTATAGGTTATACAGGTAAAAACAAATCAGTTTTACCTTCAAGAACTGTCATAAACATACCTACTTTAGTCATTACAAAGAGGCATAACATTTGTTTTAATTTTACCTTTCTCAAAAATATCAAGTCAATTGCTTGTGGCTTGAATGTGCCCAGAAAGGAAAACTGTGTTTCATCAGCTATGCCACACTCTGTAAACTTTAGAAAGAGAAAACAACTGGTTGCCAGGGGTAACAGAAGTTGGGGGTGAAAAAAAAAAAGGAAGCTAAAAGATCTTTTGCAATTATTTACTTTTCATTTGTAGACACTAAGCTACATTGCTCACAGCTGCAGAGTTTACATGGGACTATACAAGGATATAATGAAGAGGTTTGTAAGTGGGATGGCTGTAAGTGGGAATAATTTCTTGGAACCCTGTGGAAATAATTCCATCATTCTTAAAGACCAAAAAAGCTTTATTTCTGAATTGCTACAAGCTGTACTTTTTACCCTAACTTTCAATTTTAACTTCATTTCATTGAAGCTTTTGATCTACAGGTTGTATAACATTTTCTAGGTACATATTACCAAGTTCTCACTCATGGGCACTAAAATCTAAATTTGTATATCCTCACCAAGTTTTAGGAAGGTAACTTTAGGAAACAGAACCTGAAAATGTCACACAGGCTTTAAGTTTCTAACATTTCTATCAGGAATGTATTGTAATAAAAAATAAGTATTTTATAAGTAACTGAAAATTACCCTGCACATAATTTTTCTCAATTGCGTATATATGACTTTGAAGCTCCATTTTCCTTTTCTGAACCAATAGAGTATTTTTAACCTTTAGACCCTAAGCAGCATTGGCTTCAACTTAAAAATTCAAAATATCAAATTTAACTCATTAAAATATGTATTTCCATAAGCATGATGGCTTTTTCTGTCATTTTAGGTGCTAATATAGCATAAGACTTATACATCATATTATATAGTACCATTTCCCCAAAGGTCCAACCACTGGTCATAGTTGTATAGCATATTTGACTTTTGTATATATTGTATACAAAATTTTCTTAGTTAAGTTTCAATATTGTCTTGTTACTCAATTTTACTCCAGCTTACACCATTAGCAGCAGGACACAAATTTCAAGTAAGCAGGAATTAACAAAGGAATCAATTTTATTCAGTATCTTTTATTGAAAAGATAAGAACTACAATTCTAAGTAAGTATATATTAAATTGTGTACTTTAATGTGCATAGAGAATATTTTCCTGGCTAGAGCAAAGAGGTACTGACTTCATATAAAGAGGCTATTTAATTGAATATTCCACTAGTCACTAAACATTAAGAGTTGACTGTTCCTTAGAGAATGTAATTTAAAGTTTAATAATTTAAAAGCTGCATAAAGCATGATGTAAGTCCCCCATCATTTAAATACTAAACTGTGAGAAAAATATCTGACTTAAATCACTTTGAATTTGAAAATCCATCCACCCCAAGGTTTTCAACAGATGTTTTGCAAGAATTCAGCTCTTTTAATTTCAGATTAGTTCAAAATTTAGCTCTTCTAATCTACTATGTTTGTAGATAGAAAAAAACCTAAGTATTTTTCCATACGTGACCCGCTGTAAAAATTTTCTCTTATTTCTAAAATCTTTCTCAATAAATGGATAGCTCCCTGTTTTTAGAGAACCTGATTTCACACAGTTTCAAGAGTTCTTATACTAAAAGCAAGCTGGTTTTCACTAAACACACTGACGGTGTGTGAAAACATAAGACACAAATTCCTGAACTGGTATTTATAATCCATTACTCAGAATAAGACTCTCATTTTCTAGCCTCTACTGAAGAAGCAGAACTTCTGCAATCTAGGCTATTTAGCACTCAAAACCAGGTTCCTGAACATCCCATTTTGTGTTTTTAACTGTTTGTTATTAAACATTTAACAGATTTCATTCCACAGAAATCTCTTCCTTGAATATTAAGTTGTGGCTTTAATTTTCAGCAAAGCCAGCAGAGTAGACAAAAATGCCTTGATGTGGTTGCAGCTGTTTTCTGTTACAAAACCCCCTTTTTTTTTTTTTTTTGTCATATTGGCTTAATATTTTTTTCCAAGAAATAGTGTAGCATAATGGGATCACCCTCTCAGCACTTTTAAAACTGCAACAAAGGATCTGGAGATTTTAAGAATGCTTACAGGTGTATAATCTACTGGAGGAGCAGAAAATGTTCAAGAACAGAAGTGTTCAAGGCCAGGTTAGATGTGGCTCTGAGCAACCTGGTCTAGTGGAAGGTGTCCCTTGCCATGGCAGGGCATTTGGAACAAGATGATATTTAAATCCCTTCCACTCAAATCATTCTATCCTTCTATAATTCTATGAAAACAGGGAACCACAAACACATGATCTATGCACTTAGGAGTACTTTACTCTTACTGAATACGGAAAGGACTGGCCCAAGAAGCATCAGGCCATAAAGACTCATCTAAAGCAACTATAGACAGAAGCCTCTGACTCAATTTTCTGATACTCTTTAGAGATATCTTTTAAAGTGACTCTTAATTGACCTTGTGTATCAATAGCAACAGGCACCTCTATATATTGACTTTTTCTAAATAATATATTAATGTATATGGTAAACTGACCTGCAGTACATATTTTGAAGGCATAAATATTCTCTTCTGATAGCAGAAGTATTTTATGAAGGAAAGTCTGCTACATGTGGAATAAGAAGATACAGAAACCCACAGGGTTCTCCAGTGACATAATATAGGTAGTGTACAATCTCAGTTAACCAAGTTAAGGTAAAGCAAAGTTTTTACAGTTTTTTAGATCCTCTGTTTCACATTCACACCACCTAAATCAAGAGCCTCAGCCAAGTCCTCATGTCAGCTGTAGCTTCCCAAGGTCCTCACAGGCAGCAGAGAGGCACCAGCACCATGGATTGTAATTCAATCAAGCTAAAACTTAAAGTCAGAACACAAAGAATTTTGCTTACTAATAACTGTTTTAAAACGGAAGCCTTTCTGACAGCACAATTAAAAGGCTACTCAGCCAAAAGAGAATAAATGGGAAGAAGCAGAAATCAGTATTAAAAAGTAAATTTGGCAAGTCACAGAAAAGACTATAAAATATACTACTTTTCAGAAACTTGTTGTGAAGAAATATGTCAAAATATAGAATTGCAAAGACATCTAGCTTTAAATTACAAGGTCCATAATGTATCACACTGGTTTAGCATTTCACTGTCTTGCTTCCACAAGCTCAATATAACAGCATGTACAGTATTGCCATGTATTGGCAAATGCAAGAATTCAAACATTGAGAGACAGCATACCACTCCAAAAATATCAGGTCTAGTACAGTTGAAACTATACCTTTTTCTTGGTTTAGTTTTCTAATTGTTACAGTTTTAAAGAAAGGTTTGGGTTTGTCTCTTTTTTATACAGAGCAAAGATTCTAGTGCAATTATGCACTAGAGCATTAACAGTACCAAAAATTACACAACCTATGGGAATAAAAAAAGAGAAGTTGTCAATACTTGTAGCTGTGTGAATTGCAAATATAGAATCCTACCTCAAAGTCTCAGGACTATTAAGTCTCTTTAAAAAAAAATGAAGTTCCCATTTAGTGCTTCTGAAATGTTGCTAACCTTTTCAATTCATGGCATGGATAATTACAACCATAAAGGAAGACCTTTATTTAAAATCTAAGAAACTGTCATTGTCTTTAAGAGAAAGACCTCTGTACATAAGTAGGGATAAATGAGTAAGGGTATGGATAGCTGTGCCACATCTCTGTCTATGCTTGTGAGAGGCCAGAGAAAGAAAATTCTTTACCAGTTCTGTTTGGAGGAGCCTGTTGCCACAAGGCAAGTGCAAAGTTTCTACAGGGAATGTCAGGTTGTAGCTGTGTTTGTCAGTGTGGGGATATACTTTATGGAGCGCTGAAATAACATTTAAAANTGAGAGGCCAGAGAAAGAAAATTCTTTACCAGTTCTGTTTGGAGGAGCCTGTTGCCACAAGGCAAGTGCAAAGTTTCTACAGGGAATGTCAGGTTGTAGCTGTGTTTGTCAGTGTGGGGATATACTTTATGGAGCGCTGAAATAACATTTAAAAAAAAAAAAAAAAGAAGAATACGAAGCTTTTTCTTTACTGAAGAATGGAAGGGTATTTTGAAATGAGGTAACTGCATCTGGCTCTTGTATTTCCATTCAAAACGAAAACCCAAAAGCCTTTAGGAAGAATGTGATGAACAATATTGCCCCAGGCAAAACATTTTATTTGGAGTTTCAATCCTTCCTGCACCCGTTCTTGATTTTGGATAGGGGGCGGGGAACAAAACCTTTCAGTAAGCATAAGAACAGGACTTAAAGCTTGAAACATTCAAATATGTATTACCAGAAAATTCTCATTTACCACATAACAATAACAGTAAAAAAGCCGAGACTAAGATAATATGAGTGCTAATCTATTGTTACCACTTGATGTTTGGCAGCTGTTTTTACAAAGACATGTAAAAAAGCAAAATTATAACATTATTCCTTTCTTTTTATAACTACAAGAGGCACTGCTCAGAAAGTCTAGTTGTTAAAGTAAATTTCAGTTTTATTATTTATTAAAACACACTTTTTCCTCAGGCTTGTCTAACGAAGTAAATGTGCAATGGCACTAATGTCTACATTCCTGCTGTCATGATGAATTTCATATTTTATTATAATCAAAACCTATGTATTTTATGTCTTTGCCAAACTAGAAACAGCATAAACATTTTAAGAATAGGTAAGAGAACAAACCTCTATTTTTCTTCTGAGGCAATGAGAGAAAATCTCAGCTACTTTCTGCCACTATATTAGTTTTCAATTCCCTAGGCCTTAGCAATAAAAACAACTTTCAGCATCTTTGGTTGTTCTTTTCCACATCACAAGTTGTCCCATCACAAGGACAACTAAAAAGTACATGCATTCAAAGTGTTGCAGTTCCTTATTGTTTTAACCTGGTTAATTTAATCAGAAGCACAGGTATCTGCATATAGATAAAAAGCAAGAAAACCTTTACTCAGTTTAGAGAGGCAATAAGTTGATTTGACTACAGAAGCCACAGACCAAAATCTACACAACACATTGCTGTAGTACACTTTTCCTTCTCTCCACTTGCTTATTTCCTGGTAAATCCATGCCTGGTAGATAAGAGATGCCTACATGTTTGTAACTAGAAGCAACAAAGGCATTCAACAGGTCACACAATCACACTGGGCAGGTTCCTGTACTTCTTCCTCATCACCAAGGAGCATGCCACGAGCCAAGGGACAGATGTACAGGAAATCACATAGCCCAGACAGCATATACTAAATATAAGCATACCAGCTTTCCTGCATCAGGGACAAAAAATAATTACACTTATGTAGAAGGTTTTATAGCAGAAAGACTCATGGTTTAAAAATAATGTCTTGATGATAGAAGAGAATTTTAGTGTTTGAATTTTTAAACCATTTTCTGCAGAATGTGCTCATATGCAAAATGCAATTCAAAACAGCTGAGTAAATATTGATTCCAAGAAATTTTGCTTTTAGAGAAATTAAAACAATTCTAGAAACAACAAACAAATTACAAAAATGTAAAATGATACAGCTGCATGTAACTCAGAGAAAAGTTAGTATTTTGCAGTTTGGAATGTGTACTTGCAATAGGAATAGCTAAAATACATTTTTAAATTAAGTTTGTGACAATTCCATTTATACTCAGTGATGTACACAAAAAGGAAAAAAAAAGTCTAATATTTCCCCTAGTAAAAGACATGAAAGCACCAAAAGGCTCATGTTTTTCAAAAGAAAGTTATGTAAATTTATCATGCATTTGGAATACAGGTGACTCTGCTGAAGCTGGAGTCTGTCTTTTGCCCATAAAGTCAAAGTTCACATGTCACTCATAAGATCTGAAAGATTA
This sequence comes from Notiomystis cincta, assembly GCA_013398075.1. Classification (NCBI taxonomy): domain Eukaryota; kingdom Metazoa; phylum Chordata; class Aves; order Passeriformes; family Notiomystidae; genus Notiomystis; species Notiomystis cincta. The sequence continues at coordinate 73,018 of VZRX01013396.1, read as the reverse complement.
ATTTACAAAAAGTCTGTGTGATCACATTACAAGGTCAATGGCTTAAACACAAAGCACTGTGCACCCCAGTTGCTTGGAACTTTCTTTACTGCACATTGGAATATTTTTGCCCAGTTGCTTTGGTAAAAAAGAACAACCAAAGTTCACAGCTGTGTTTCTGATGAATTAATGATGACATTGTTGGTTTTAGAGGACACTATACTACTCTCAGTTATGTGGAATCACAGCTACTGAATCACTAGGCAGTGACAGAGTCAAGTGTTTTATGTTCTTCTTCCAGGCAGTTGGGAGAAACCTACTTATTCATTAGGTTAATTCAGATAGAGAGCTCCTTTTGAAAAACATTGAGAAAAGAACTGATCATAGTTTTTGAAACAAAACATAGGAGCTTAGAGTGAATGACAAATATTTAAAAATCCTAACTTCTCCAACCAAGGACACTGAGTGCTTAGAGGAACATGATTTCCCATTAAGCTTATTAAAACTTCAAACTTTTAAAAGACTTCCAGGATAGATGGGCAAATTATTTATATGAAATGTACTAAAGACCAGATTGAAAAATAGTTTATATATATCAAACTAAGACAAGTATAACATATGTTCATAGAAGGATATACACCTCTGAAAACACACAGAGCAGCCACAGTTTCCAGCACTATTATGCTGCATAAGACACAATAAAAAGAAATTAGAAGAGATGGAAGTCCCATATATATGATTTTTTTATGCTAATGGCAATAATAAAAACATACATAAACAACAAACCCGTTGTTTCAGACATAAAAGTGTATGTAAATATCAAAGTTGGATACAGTTACAATCTGAAAGAATGATGCTGTCTAGCAGTATAGCCTTTACAATGTGACTAGCTGGCACAGATGCCTGGCTGGCACAATTTGAGAGTTATATTTAATTCCTAAAATGAATGAGTTTTAATTAATAAAGACACATAATGGATCTGAGCCATGCAATGATATTGTATCCTTTCCAGAGACATCAGAAATTCATTCCTTCTGGAATTTTAAGAATGAATTGTTGTGGATCTCACTGGTCTGCCTGGCAGGAGACACAATCGACTTGTTCTTGCCTTATGGAATCTATTCACACATGTATCCCCTTACTGTACTAAGCACCACTTCATACAGGAATTATTTAAATGCACTTGATGCATTTGACAGTGTCCATGTTTTATTTTATGCATTATTGGAAGAATGTTCCTTACACGGGTGAGTCATTTGTAGCTGTATGTGAGCCAGTTTCATGTTGGCTACTGGGAGCTATAGGCTGTCAGGCACCATAATGAAAAGCAGAAAACAACCACGCAAGGGACATGACTTAGGTACTTCTGTATTTTATCCTCAAGTCACTCTTGGGAAAGAGGATTGAGGCACTTCAGCCTCCCAGCTCAGAGCTGGAAGTGCTAAGCACTGTGTCACAGCATCTTGCACCTTTTTAGGCGCGCTCTCTTTGGCTTGGCTTTCTCCACTGATGGAGCAGTTCCATCGACAGCCATGAGCAGTAATGCACCAAATCTATCCTACAGCTTGTCGAGGATGAGCAGGTTTCTCTTTGAAGACCACACTTTTAGTTTGAAACAGCAGCCTTACAAAGAACTAAATTTAGTTCCCCCCCATTGCCAAGTGAATGCACCATGAGATAAATTGAGTAATTAGAAGAGTTCTTCCTTGTTTGAAACAAAAATGTTTTAAAAGTACCTAGCTTTACAAAATTCCTTTAGTTTTTAGATCTTAAGAAGACAAAGGCACCTGACTGGAGCCCACATGAAAAAACCCAGACTCCAGAAAGGGTGAGTCCACAGACATTTAGGTTCTGAGTTTGGCTTTTTTTTCCTCGCATAAGTTAGCCTTAGGCTGTTCCCAGCTCAGTAAACTGGCTGCTCTGAATATTATTCTAAACCCACATAATCCTCACCCTGAACTGCAGAGAAAGCCCAGGAATTAACATACATTCACTCAATACAGCTTTAACTGACTTGCCCAAGGTGGGAGGGCAGTGGGAGGAATGTGCTAAGCCACTGCACCTACCTTTCTTTCACAATATTCCTAGGATAGAAATTCCCATCTTGTTGGAAAAAAAAAAAGGCTCAGTAATGAAAAGGAATCAGTGATTTGAGTCTCTCCCTCTTGATTTATATCTCTGTATGTGGACTGAGGTAAGGGTGTGCAGTATGTATGCATATACCCATTATGCACTCTAATGAGTTAATTAAATCATTTAATGGCTTATTTGCAAAACCAGAAATATTGGGGTGGGCACAGGAGAAGGCTGCAAATTAAACCAGTACAAAATAACAAAGTATTAAGAATAAATTTGTATGTGAAGTGCATGTGTAGAATGCAAATTCCTACTCTGCAGTACATAATTAAAAAATTTTGTAAAATCCCAGTATTTGACTCTAAGACATGCAAAAAAAAAAAAAAAAACTGGATCACTGTATCTTCCAAAACCACAAACCAGACCCATATGCTCATGAAACATGAAACCATATGGAAAAAAATCAATCTTTTAAAGATATTCAGGAATATTTTTAACAAGACTCATCAAAGAATCCTAATAATTTCTATAATGAGAAACTTAAGATTTATTCCTCTCATGACACAGGAAAAAAAGCTCATGCTGAAATCTTTAAAAGGCTACTCTAAGGAAAAAAAAAAAAAGCCAAGAAGTGGTGGATATTTGGGAATAAAAACAAAAATAATGAGATAAGAAATAAAAGGACAGCGTTCCTTCTCCAGATGGGCAGTACTTGGTTGAGAGTTTTACCAGGAGGGAATCTTTTGGCTTTTGGACAAAATACTGTATTGCCCCTGCAAAAAGGGGAATAGTGTGACAAAGAGGAGGAGTGAAAGCCTTGCCAGGCTCCCAGTGCTCACATCTGGTTACAGCTCCAGAGTAAAGAGACGCCTGTGTGAGTTAGAGCACTGCAGAAAAGGCGCCCACAGACCCCGAGACACAACAGTTGCAGTCAAGGACCTAACGATACATCTTATTCAACCTCTCATCCTAATACAAAAGTGAACCCGATCTTAGATTTAAGAAACACCTGTGGCTATTCTGAAGCTGCTGCAAATTAAACAAGAGGAATTTAACCTGCTAAACTTCCATTGCTACTAGAAGTCCTACATACAGCTTCTATCATGAAGGAAATAAAGACCAAAGATACTATACCCAAAAAAGGATAAATTTTGCTTATGATCCAATTTTTATTCCTGGTTTTACTATATAATTTTTTCTGTTCAGACACTTACTGTATCTCACTTTAATCTATCTGAAAAAAATTACTATTAAAGGGACAAAACAGTTCAGTCAAAAGCTTGACTGGAGAATTCTAAGTTCCTTGAATAAAGTATATTATATGATGCATGAAAGAATACTAATATGGGCAAACTACGCAATATTGTATATGCTAAAAATGAGAAATCAGACCTACAACTCTTCTACAACAATGCTGTGTTTTTGTTATACAAGTGATTACAAAACTGAAAAAAAAAGAAACCACCTGAATTTGAGAAAGGTAAGCACAAAAAAAAAGTCAAACAATGAAGAGAAAATTGCATTCTTTATTTCTTCTGAAATTAGACACAGCATGATACTTCAAGTGATTAAATTTTACATTATTTGAAGAGTAAAGCAAAGTATTTTATTGACAACCATGTAACAGTAATTTTACTATAAAATATTGGAAAGAGGAAAACATTGATGACCAGAACTAAAAACAAGAGGTGACACACCTCACAAAATTAATTCAACCTCCTCAGTTTTCACTGTCTTCATTACACATTTCACCTAATTTAGGACCATACTTTCATACTACCATTTTCTCTTCACTTACCCCACACAAAGAAAAATAACATAAGCAGAAAATCTGTGGTCTATTCATCAGCACACATCTTCTAATCTCTGCATATGCATTGCACAGACTGTAACCATGTCTGATTTATTAGTGCAGCTCAGTGACTCCTTTATCGCTATTTAATCCTGACTGCTATATATCCTACAATTGCCAACTATCTACACAGCACCTATTGCACAGTATGTCTGGCACTATAAAAGTACTGAACTGTAATTAAAATTACAGCATTGCTAAACATACTTAAACCATTGCTAAAGATGAGTGCCAAAGGTAGCTTTCTGAAGGGGATTAGCTTGGACATTCTATAGTAGTACCTGATGAGAACATTGCACTGCAAGCATATGAACATTTCAGACAATAGAAAATATCACAAGGTAAAGCCAAGGCAGACTGATAGGCTCTTTGCACCTGCATATTTCAGTGTTCCTGTCATATAACTACAAGGAGTTTGAGTAGAGCCACAGACAATATCCAGATGTGAGATTATCTGATGCATCTTTTAATAGCATCAAGGAACTCGCAGCCTACAGAAGGTAAAGGGCAAAAGGATTCAAAGATTCTTTTCCTTTTTAATTTTGGCTTGTTCAAAGGGTTGCTTGGGGGCAAGGTGCTTCAAAACCACTTCAGGGTGGTCCACTGTAGCTTAATTCTCCTGCTCATCACTCTCCTTGGCATCTAAACATAAGAGAAATTCTTGTAAAGCAGTATTAAAAACTTGTTTGTATTTCCCTGCTTCAGAGGATTTTCTTCCTGTAAATCTTTAGATCTTTAGAGTTCATCTATATCCTCCAGCACCTTTACTCAGGGTATTTTCCAAAGATAAATATATCTAAGCAAAATTCCACTCTCTGAATTTTCAAACGTACCTTACCCCAACCTTGCTAAAAGTCAAGGGCTACTATCATGCAACTCATAGTTATAACATGTGAAGCATGGTATTCACACACATGGTAACCAAAATCCTCATATTTATGCTTTTAATGGATTTCTTCCTTTCTTCATAAACATTAAGAATACTGCATTTATCTGGTTTTGTTCAGTATGAAACAGTCAACCAATGCACTCTATCCAATAAAATAATAAAAAAGAAATAGAAAAATCATTTGGTTGAAAGAAGCTAGCATGAGTAGGCATCAAATACTTACTTAGATTTCTTGAAAGACACAAACTCATTTTATCAAATATAGAATCACAGGATCACAGCATAATTGAGGTTGAAAGGGACTTCTGGAGATTGCCTCATCCAGATACTCTGCTTAAAGTAGGTTCAACTAGAGCACATTGATCAGGCTGTGTCCAGTCAGATTCCAACTCTCTTTGGGGATGACGACTCCACAACCTCTTAGTCACCTGTACTAGTGTTCAATCACTCTCAGAGGTTTGGGGGGTTTCCCCCTTATATCTAAAAGGAACATCTTGTATTCCAGTTTGTACCCTTCTCTCTTCTTTCTGGAGGAAAAGATATGAAAGTAATGCTTATGAAGCATGATTTGTGAGCTAGTGTCCACCAACTGCATTCTGAGTCTAGTTAAACTTCAATAACCCTCAAATACTTACAAAGGAGTGTCTGCAAAACATTCACACAATGCCAGGAATTTAATACTCTTAACCAACACAAGATTTTAACACTCTTTCTTAGAAAACTCGAACAATATGTGCCACCATCAATAAGTACAAGGAAGACTCTCTAGCTCACATTTCATCTTCTAACACCAAGTTAATTAATTTTCCTTTAACAGTCTCGGTAAATCATCGTAACAGTTTAACAATACATTGTTCAGGAACATCATCTTCTGGGCTTGCTAAAGTCACTATTTGCTTGATGGTTCTATAAAAGCTAAAACCATCAGCCAATTGATGGGTTTCATACGATGGCTAACAACACAAAAATTCAAAAAAACCAGACCAACATGAAAGAATGGATGAAATTCAACTGAGTTTTACACTGGAATTTGTTGTCAATTCAAACATTTACCAAGAACTTTTTAGTACAAAACTGCTCTTTGTCAAATACATAAATGTCTGGGTCTAAAGCTGTGCGTGGATTGCCATCCAATGTGATGTCTGCTGTTTGTGAAACCATACATAAACTATCTTGAAAACAGCTGTTAGAAGGAAAACCATGGCAACAGAGAACTCAGTGTAGGCCAGCTATTGTGGAATCTACTCATGATCTCCAGAGAGTATGTGCAGTCCAAGGTGAATCCATTCTAATGACACCTCCATTATCAGTACTAGCACCACGTCTGCAGTCACAGCTCCAGATGTCGACTGAGAGATGGCAGAGGGTGATACAATACTTGTATTCTTAATGTTGTATTAACCCCTACAGAAACTGCACACTTCTGCTTTAGCTCCCCACCCTCTTGGGACAAGGAATCCTCTCTGAAAGTCTTGCTGATCACTTCTCTCAAATACACTTTTTTTTCCATATTGTTTTAGAGGCAGCTGATTTGCCAAGCACTTACCGGACTTGTGCTAAATATCATGTCTGTTCTCACAGCATACAGGCAAGTGACTTAAGAGCCACAACCTCCTCCAGTTCACAGTGTTTCTTTCTTCAACCACAAAGAACAAGCCCCAGACTGCAAGTTAGGAAAAACTCCAGAGATTTCTACTATGAAAGTCTAGACATATAACATCTGCACAATAAAACTAAATTGATGCTTGCTATATTCCCTCACGAAATCCAAGTGAATCGCAGACCTCAAAGATTATTTTAGGCCTCTCAATCTTGGCTAAAAACTCTTACTTTATTCATGAAACTATAAATTAATACTAATACTCAATCAACTACTTCATTGTCCCTTTTGCTTTTCTTCCTATCTCTTTTTTCAAATATAAGTACAAAAATGAGAAGTTTGCTTCACTGATTATTACGTCTATGAGTTTTCTTCGACAATGACAAATTTACCAGGTGTACCTTAGCAGATCAACAATTAGATTTAAAACTGAATTTAATGATTGAGGAAATACTCTACTGTATCAGAGTTGCATTTTTTCCTAAGTGATTCACTCTATAACAATAAGGCATTCACATTACAAAAGCAGTTCCAGGTCTCAGGTTAAGTTAATACCTGAGATGCAAAGCATTTATATCTTTTATTGAGGCTTCATGACTGCTCGAAGAATCAAATCCATACCTAATGTTTTCAAATGAACAGAATTAAAAATGGAGTAAGAGATAAAATATATCAAAGAAAACATTTACTTAGCAATGTTATATTCACTGTTAATATACAATGAAAAATAAATTACACTACGTAGCACCTGTTGAACCCAACATCAATCTACTGCTTCTCTCTAAATGGCTTCTCCTACACTGGCATAGGAGGAAGTCCTTTGTCATGATACTATTTTTCTTGGCATATCTGTTTGCTGTTTCATCCTTGTAATGTGTTCCTTGTTTTTAAAAAATAAGCATTTTCCCCATTTGCAGTCTCTCAGTAACCAGTCTTGTGGCCACTTTTAATTTTGACTAAATATTTCTGAGACTTCTTCTTGCAGTAATTTAAGTTTGGTGAAGCCCATCAACCAGATAATTGGAAAACACCTAGTCAATGCAGAGAATCTATCTTACTTTTGAGGGGATTTTTTGCTATGGATAGATATGTTAGTTCACTGACCCTAGAAATAGTAAGGTTAGCATTTGTATAAATTTTTGTTTAGCAAAGTGTGATGCAAAAAAGAATTGGAAAATTACAAACTTTATCCTTAGCATGACCCGAAACAGTTTTGGTCCTCCTTTTAGTAGAAGGATTTTCTAACATACAGTGCTGCTTTCTTTGACATACTTTGCTTATTTCAGCACCTATGAGCCTTAGCCTTCATAAAATTCTCTCTCTAAATTGATATTTTTCTTTTATATTTATCTGTATCACCTTACTAATGCAATACTATTTTCCCTTTTCATATACTGTCATAGTGCATTTGAAATCAACAAATTAGTTCCAAGCCTTCTTTTGCAACTGGATTACCTTCACTTCTGATCTTTCACTTTTAAAATGAGTTTGAAACTTAGGGGGGTGGGAGGTTTGTTTTTTTTAAAAAAAGCTTTCCTTGCAATCCTTATTCCCTTGAGAAGTTTAGTCCTATTGGTTCTCAGACTCTGCTTCTTGACATCCACTGTTTCTATTTTGTTTTCTTTACTAAACATTGTGAGTACCATCATTTCACTGTCACATCAATCAAGTTGCCTTTCACGTTGCCATTCCTAGCTGGTTTCTCACTATTTAAAACTACATCTATAGAAACTTTGCAGCAAGTTGCTTTCATTTTCCTTCTAAAAAAAGAAAAACCAAAATACTATGGCATTACTAAAAGGAAAAAAAGTCACCAGTGAATGCTTGTTAGACTTACTCTATTATACCTTTCTCAAAGGATATCTGGGTAATTAAACATTTTGTCACACCACCAAATCGTAGATTGCTTTGTTAACTGCTTACAAAATTCTGAATACGTTTATTGTTCTTCTGTGGTGATCTGCTCATTTTGACTTCATCTTATTTTCCCTTCAGACCTTAATAATTCATTCAATAACTCTAGATTCCTCTAAATTTTTGATACATATACTCTTCTGATTCTTTGGCCTGACTAGGAAAAGGCTATATACCCCATTCATAGTGCCCCATCTCTTCACTGCCCTTCCTTGGACACACTCCAGAACCTCAGTGTCCCTCCTAAACTGAAGGGCTCAGAACTGGACACAGCATTCAAGGTGTGACCCCACCAGTGCTGAGCACAGTGGAAGAATCATTTCCCTGGTCCTGCTGGCTACACCATTTTTGATACAGGTCAGGATGCCACTGGCCTTCTTGGCCACCTGGGCACATGCTGGATCATGTTCAGCCAGCTGCTGACCAACATCTCCAGATTCTTTTCTCCTGGGCAGCTTTCCAGCCACTCTTCTCCCAGCCTGCAACACTGCGTGGGTTATTGTAGCCAAACTGCAGAACCCGGCACTTGGTTTTGTTGAATCTTGTGCTGTTGGTCTCAGCCCATCCGTTACTCTGCAGTTCTACTACCCTCCAGTGGATTAATACTTCAACTCAACTTGGTGTTACCTGCAAATTTGCTAATAGTGGACTCAATCCCCTCATCCAGAGCATCAATAAAGATATTAAACGGGTCTCAGCCCAACATTGATCCCTAGGATGCACCATGGGTGACTGGCTGCCAACTGGATGTGGTACCATTCACACCCACTCTCTGGGCCTGACCATCCAGCCAGTTCTTAACCCAGCCAAGAGTGCACCTGCCCAAGCCTTGGGCTGCCAGCTTTTCCAGGAGAATGCTATGGGAGAGAGCATCAAAGGCTTTACTGTGTCAGATAGGCTACATCCACAGCCTTTCCCTCATTCATCAGGGGGTCACCTGGTCACAAAAGGAGGTCGAGTTGATCAGGCAGAACCTGCCTTTCCTAAACCCCTGCTGACTGGGTCTGATCCCTTAGTTGTCCTGCATGTGCTATGTGATCACACTCAACCTGCTCCATAGCCTTGCTGGGCACCAATCTTGCATGCTATAAAAGCAGAATCAGATTCCACTAAGAATTTCTACAAGAGAGGCCTGATTAACTTCTTCTTTTACAACTCAGATGGCTTTTTGAATACAAAATCCCTACTTTCCTCCTGTCCTACAGACATATGGGGGGTTCTATAACACAACCAGACTCATCAGGAATTAGATCTAGAACTGGGGGCTTTAATAACTGTGCTAGAGAGATCCCTCAGCACTTTAAGCATATAGGTCATAAATTTACCACCTAAAATGCTCAAATATTCTTTCTCTTTAAATTCTTCCCGTATTTTCCACTAGAAGAATATTTGTGCTCATTTCCTGCAACAAAACTGTTACTGTGCTTTATTAAAACAACTGTGCTATAACCCTACTAACATCTGTGAAGGGTTATATTTACTGGTTGGTTTGGGTTTTTTCTTAAATGTGGTGACAGTAAAAGTGATATAAAAGTGCCAGGCATTAAGCCTAAGCAAGACAGAGGTCAGTAGGGCTTATAAGTATTAAAAATTGAAAGGAGGGGGTAAATATATTTAAAACACATTGATAAACATACGAATGCAGTAATGTGAGGAAAGCCAGTCCTATCTAACTTGGCTCCTATTTGCTAGATATGTTTTCACCTTCATAATTCTTCAGGCTGATACTAGCTGGGCAACTAGCAAATTTGATTTGAGTTTAAATAAAGTAGAAATTGATTATAATTGGAGAATACCCACTACAGATTTTAAATACCTGTATAATCCTTCATGTTTTTAAAAAGCAATGGCAGAGCCTTGCAACATTCCTCATTAAGCAGCAACTACTCATTAAGAGATGGACAAGCATCCAAACATGCAGCTTTTTTGTTTTAAAACACAAAATGTCCACCACAATGGACTAACACCATGTAAACACATCTTTTTCCTTTCATTTAAGATGTAGGAATTTAGAGTAACAGGAACTATTTCTGTGAGAAAGGCAATAATTTCATGTGAAGTATTCTCAACTTCCAATCAACATGTTGAAATGGAGTGACATATTCCACACATATGTAAGTTTGCCTTCAAAAAGAAAGGAAATTTGCCCACAGTTGAAGGAGAAAAAACCTATATAATGGACAGTAACACAAATGGTAGCAGACAATGCTCTCATTGTTTATAAATACAAAAACATGATAGGAAATTAGGAAAATAATATTAAATAATAAAATATTAAATAATCTTATGGAGCCTCTGTTCCTTGTAAGTACTGTCCAGGATGCTTGTTGGCCTTCTCTGCTGCCAAGGCACATTGCTGGCTCCCATGCAGCTAGACCACTCCATACACCAGAAACCCCAGGTACTTTTCAGTGGAGCTGCTCCCCAGACTGTAGCTCTCCAGAACTGTTGTTGGCAGTTCTTCTTTCCCAAGTGAAGGACTTTGCTTTTACCCTTGCTGAATTTCATAAAGTTTCTGTTGGCCCATTCCCCCAGCTTGCTGAAGTCTCTCTGGACAGCAGCCCTGCTCTCAAGTGTATCGAGCTGAGAGTCACATCACCCTCTCTGCCCTCCCCCAACCTGGTATCACCTTCAAACTTCAACAAGAACACTCTTTATACTCTATTTTATAAACACCTATGTAAATAATGCTTCCCATTTTCATTCTATTCTGTGGAAATCATTATCCAAGATATGAATCCCATGACTAAGTAGAATGGAGACTCTCAAGAAATCATCCATATCCCCTCCCATCTTCAGTCAGTAGCTAAAGTATGTTTAATTTCTCAAAGTGATGGTTTTATGCACTAAGCAAAGCTTTGTATCCAGCTTAAACCAATTCTGAATATTACAACAAAAGAACCTGAAGTTACATGCCTCCTCTGACTGGCTGGATTTCTGCCATTCATGCCTACTATACAACACAATACCATTAATTGATGTCACAGTAGAAGAATTTTCCTCCCCTGGAGACACATATTCTAGAGAGGCGAGCATTCAGGACAAATACCAAATTCAGTACCCAATTACATGCTCAGGGCAATAAAGACTGAAGAGAACAAGAAAAAAATACAGCTATATTAATAATTATAGTGGTACTCCAAATACAAAAATGTATCTCTGTAGTTCACATTCTCAACACTGTCCCACAATATGAGGTCAGAAGAGACAATGGATCAACCCTTTCTCATTGAAGGGAATTTAGGCAGAAATAACAATGTGTGGTGCATTGACAGCAATAATGCAAGAAACAACAGGGGTTGAAGGATTAAAAACAGTTTGAATTTAGACAACAAAGAAACAGACAAAGATACCAAAACAATAGCTTTCCTTTTTTTTTTTTTTTTAATATTTCTTAAAGCATTATTCAGTGATCCACTGTGCACTACTTAAATTCTTATTTAAGTATGAAGAAAAGAATCTCATCAGGGTACGTATTGTGATGTAGAATTCAACAAAGCACTATTAAGAGACATTGTCTATTCATCTCTGCCACCTGGTTTTGAATCCAGTCTTACTTATGGCAACTAAAAGCTTCCTGAATTTAAAAGCTTTACAGACTCTCCCTAGTAGAGGAAAAAAGTGCTTCTAAGAAGGTTCTGAGACCAGGGAAAAGAATTACCCATTCTACGTTCTTCTCTTCAACAAAAGGAGAAAAAGATCTTAAAAGAGATTCTTATACTCCCGTCTCTATCTTCTCGACCAAGTCTCATTTCTACAGCGACCAAAAATCAGGAATTTCTTGCAGGAGACACAAAAGAGAAGGAACACACAGGGGTCAAAGAAGGAAGCTACATAAGCTAAAGGAGAAAACACAAAGCATGAGACAGCACTAATGACAGAAAGATTTTGTAAGAAATGAAGGGATGAGTGGGTTGCAATGACCATAATGGTTTAATAACAACTCAAAAGGGACCATTCTATCATGGGGGACACAGGGAAAGAAAGGAAGAGGAAAAGAACATGATTACAGAAAAGGCAAACAGAAGTTGATGTGGGAAATATTAAGAAATATAGCACAACCAGAATTTGAAAAACAAAAACTAAGAAAAAAAGACAATTTTCTGCTTCATTAAAACAGTTGATATGCTTCAAAATTCTATCAACAGCAATGAATCAGCCACACCTCCAAGCACCTTATCAACTGCCCTCCTACACTGCCACCTGAAATCACCTAGGGGAAAAAAGCACAAAAGAAATCCCCCTCCACTAAAAAGGAAGCTCATGCTAAAAACAAACAGCAAAACCCAAACTTTCAGAAAACAGTACGAATGCTGAATGTTCCCTTAATAGTTCATCTCCTCCAAATAAATGCTTTGAGCCTCTTGTTACTGGTGTGCTCTACATAGAATAAGAAATAATATGACAAGTGGTTAGAGATATATTCGTATTCCCTTTCACTCTGGCTAGTATGACAATGCTTTTAACATGATAAAGTTATATTTCACAAGCAGAGTCAGGAGTATAACTATGTTTATTATTTCTTTCTTTTGGCACATTGTTTCTTGGATAACTTCCCATCACAACATTCTCATAGACATCTCATACCGAGAATGACTTTTAAAATGTCCAGTAAGAGTGTGTCCTCTGCCACAGAGAACTTGTCAAAGGAAAAGGTGGTGGACTGTTTGCAGTTTTTCCCCACACCAATATGACAGCATTCACTCCAAAAGTCTTTTCCTTTACTTAAGGGAACCTACAAAGTATTCCTCTTTCTGGGCTTAAATCACATTAATTTACTAAGCAGGATTTATGGACACGGTAATATACTCATTGTTTAAAGACAGAAATAAAATAGTGAAATAAACTTACTTCCTTGAAATAGTCTAAAAAGCCAAACCCCCAAATCTATGGAACAATCAAAAGAGGATAAATCAAACTAGAAAAAGGAGGCAAACTGGTAAACAGGCAGGTACCCATGTTCTGATCTGTGTATAGGGGTCTAAATGACTCAGTCAATCCCAATAGAATCATCATTATCAATTACACAAAGAAAAAGGTCAAGAAACCAAGTATTTTAACCCTATATAATGAGATTTATAAAACCTAATTAGGAGACTGAATTCCAATTACTTCAGCATGAGCTCTGTGCTTTCATTACTCCAAAAAAATCTCCAGCCTCCGAAATATTTCCCCTTTTGAAACAGTGCATACATCTCACTGCTACTTCTTCAGAGGCATGAAGTGTTTGACTTTAGACATACAATTGGCACAATTTAAATATTGTTCTCCCATACTTCTACTCTGGATGTTTGTAAAAATTAGTTCTCCCAACATGAAAAAAAAAAAAAAAGAGGAGCTGTTAATTCTATTTCCTAGACATGTGAAATTTTTCCAATTACTAGATATTCTTAATACATTAACACTGTGATTTCAACAACCAAAGGGTTGCAGAAAAAAATGAGATTGAAGATTCTTGTGCTTATCCAAATTCTAAGTTACTTTCGACTATTTCCCTCTAAATTTTAAAAAAAATGCCTTTATGAATTGTATATTTATCTGGTACAGCTCTGAAGAGTGGTCAAGAACACAACTTGCCAGTCTTTTTTTTTCTTGTCTCTATTTGTCACAAGCAAGTGCTCAAATACCTTTATGTAGGACTTCAAATTTAAAATTGGGTATCTGTTAACATAAGAATTATTTTTAATGTTAGTAACTATTATAACTATTTTTAATGTTAGTAACATAAAAACTGGTCATATCTCTTCACCTGCCAACCCAAGTATTTTACAGGAGAAGAAAATTAAGAGTTATTACAAAAATAACAATGATTTGCTAAAATCTTCAAATCTGGGGGATGTAGTCACACAATATTATTCAAAATCCACACAAGTAAAGAAACAGGGCAATTGCTATTTTATCCCTGCATATCTGCTTCAAACAGAGTAATGGCTTGAGGTTCTTTACACTTATTATTTCTAATGTCGTCATCTTATTACAACACTTTTCCTCAAGACAGAAGGCTGATATCTAGGAAATAATTACAAAATGTTATCAATGAAAGACATGTCAGGAATTTTTCTGGCTAAATACAAATTATCCTCTCCTTAAACTAATGATACATGTCCAGCTCATGAAAGAAAATTATATATGCACTGCTTCTCTGTATTACAGTTATCGATGGAAGCGAAGCAACATTTTGGTTCATTGCTGTTTTCAGAAGTGGCTGATATTTAAGTCTTAAGAATAATGTATTTAAATTTCTTAATATATATAGGAAGATATATCTTTCACATTTCTGAGCATGTTCAGTTTCTGCTGTCATCAACATATACAAAACACATTCAACCATGTGTTGAAATTTTAGTTGCCCTATGTATTTAAACTTGGTAAAGTCATAGGAAGAACACATGCATGTAATGAATGCTTACAAACAGCAACAAATACATGAAATAAAAAACTTGGATAACATGAACAATTGAAACATTTAAATTTATTACTTTTATTTTTCCTTTAAGAAATACATTTCTCCAACAAAAGATTAAGCTACCTCTCTTGAAACTAATCCTGCAGCCAGATATACTCCTTATAGCTATGTAATTTAAGAAACAATATTAAATCTTAACAGTAAATCACCTTCAATATTTTGCATGCCTTTGGGTATTGAATTTTACATCTGCAGTTAGGAAAAAAAGACAACCGTCTTGCTCTTACTCAGCAGGATACAGATTCCTTTTTGTAAGTGAAATTCCAGACATTCCGTCTGTTCCCCATAAAAGTAGAAAATAGTTGGTCTTAAAGTAGATCAGTAATAGTGCATTTAAATAGTGTAGGTAGAAATCACATCCAGCCAAACAATACACCAGAGCAAAAAAGATTTATTCCTTTATACAAAATTCATGCATATGAACCATTGTTTTAAAATTATATGATTTACATATTAGAAGGTTAATATTTCCTGAGCAGTAAAGAGACAAAAAAAAGTCTTTAAAAGCAATTCTACAAGATGATTAAATATAAGAGACAACTATTAAAAAGGAATAAAGGAATATCTGTCCTTTTTTTCACTGGCTTTTTTCACAGCCAGCCATCTCAAGGCGCAATAGCTACCTAGCAATGCCTCATCTGGTCATGCAAAAACTCTTTTCACATGATTAGAGTTATGCATCTAATTTATTATGTACACACAATGGGCACTTTCCTATTGTGAAAGCAAATCTCCACGTTACTATGGTAAAAGCAGTAACTAGATATGCAAAGAATAATTTGCATGAGAAAATGACTGTGCACACAGCCTATGTGCACTGTGCACAGTTTGCTGATACCACAGTGGTTTGACAATTTCACCCTCGTTTCTACTGCCTGACTTGGCAAGACAGCATCTAAGCAAGCATACACATCTAAACAAACAAGTACAAACCTCATCTAACAATAATTTAAAAATCACATAGAAGTCAAACTTCACAGATAGGACTATCATAATATTTCTGCCCATCTTTTAGTGTGACTGGAGGAAGTTCATAGATGTTATTGCCATAAAGAAAATGCAAAAAAGTATTCCACTTACCAGAAAATTGCACTTTTATCCTAGAAGCATGCATTTTTGCTATGTTAAGAAATCTCTGCAATGGTCTAGATATTTTGTTGTATTATTTTTTAAAACTATCTCATAGATATAGGTCACAATAATAAACTATGTTACTTTTCTGTCACTTTCATAATTTCCAGTAATGCAAATCACAGACTTCATCCTAAATATACACAGGTCAAAATTAAATTATAGATATTCCTTTTAATTCACATTACAAGCATGGACCTGTAGGACCAAATCTTATTACATGAATTTAAGTAGTGAGGACAGATCAACAAGATCATAAAATATTAAATAAGTAGACCCTTCTTTTTGTACTTGAATGACCTTAAGCATGTGCACCTAAGTATGACAAAGCCACTCAATTTACCCCTTCACAGTAAATGCAAGTATATAATTAAAACATCTGTGAAACTTCACCTTCATGGAAGCATCTAAATACACAAATACTGACCACATAGTTATGTAGGTTCTGGAGAGGGAAAACAATTGAAAACAAATGTGAGGAAATGGTTATGTCTAGAAATATTGTTATATGTCTGTCATGTACCATATGAAAGAGAACTTAATGTCTCTGAAGTAAGATACTTTGAAATCCAATATGAATTCTTGACACTTAATCACCTTCACTATTTAGTCTACTTGTCACACTAACAAAACCTCACTTATAGCAAGATTTCCCATTCTATTAAAGACTGTTGTGCAGGTATACATCAATAAAGCATGATCATAATTAAAGGATGCCAAAAGCTACAGATGAGCTACTGACATTTTGGACACCCAAGCCAAACTATCACCCTGCTGTTACAAACAATAAGAGTAACACATTTGTTATGTGTACATGTTCTGCTTTCACAGAAAATAAGCCTAGGACATTTCCTATTACTTTATTTTTCATATGAATGGCCCTGATAAATCCATCAGAACAGAAAAATAAATACAGTAACTCAAGATGAAAACTATTTCTAATGTCATCTATATAGAAATAGCTTTAACAGTTCTTTGACCAATATTCCTGTTTTCCAACAAACCCAGTAATCTAAGTTTTAATTCTGAAAAAATTAAGATACAAAACAGATACTACTGAGCTAAGGAAATGTCATTCATTGCATTCTGTCCTGTACTGCTGTTTCAGCCTAACTACTGTATTTTGAATGGCTAGTCCCTTTTCCTTACTGCTTTGCACAACTTATGTGTTACTAATGTTCAAACACTAAATACATCTTTTGACTTATCACAGTATTTTATTTTACTGATAACTTTATAATAATACTTTTAACAAAAGTAATTCAGAATCAAAGAAGAACAATGAAGGGAGAAGGCTCTGGAGGACAAGCCCTACTTGGAGCTGCTGTGGGCTTGTTTAGCCTGGAGAAGAGGAGGCTCAGGGGGGACTTCACTGCTCCCTACAACTACCTGAAAGAAGATTGCAGGCAGATGGACATTCTCTCATGTAATGAGTGACAGGACAGAGGAAATGGCCTCAAGAGGAGGATTAGATTGGGTATTTCTTCACAGAAAGGGTGGTCAGGCATTGGAACAGGCTGCCCAGGGAAGTGGTTGAGTCATCACGCCTGGAGGTGTTTAAATGAGTGTTGATGTGGGAGGTTTAGTGGTGGACTTGGCAGTGCTGGATTGGACTCGATGACATTAAAGGTCTTTTCTAACCTAAATTATTGTATCCAAAGCTTCTTAGTCAAAACCATACAATACATGGCAGAAAAGCTATTATTTCTAAAAATTCATTTCCATTTATTTCAGAACTATGTATCCAGCATCTTCTAGGTTGAGTGAAAATATTTGACATTTAGACAAATGTTTTCAACATCTTGTACACTGTCAGTTCACTACAGAAGTCCAAGACATAAGACCACTGTTTCTATTATCACTAGTTTTCTATTCCAGAATTCTTTGTTAAAGCTACTGTGCTCAAACACAAAATATCTACAAAGAGGAAGAGTAATAATGTTTTAAAGAAATTTAATTACATTTGAAATATTCTTCTTTAAATATGTATTCTGCTCTTTCTTTGTCACATTACAAAAACATAACAAAGAATATGGCTCTTGATTCTCCAGCTTGAACATTTATGATAAATCCTGTTTCAAAATCCATAAATGTTATGGCTCATTAAACAACTGTCTTGTTTACCTGTAAAGACTATTATGCATGTATATTCATATCCAAATAAAATTTTCAATAGAAGCAATAATTCTGAATTAGTAATTTACAGAGTTGTACGAAAGCCTAAGAAGCAGCACAATATCAGGCTTTTCTCCCTCTTTTCAACGAGATAGTCAAGATGATACTATTTTAAAATCTATGCCACAGGTAATATATTACATTTGATTCATTCAAGATTTAGGACAGGAAATAAATGCTGAAGGAAATTACCACATAAATGACATTCCTTGAAACTAGATGGGTCAGAGAATGAAAGACTTCTTATTTTATCCAAGCTATAATACTCATCCTGTACTCAAAATATAGAATAACAGTATTCTGCTCAAAATGAAAGGACATCTGTCTACTTTCTACTTTTTCAGAAGGTAAACTAGTAAAAATCAGTCTAACAGACTTTTCAATTTTATTACAGACAATCATGAGCAAAGATTATGACTAGTTTTAGCTTAGAACCTTAAACTGACTTAAGACTTCAGGAGACTCCTTAAACATTTCAAGTACAAACTAAGAAACTGCATGAGGGGCTTTTTTTAATATGTTTTTGGCAGCCTGACACCCAGGCACAAACAGCACTCACAGAGAGCACATGAATGCACATGTAGGACTAAGTGGATTTCATTTAGTTGAATGTAGCCTTTCTTGCAGTGTACACTTGTTTATATAACATCAAGAGTTTCTAAAGTAACTGGTCTTGCAGTGATTTAAGCACTTATATGTATCTTATCTGAAAGAGATGCAGTGTTTTAATAGAATATGAATTAGCAGATTATTCAGGGGAAAAAAATCTTAACTACCTGGGGAAAAAAATTAATACTGAACTTATAAATTAACTTGTATCAGTAATCTCCCTTTCTGAATTTATCTGACACCTGCCTAACTGCATCTACAGTTAAAACCTTCAGAGTAGAGCAATTTGTATAAACCACTGCTTTCTGTACATAGGAATTCTGTAAAGGATCTGTCAGTACACAGAACTTTGGGCAGAGTCCCCCTTTCTTAACAAAAAGAAACTCAAAAGGCTAAAAGAACACCAGGTTCCAAAATTATGATGTTAGTATCAGGAGAAATAGAGCATATTTTTGGTTTAATTATTGTTTAATTATTTACAGACTGCATTTTGGGGGGCCAAATACTTTCTAGTCCACCAAGCTGAAATACACATTGTCTTCAGGCTTTTTACACTAGACATCTATGCAAGAATGACTCAGAGGACATTCATACAATTTCACTTCAAATCAAGTGTACCTTTATTTTTTTTCCTTGTATTTTCTTGAAATAACAAGTATCTAAAAATTGAATACTTTTCTTCAGAGCAGAAACCATTTGCAATTTTCAGATGTAGCTGACAACTGGCAGCTATGCAGATAAAGCAAACTCATTGCAGGGGGCATTCATTTCACAAAATTGTATTAATTATTAATTAGATCATACTTTAAATGTTATCCTATAATGTTTATCTAGTTCAAGCCAGCCAGATTGTTAAAATCACTAAATTCAAAATTTAGCTTGCTACACCATAAATCCCTCAAAAATGGGATTTTTCAATCTTGCACATTATATTGTTCTTATACTACATTACTTCATTAGCTTTTAGACTCTTCAAAATCTTCTGCTAAAAACATTAGCAGTTTTGTTGTATCAAAGAGCTGAAAGTCATTCCCATCTTTTCTTTGTTCAGTTTGTTTCCTTTTGTCTACATCACATTTGCACACCTTTAAAAGAAGACTGTAGGCTTTATTCAGGCAACAATTTTCCCTTTTAGTGAAAAAAACAACCTAGTAAGGCCTAATGTTACATGGAGATTAATTAAGTCACCTTACTGTTCTGTCTAGCTTTCACCAGAATATAAATAATATTTCTGCATGAGATTCTGGTATCCTGTACCAAAACTACTCATCAACACTACTTAATTTAACCTTACTTAAACTTTATATTTATTTGCAGTTAGCAAATCTGCACATCACCTGGCAGTTTATAGTTTCAAATAAAAAATTGTGAGGTAAACCACAGAAATGGTTTTAAATTAAGAACAAATTGAATTAGGAAGTGTTTGCTGCATGCTGTGTTCCAGAAAGAAAATGAGAGGAAATTATAAATCAGGATTAAAATTGCACATTAAAATCTGTTGTCCTCACAGTGCATGTTGTTTTCTGTTATTTGCCTGCTCAATGGAATTTATAAAAATAAACTCTACATTCAAAACTAACTTAAGAGGAACAGCTGTGATCTACATTGCCCTGCTTAATATGGTTACTCCACTCCCACAGTATAAAACTCAAAGAAAAATACTACAAATAATAGCAAATACAATACAAACAGGAAGTCTGAAAGACAGTAGAGAAGGAAAAGCTAAATAGTCAACAGCTCCATCCAAATATATAATCCAATATGTGGAGTTACTGTAACAGGTTCTACCAATGTCTTAGATACCTACATAAAAGAAAAGTATTTATTTAAAAGTATTTTTTGTTATGGAATGACAAGTAAAGTTGTAAATTAATAACTTTAAGAGTCAAAGATGGAAGTGAAATTCAATTTTTCAACAAGTAATATTAAGTTTGAAAACACTTAAACACGTTTTTCCCAACAAAATATTACTTCCCATGGGTTTTGGTTGAGTTTTGGGTTTGTTTTATTTTTTGTTTTTTTTCCTCCTCTGTGGGATTACTGGGAGGTCAGCTGTGAAAGTACAAGTAAGATTTGGCCTAATCATTTTCCACCTGGCAAAAATCCAGATAATAAGTCAAGTAGTATAATATAATTAGTAGCTTGGAGTTGTTTTGTTGTATGTATTTGCCCATGAAGCAAGCTCAACAGTTTATCAAACTTTAACTGTAACACACCTCTACTGATTAACCAAGCTCTTTCCTTCCCATATTCTCAGCACCAATTATTGTTTTTATCCACTGTTAGCTGTGTTCTCAGATGATATCTGTCAAGCACAGAAAATACTCTCAGCAAGGTCTTACCAAACCAAGCATTCCAAGCTTGGCTGCTAAACTAAGCATTTACTGAAAGGTCTGAGTATCAAAACCAAATAGCAACTTCAGCATTCAATATTAAAATTATGCTACCCAAACAGATCTCTGTGGCCAGTCACAGTACTCTGTGACTTCTCAAAAGTTTCTGTGGGATTATGGCAGGTCTTAATTGATTTAATCTTTTAAGAAAATGCAAACAGAAGAGCCCTAATGAAGGTAATTATATAGCAAGAATTAATAACAATGCATAGAGTAGATACACATATAGAAAATGTGGGGTTTATTCAAATAGTTTACCTAATATTATCTTCAGAAAAGGTTTACAAAAGTAAGAAAAAAAATAGGATTCTTTTAGAGAAAAAGTAATGTCATGTACCATTCATCTGGTGGACTGGAGGTGCCTCTTTAACTGTATCAAAATGTATTCAATATGCTCATAGAAAGATTACCTCAGTATTTAACAGTATAAGTACTTAGTAATTCAAAATCAAGGTATTCAAATAAAAGCTTGTTTTTATGTACCACCTTTGTTTCTAAAAGTCACTGAAGTGCTGCGTGAAACTACCTAAATTGTCAGTTAGAAAAATAAGTCAATCAGCTGTTGAGCAAAGCTTACTGAAGGACAGGGGAAGAGAGGAAAAGGATCCCAATAAAACAAAATACCAGAGCAGAAAAAAGAAATACCTTACACCAAAGAGGAGTTTAAGTAGGAATAATAAAATTAGCCAAACTGGGATTGGTTCTGACGCTAGTGTTTATTTCTACAACAGCTAAATAAAATTCTGAAATTTAAAGTTTAAAATTCCTGTTATTTCAGTTCTGTTTCACTGTTTACACTGCCAGTATCATGTCAAGAATGTAAAAGGAAATCCATCTGCTCTACCTGAAGAAAATCAACAAAACAGGGAAACCAGTTTTTATTCCAGAATTACTTGTAAATTGAGAAGATAGGAATTTTAGTCTCTTTTGAATACAAAGATATTTCTTATAAATTTAATAACTTAAATATCTTCTTGCACATTATCCCTCAGAGGTGAAAAGTAAGCAAATTTTACTTTCCATTATATTAAAAGATCAGAGGTTATATCTAATGCAGCAGTTTTGTGGATTCACATTTTAATATAGAAAAAATAGTCTAGTAAAGCAAAAGACAATTAACTGTAGCCTAACAGTGATGGCACAAGTTTCTGTTCTTGTTCTTTCCATGACAGTGAATTTAAAAAAAAGAATTTAAATTAAAAGATTGCAGTTACATCATCAGCTTTGTCACTTGCCCACTGAAATCCTGGCCATGTTTTTTTGTGTCCACTACACCATTCATAACATATCCAGTTCCCTAAAATGCTTTGACTTCTGTAATGCAACACCAGGAAGAAAAAAAAAATAATTATGTAATAGGCTATTTTTCTTTTGAGGCTTTTATTTTCCAACACAATTTTTCTGATTTTAAAAAGCATCAGTCGCCCACATCATCTTTATTTTCTTTGCCCAGTCTTGACACATGCGGTTACTTATCACATGGAAAAAAGTATCTGGTTTACCACTATCATCTGAGAAATTTGCATTTGGACTCTTGATTTAACAACTTGCAAAGCTTCCCAAATGAGCAGAATTAATTGTATTAGGGGGGAAAAAAAAGCACAAAACAAAATAAAACAAAACCACTCATTTCAGCTTACTTTCCTAGATTTTCCATAGTAGCTTAATCCCATAAAATCCAAAGTAAAGCCTGTTAGATATAAAAGAAAAGTGCAAAGCTCCCCATTTAAGGACTAGTTACAACTCATTAAAGTAGGGACACATATAATTTGAAGCATTAGAATGCATGCTGAAATATAATTAGTGGCTATGAATCAAACCAGGATGGATTGAACTAATTCCTGGAATGCTATTATGGAGAGTACCTTGTGGAGAAAGAATGATCCTTCTGTTTGCACAGCAACTAAACGGCTTCAATTTACTTTTAAAATTGACTCGAATCGAGATAAAGGTCCAGGATTTCAAAATGTGGCCTTCTAAATATAATCAGCCTGAATTATGCCTGTTTCACACTGTGATACTTGCAACCTGGTTACAGGCAGCAGGGATAAGGCTGCACTCAGCTTATTTCACTGCTTAATTTATATGGTAATTACCACACCACAGCCAGAATGGAGAGCATCTGCCAAAACTGAAGGCCCCAGAATAATAAAACTGACATGTGCTGTGATATTGTTGAAGTGCTGACTAAGAAACTTCTTTTATCTCCTCTTGAAGCTATAAAATGGTATTCGTGTTATTACTAGCAGGGAATTTTAACAGCCTTGCACTGACAGCAATTATGTAACACATGCACAAAACAATAGAGTTTCACATCACTTAATAAATCCTTGAGCTCTCTTAGCTCCAGATCTCTCGCTGGCTGGATTTTATGGTCTGGTAGTTCTATCCGACCTTCAGAACACTGAAGTATACAAACCACAAAAGCACTAGAAAATTATTAGAAACAACTGGCTTTTCTCCCTGTTACATCTATTTAACGAAGAGGGCATGATGTATAATGATGGAGGTTAATTAAAAGATTTGTCCGCTCACTTTACTCTGTAGCTAAATGCTGTTATGAACCCCTGGTATAAAAACAAGCAAGATACAGAATTTTACTACTATGATCATCCTCTTATTAAGCAACACTTGCATTTAGAAAAAAAAAAAATACAATTTCTTTAGCAAAAATAAAACAGATGTAATCTGATTTATCTTTATTCATTTTTAGGAAAATAAAAACATGTCATTAACATAAGAAATCTAAATTTGCAGCTGATATTCCTGCTAACATTACCAATTCTGTTTCCAATTTTCATTACTAATACTATGCTTTAGTTTTTTAGCTTTCAGATATTGCACCTGAAACTCTTAATGATAATACAAAAGATTCATAAAAGAACTAAAACTACTGTACTATAAAGGTTTCAAAAGCAAACTGTCAGATAAGGAAGTAGAGATAATTGAAAATAAAAAAATCAAAGACAAGTTAAAAGGCCTGTATTGGAACTTTTATTACAGGATAGTGTTCACACTTCTCTTCCAATCAAAAAGGGTTTGACAGGTGGATTGATTAAAAAGGGAGAAACACTGCTACACCTTGAGAAACTACACAGTGACTGGAAGTCCCTTGGTACTGAGACAGAGACTGAAAAATCAATCAAAATTACTCATACAGTAATTTCAAACAGTGATAATTCAGGTTTTGTACCATTCAGGTGGAAAGGCATTTGTTTGCATGAATTCTGTTGGCATGAATTCACTATGCACCCCTAATTTATCCCCACACTTCATAACTATACTATTTACAGGTTGCAGTCTAAGTGTATCATTCACAGTCTGAATAATGTGTGCATGATGACTATTTCTAATCTTTCTCCACAAATAAGTCTCTCTAAATTCTATACAGTCCTTACTTCTGTCATTTCTTGAATTAACATAATGCAAGCTTATTATTATTGTTATGTAAGTTCAGGTTAAAGACATGCCTTTCTGAGAAGGACTCACCATCAGACTATACATGAAATTTCTCTCACAAATATAGGTTACAATGCCTTCCTTTGCACATAATACCATAAAGATCACTGTTCTTCTGCTGCTTTACTAACTTAAAAATTCTTAGCTGGTTATTGCTATCACTTTGAAGTCACTTACCTCATTACTGCTTTCTAGCTTTGCCTCTAAAAATACTAGCAATAAAAAGATCAGTTGTTATTCATAACGGATTTTATTTCCTCAGTGAATTATCCTAAACAAAAAATAAGTCAAAGATGTTGTATACGAGTGACAATTCTAACCATAAACAACTCTAATTTCTTTCCCAATCACACATGTATACCTGTTAAATATATAATAAATCAGAAAACTGTAGAAGTGTGTTGTATTTACATGCAATTACACTGAGAAAGTAATATTCATGGCTTCAACAAAAAAAGGCTCTGTACACTGCTCCTCACAAGTCAGAAGCTTCCAGCACTCTTAATAGGCTTCTATTACATTTAAGCCAATAGCAGAGGACAGGCACAAAATGTTTGTTTCCTGCAGAATGAAGACTCCCTGCTGAGAGACACCACTCTTGCTTGATATTTCTTTGAAGGAAGGCTTTGATTTACAGAAAGAAAAGCAGCTAGGAAGAAAAAAAGCACTGCTACAACCACATGTTCATGTTTGTAGAAGCAACTATTCAGTTTTAATCTTCTTTTCCACGAACATCTCAAAAAGTGAAACCATTCAGAATATTTAGTTAAATACTCTTCTTAGCAACAAATACTGTTTAGTGTTCAATACATACACACATACACATACATACCACAGTATAATTATATTTTGCATTGAGGCACTAAGGAAAATAAATTAAATCAAAAGAATAAAACATTCTTTTAAATAAAGAACATCCATAGTCCAGGCAGAAAAGACTATATGATATGAATAATGACTAGATCCTACCAGAGTGGGATGGGGAGTTCCCTGCATGTCAGGAAATTAAGACAACCATATGAGGAATAGGGAAGTGTTCTAAAAAAGGGCAGTGACAGAGCTCACACAAAGGGAGATAATTAGTATGGAGGTGTGTTTAAATTTGACTGGATTCTGCATTCAGGAAATATAACTAACTACATAATTGGTTTACTCTTTAAATTATAATGAAGAGGAGGGGGAAAAAGAGCCTATGAAGATATAGTGCAAATACTCCTGAAGGAATAATTTAGAAATGTGAAACTTCTACAGCAGGAATTCAAATAAACCTATTCACTCCTAAACATAAGTGGCAGAATAGAAAAATAAAAACTGGTCATATTAAGGAGTATTTCTTACAAAGTCCAGTCAGTATCTTCTGTGTTCCAATGTCAACTTATTAAAATAGGCTTCTTTTTTGGTACCACCTGAATAGTTGAAACTAGAGGTAACACCCTACATAGAAAGGATTTCTCCACAAATCAGTAGTACAGAACATATAAAAAGTGGTCATTATCATGCAGTATTATGTAGCAATGTACACTTCTCAGTATCTCTAAGCAGAACAGTGCTAAAATGAAGAAATAAGGAGGTGAATCACACAGAATATTCTGAGTTGGAAGGGAGCCACAAGGATGATTAAGTCCAACCCTGAAGTGAATGGCCTGTATGGGGATCAAACCAGCACCCTCGGTGTTATTAGTACCCTGCTCTGCGGGGAAATCAAACCTAAACCAAACCAGAGAACAGAAAAAAGACCCAAAGAGAAGATCCTACAATCCTGCTTCTTTAAGAATTGTGGAGGACTGCATTAAAGATTAGGATTTACCACAAAGTATGTGGCAATGCTTCTTACATGGACACAATCAATTTGTGTGATGATAGTTACACTTGCCCTGCATAGTTACCAAAGTACATGCCCAGAAAGCAATTCCTGTGTGTCAGTCTAATTCCTCTTTTTATGAGGGGAGACCTTGATGGCAAGGACATAGGTGAGTCTGAAAAAACTTTTCACCACAGCCCTGAAACAAAGCACCAGCAGGGAAAAAAAAAAAAATCATGTTTTTAGAACACATTAACCTAGATCAACGATGAGATTGTCATCAGAAAAAGGAAGTTCCTAGTCCCCATACAACAATCTGTTCATGCATTTTGCATGAGAGATACAATCAGTGCTCAATATTCCACCCATCACTAGGCCAGAGAAACATCATCCTTCTAATTTATGCTGGTTTGCCCCTGAATACTTTATTTCTGGATGAATATCATAATTGCACCATGGGAAAGATGATGTCCTTGCTCCTCTAAATCTTGGAAAAAGAATTATGTAGGGTTAGGTCACTCTCTTACCTGAAGCAAAATGGAGATAAAGCTACTGAGAAGAAACTGTTGAGGTTGAATTAAGTGGGCGCAGACTCTAAGACAGGTTGTGTTTCTGAAAGAGGCATCATTTTGATGATGACTGATACCACACTTTGTACCTATGGCTGCTTGGGTGTACTGGCATGCTCTGAGCATGTGTAGCAAACAGAGGCCATAGACAAAGGAATGCTCAGTCCAGCATCGAAAAACAGACTTAAGCATGAGACAGGCCACGAGGTGCCCAGCCCTGCCAAACTGGCAACCAGTACAAATACTCAGTAGCAGAATGCTGGGCATCTACGTATTTTTTCCAACGAACGTTTATATGCCCTTAGCTCTTCAGATTCCTAATGAGAGGGAATATTTTAAGTGAAGGTTTTCTGGGAAGGGGATATTCCAGCCTCTTAAGTGTTTTTTGATACTGACCTGTGCTGTGCAGCACAATTTATGATGCATAATTAGACTATTTAGATATACAAGAAAAACCTTTCAAAGCTTTTCTCCGACCAACTTTGTTTGACTCTGTAAACAGGATTACCTCGTTTCTGAAAATAAAACTACTACATTCATGCTAGAAATACTGCTGTTGTTATCTCAGGAAACTGTTTCTAAAAGCCAAAACTTCATCAGAAAGACTTCAAGCTTTCAAGTAAGCTTTGTCATAAAACTCGGATTATCAGATTTATCACAGTATGCAATCAGTTTGCTTTAAAACATTAATTAAACTATCTCTCTTATCTAAATTCAATGGGATTTTTATATTCTTAGGAATCATACTGAAAATAACTTTTTGTTTTACCACTATTGCCTTTCATAGGTGAAAATATACAAACTATTATAGAGGTTAAACTGAAATAAATGACATGCCAACAGCAATATTACAACTGCTTATAAAAGCCACATATTGCTAGGATATTTAAGAGGGTTCTGGCCTAGGAACCCCATGTGGTCACCGAATAGTTTGATGTAGTTTACAGGAGTATCTCCAACCTGTGCATCTGCTATGTGCTTTACATCTTTCACTATCAGAGATGAGGTATGATTACACTTCCATCCTGGCCTAGGAAGCTAAAGTGTCTCAAGAAAAAATCAAAGCTCTACTGCACAGTTTGTACATGCAGACATACAGGCACACACAGGTATAAGGTAAATTTACAGCCAAAATTTTCTATGTTGACATTTATCACAGACTCAACATCATACAGCCACCAACTGTAAGATGGAGAGATACATTTATAGGCTACTTATCAAAGGATTAAGATGCTAATACTCACCCACAAAGAATAAGTTACACTTCAGTACACATTGCAGATGGTTTCCTCCAGAGCACCCCTGTCGTTTTTCCTTTCTCATTTGGAATGGCACATCCTAGGGCAAAGCAGAAACCGCCTTCCCCAACATTTGCAGAGAAACAGGGGCGTTTTCCTGACTATTTCACTTAGAGCACAGAGCACAAGCAGGCCAACAAAAATAATACTTCTTTCCTACAGAGATTAAAGAACAGTGCTAACTTGCAGCAAGGAACGAGGAAGCCCTGCACTTGCCAGTAGAGATGTGGGGCAACAGGTAAATACCTTCTCCTTGCCTCAGAGGGACAAGCACATCTCAATGATGAAAATTTTATGCTGTCAACACCTACTAACTAGAGAATTTTTAATCACTACTTCAACATTACCACAGCTAGAAACCACAGTTATTGCACTGAAATGTGATGCTACACATTGTACAAACAGGGAAGAGAAAGGAGAAATGAAATCTACTAAGTATATCCACACAGTATGTACACAGATAGTCAAGTACCTGGAAAACACCAAAATACCACTGATCAATATATGCTTGACTGTCTTTAACCAGAAGGCTTCAGGTATGAGCAGTGCAATGAGCAACTGTTTAAAAATATAAGCACTGGATGAAGGGCACAATCCTGCTTTGAAGCTATGTATTTATCTCAACCATGAACTAAAGATGACAGGTTGAAAGTGGAATTTAGAAGGAATGAAAAAGAGTCTTCCAAGTAGATACATGGAAACCAGGCTGGACATGATGAGAGAGGGCAGGAGGAGAAAAAAAGTAATAGGCAAATACAAGAACACTGTTATGTTTGTTGATGTCAGAGAGAACAGCAGTGTGACAAAGATATACTGAACAAGCAGCACAAGAGCACAGAAGCAAGTCAGTTTTTATGGACTCCTTCACCCCCTAAGAAAAAGCACATTTCCAATAACCTGTTTGATGGTGTTAAATGCCATTTATAAATAAACAAAATTAAGAAAGCAGTGCAGTTACATTTAAGTCATGTTAGAGACACAAAATGGGAGGAGATCAAATGATGACTGTAAGTAACATTACATGAATTTAGAGATGGGCAGGTGGTCAAAGATGCTTTGTTATTTTAGGATGGGAAGCATCACAATATAGCAGAGGTGGAAACCAGCAGAGTTGTTGTCTCAACTGGAAATTACATTTTGGGAGAAGGAGAATCAGTACATTGAATTGACAATTTGATCATTCTTACCCATAAACCCATTATGTTTAAAACAGGTCCCACTGCAGGTATTAAATCCCAGCAATGATTTCTCATATACAATATCAACATATAACTAATACTTATGATGCAACTGGCAATATTACTCATCACCATCATAGGGATGCAGTTCAATTTAATAGGCATTTACACAAATATTATCTTAATTTTCCATATAAACTAGAAGCATCATTAAGACTTTAACTGATCAATATCTTAATATAACTCAGTTTTTAAAATTTAATATGTATACAAAAATATTTAATTTTATTGAATCTCAATACAACATCCAGTTTTGAAATATTTTTTATAAATACTTCTAGCAGCCACTTCATTCTTATCCACAGTACAGTGAAAAGCAATCAATACACAGTAAATTTATTTAAATTATGAGTGAAATATTTACATTTTGTCAATCTACTATTAATCTTATTGCTCTCCTCACGTTTTGTAGATGCTAAATGAAGAAAATAAGATTTTCACACAGATATTTTCCCAGGTGGAAATGCTACCACATTTAATTCTGAAACAACTCTGTACCGTCACATAATTCAAATGAAGTCTTGTAAAACCTGAATAAACAAGATCTGTTTGAAGCTCAACAACAGCTTGACAAGTAACTTTAGCACCTGGTAGATACTTTTTGAAGAAATAGTATAGAAAGTGGCATATCTCAACTTTATTTAGATAGGTTGTCCTTCTTCCCTCTGTTTAGTGAAATGAAATATGTGTTATGAAAATGTTTTATTAAACAATTTCTACTTTCATGGACAAACATATGTTTATTTAAAAACAAGAAACCACATGATATCATAAGAATTAAAATAAAAATGTTTGCTATTTATCTGCTATAGTCTACAATGACTACCAATGCACAGATTAGTTAAAAATATGGTTGTTTCTGTGTTCAAAAGTATTAGATGTTAATTTCTGGAGAGATTTTGATACAATAACATATTACAGTGTTGTCTAGTTGACAAATGACTTTCCAGATATGTGGTAGGACTTTATGTTACTCTCTTCCTTTAAAAGGGAAGAAAGGAACTATGGTTGAAGTCATGAAGAAATGATTCTTCTTTTCTGGAAGTTACCTAATACAGACTCAGGATCAGGTACACTAAATTCAGTTGGTATCAGGGAAGAAACTGGAACAAGACTATGTGTAACAACAAATCCCCTCATCACCCTGATGAAGAGTAAATGATGTAAGTAATGTAAGATTTTCTCCAGGACCAAACATTAATTAATTTTATCCTGAGATTTTCTCACAGATATACTTTATTTTGCATCAAAAAGGTAAGAATTATGCTTTTTGGAGTAAGCTCCTGCAGGTAATCAAAACTCTTGACAACATTGTCACATTTATTATTTTTGTTCGTCATCCTCACCAATTTCTGCAAATTTCAGCTATTCCAAAACCAGAATGTGTATTTTCCTAATGATACTTCATATTCAAAAACCTCTGAATAATTAACAATCACACAATGCATTTGGCCACAAGATTGCATGAACTTGTGAAAAAAATAGTTCCTAGAGATGTCCAGCCTCTGATAAATTTAAATTTAAGACTAGGATAACTACATTCTGTTCTAAAAGCACTCACTAGAAGTAAGAGGACACCTTTTTTTTCACGTAGGTATCAGTATCTCAGTCGTGCTGAGAGGTAATTGGCATTTATACTTACATGTGTGTATGCACAACATTACATAAATATATATTCCATACACATTTGAAGTATTTTTTATTTTATATATTTAACCAAAAGCCCAAAAGAGACCCGTGTAGGTAGATTTTTGGCAGGAATGAATCAGCTTCCAGTGCAATACATTAGAAATCAACACACGTATAGCCAGCAAAGGTGAAGCTATCTTATTTAATAGCTTGCTTTGATGTGCATTTAAACCTACTGTCTGCCATGGAGAAACTCAACACATCATCAAATGTGCCACTGGATGTGCCGTCACAAACGGCCAACGAGACAAAGCCACAACTGAAAAATAACTACATTTATTATTCTTCCTATATAAAATTCTTTTCATTAATGCTCAGCAACACGCATTTGGCAGCTGAACTGGGGTTTTTTTGAAGCAGCAGTTAACAATGCAATTCACAAAACAAAGATAAGCTCAGTGGTTTCCAGGAAACTGAAAGATGAAAGAATGCGGAGAGAGTCAGACATGGTTTCAAATGAAGAACAAGTGAACTAAGGTCACACTGAAACCTAAAACAAATTCAGCAAGGGCCCAGATACCATGGTACAGATACATTTCAGTTGGATTGAAATTTCACAATGCATTTCAACAATGCATACAATACATTCTTTGGTATATTAATTCACTAGGGACAATTTTTTTCAAAGTAATGGGGGAACTCAGATTCCAAAGCCCTTAGTTTCACTAATTCAAGTGTAATATTAAGCAGATTTTATGCATTTATATCAAATGTAAATTAGATTAACATTTTATCTTCTGGTTTTGTTTTGTGTGTGTTCACTCCCATATTTAGCTGTGACTATGAAGTCTTAAAGCACACATGAGGTGAACTGTAGTGGAGGAACCATAAATGGTATCATTTCAAAAGCCAGCATCTACTAAATAGCCTCCTCCAGAAATATGATTAAGGTATTCTTTCCCCTTGAAGAGAAAGTGATTACCATTATACAAATAAATTTAAATAATCCATTTTACAGTAGTGAAAAAATACAGCATTATACCATACACACCAAAAAAAGCTAATAGAGTTACCTTTATACCTACTGCAAGTTATGACCTAACACACAGACCTGAATTCTGCTTAGTTAAATTATTCATAATTTCCACCAAGGAAGCAAAACCAAAAAACATTTTGTCCAAGGGATTTTTAAAAATACATTTTAATGTAAGTTCTCTCAGATACTAAATTTGTAAAAGACTGTATTTTACAACTATCAAGTATAACCATGCATTTAGAAATAACATTCCTAACTGCTAATTCCTAATCACCTCCTCTACCCAGAGCAAAGAATTTATTTTTAATTTTACATAGCAAGTTACAGTGGTTTAGGAAAGAGTAAAGGAGAAATTGAAATGTAATGTGAATTTTAAAAATGTGGATTTTAAATACATAATGTTAAATAAAGCTAGAAAAATAAAAGCTGCACACGTGGACTTTTAACACAAGTGAGAGGCAAATCTCTCACAAGCTGCATTTTATAAAGCAGAAATGACAACTTTATTACCAGTCAAAATATCCCCTAGAATCATGCCTAGGCATTCCTCTTCTGACATACAGTGAAGAGTGCCACCTATTGAATAAAAACCAGTATTTCCAGAAATCATTAAATTAGTCTGGAAACATGCAGTCTACGTACTCCCTTCCTCAACCCAAGCTTTCAGTTTAGTTTTTTGTCATGCAGTGTCCTGGCAGAGACCAGATTTGCCAAAATATTACTTTGGTAGAGAAACAAGGTCCAATCAAAACTGCATATATGTTATCTGATTTAAGAAAAAAAAAATATTCAATTATGTATGTTGCATTAAAAAATTTTTTTAAAGGCACTCTTTTTTAAGGCTGTTCTTTTTTCACACAAGGAAGTTCATCCTTTCTATGTATTTTACTGTACTGTTAGAAGGAAAAACTACTTGCACTCAGACCTGAACACTTTACCTTCACTGACAACCAAAGTATCTCACAAAGGACCTAACACTCACCTATTCCACGTGCCATGATCTCAGTCATGCTACAGAGCTGCAACTGGTAAGAAGACACAGTGTGTCCCCCTAAGGAAACCCTACCAGGTGCTGCACAGCAGGCAGCAATGCTACACAGGGGTGCAGGTGACATTCTGTATTTATAAACACTGTAAATTGGCATTACAGTCTATCAATTTAGAGTTTTAAATACACACAATCTAGCCAAGGAAAAATATGTGGTATATTGCAAAAGTCTGCATGTAATGTGATACCAAACAAAACTGCTATAACCCAACCAGGATTTGGAACTGACCCAATTGTACACAAAATATTTGAATGAGTCAGCAGCCCACTGCATTTCCCAGGCCTGCTGTAGACTATCATAGAATCCCCAGACACACTTCCTCAGATTGTGCTTGCCTCATGAACAAGGTCAGTAGTAACAAAAGGTGATATGAAGGTCAATGAGTAGAAAAATATAATATGCAGCCTTATTTTATCTGATTGCCCATTAACCTACTCAATATACTGAAGCTCACAGATTTTCCATGTTTATTTTTCTCTCTCTTTTAACTGTTTAATATAACAGAATAGTGTATTAAAATGAAGTTTTACTATTGTTTTGGTACTCTGAATAAATAAGAATCATGCTTCCTTACTGTAGTCACACACACACAAGTGAAGAGCCTCTAAAACAATTGCTGTTTCCTCGTCCAAAGTCTTTTTCCCACACTCCAGATATATTCCAGCACTGACAGAATAAACATTGCTTTTGTAGAGAGTGGCTTTGCAACTATAGCAATGGTGCTACATGTAATTGAGATCATACCACTGTGGTTATGCTGCCACCTGGATCACAAAGCTTTTAATCTGCACTGCAGACCTCTTTTTGAGGGTGATAAAAGATAACAGGAACAGTACTCTTCCTAACTCTGATTATTGGGGAGAATAAGTCAACTGCTGAATAAAGACCTCCAAGAGAAAAAGCTAGGCTAATATGGATTTTTGGTCCATCACAACAAACTTAACTATTTATGTTTTTCTTACTAAGTGAAAAACTCTAAAATCAGCTACACAGAAGAAACTAATTTCTACAACACACAAACATAAAAGTGTAATTTTTCTTTCAATGTAGTGATAATAAAGAAAGATTACCACAATAACTTGGTGTTTACAATATTCCCATCAAACCTGGCCCTTCAAAGAACACTGAAGTACATGAACCATTAAAAAAACCTATTAGGATGTATTTATACACTATTGTTTACACTATGCCCCTCTGGGGAAGAAGAGAGGAGGATAATATATTTGACTTTGAAAGACTCTATATTAAAGGTAAATATGCATTACAACTGAAAAAAATAAAAACCAAAACATTTCCCAGATTAAAAATAATTATTTGAGACTTTTGCCTTCATATTCCATTGGGGATTCCTTCAGAAATTTACATAAGGTTACAAAACTTGATTTTAAGACACATGGAATGATAAACTCCAATGTTCCCATACTGAGGGAAGAAAAATACAACCAAAAATAGGAAACTTACAAGATTTCTCTCTAAGGATTCCAGCTGACAATCTATTTCTTTCAGACGATTCTGTTGATCACGTTTTTCCTTATTGTCCCGCAGAACTTTTTCACCTGGAACTGTTTCTAGACTTCTGTTTGCATAAACCAGAGAATCCTGAGAAAATAATTGACAGAAGTTAAACACAGCTTTTTATTGCTTTCTATAGACAGATGAGGGTTCTTTTGATTTCTACTAAGAAAATAGTGAAATGCTTAGAATAATATGTCAATGTCAAATTCTGCAAATGCACAGTTTTCATTATGTACATTTTTTAATACAGTAGCTAAATATCAGGCTAGACATATTTCAATAAAAGAATTGTTACCCTTTGCATTTTAAGAGGAATTTCTTAGACTCCAGATCTAACACTTGGATGCTTAATTTCTACTACAACAAAAAAGCTCTCTAAGGATAGGGATGACTGCATGACTGGTTCAAAGGTTATTGGATCAAAGTGCTATTAAATCATATTTAGACCAGAATTAAGCCAGAAGGAAAAGCAAGAACTGAGCTGAAATGACAACAGCTTTTGTTTACTTGGTATAGTGGTAAATAAGGAATAACCCTCTGTCAGTTGGAGTCAGTTGTCCAAGCATTATTAAAGATTTGGGTTATACATTCTCATGTCCTTCAATAGTTTTGGACTAGACTCTGAAGTTTTTATCAGTTTTTATTAAAAAACAGAGCCTTCTCTTGCAAATCACAGAGTCTGCAGAAAAATCTAATAGTGGCAGAGGTAAAAAAGCCTAAGCAAAAAACCTTCCCCTATCTTGATAATCAATTCAACCCAAAGAGACATGAGCAGCCATAGAATAAAAAAATACTCTATTCATTCTTACTTTCAAAAGCAGCTCAAGAAATTTTAATAGATACACAAGGAAAATAATTCCAAGTAGCATGCCAAATTGAAAAGAAAAACAACCTTCACAATTCAACATTCAACAGAAAATTTTTCAGCTACAATCTACAAAAAACTGTACCTGTAAACATCTTCTTCTAAATATCAAGCAAATCTATGAGTTCTGACATTTAAATCAAAACTATTAGTTCCCTAAAAATACACGTAATACAAAAAAAATTTTGAATATATATTTACAATCAGTAATAGCTGGCAGTACCACAATGACAGTAAATTTCCCTGTAACACAAAATCATATTTTCTGCTTCATTCTGTATTACTTTTGAAATTATTCATAATAATCCACTTGATATTTCACCACTCTGGAGCATTAGGCTGCTGCTTTCTCATAAGTAGTTCTTACAGCCTCACCTCTCTAATCCCTGAATAATGACTGACAGAAACTCACACAATATGAGTACAGTCAAGGCTTTTCCCCACCTACTAATTTTTTTAACATTCTTCTCAAGATATCATGAAATAAATGTAGAAAGTATTATATCCAGGAAAACATTTTATTGTCAATGCTTCACATACTACAGAATATGTTATGTTTCAATTATATTGCACATGTACATGGCAGAAGTCCATCTAAGATTACTTCATCTTTCATATTTTTAGATCTGTAGAAAATAAAACTGTTAAACATTTTCTGTAAGGGAAAATACAAATACTTAGTAAGAGCCAAAGCTGTAACAATAATCCCAAAGAGAAATATACAGTATTTGAAATATCTATAATTATTATTTTCTCCAAATGTTATAAATAAATAACAACAAAATCCCATCTAATTAAGAATATTAGTGTCATACAATCTTCTTGAGGCATAAAACTGATGATGAGGCTGATCAGTTTACTAATCTGCTTCTAACCATGTTCTGGAACAGATATCTCTGTGAAATTCATCTGTTTTGGCAAAGTGCAGGCATAGAGCATAGGCTATCAAGGAGTTCGTTAATTGAAAAATTAGTGTATTTTCTGAATTTTGAGTATTCATTTAATCCTAAACTATTAACAATAGTTTACTTCTGTAATAGAAAAAGGGAATATTTTCCTGATAAAAAACCCCCATCAGTTATGAAAGAACTCCTCACGGTAATACATATTAATTATCTTTTAAGACAACCAAGCCTACAGATATTCTTGTTTCTTTAAATACATCTTCATTTTCTTTAGTTTTCACGTAGTTTTCCAGTTTTTCAAGCTGGTAATTGTACTCATCACACAGTCTAATACTTCATATTCTTCAGCCTACCATTGTCCTGTTTCTTTCATGATTAATTCAACTTAATTTATTCTTCCCCAAAAATATTAAGTAGGACAGAAACATTTTTAAATATTTAGTTAATTTGGCACCAGAGAAAAGAAACATTTCAGAAATGCAGTTCTGATGAGAAACATTTCCATGTTAAAAAGAAACATTAGTCATGGAAAAGTATTCTTAATCCAGCTGGACTCCTTGCCAAAAAGATGAACATGTCTGCTCCTCTGCTACACTCAGCTATGGTACTGCAGGATAATTAAAGCCCATTATTAAAGATTTCAGAGTGAGAGAACAGTTCCTGTATCCTTTCAAAGTATCCACCAGTGGCAAAAAGCACATCTCCTGCTGAGGCAACAGTGATTAAGTGTCTGTATTTTGAAAGCTATATCTAATGCAATTCTTGGAAGAAAAGAATGTGCAGCTTTATAATATGCAACTCTGAGATAATTCTAAATCAAAATCACAGAAGTACAATGTCTGAAAGCCTTTTATATGCTACAAAACAAAACTGAAAAGCAACTGCTTTTCACTAATGAAAGATAACAAGGAATTAACTATCTCTTTTTGGTTGTTAGGTTTAATATTACTCAAAAGAGACGATACATTACTCTTCAATTAGCATACAGCTAAATGAAAGTTTCTATTCAAATACTTCTGGGCTATTACCCGAAAGCAAGCAACAATAACTTGGACAAACATTTCCAAACAGAGCATTTGTTATCACAGGCAAGTCACATTCACTTCAAGCTGATGTCTTGCAACCCTGAACACAAGATCAGGCAGTCATTGGCAAGCTCAGGGTAACAACTGCATTTGTTACGTGATTAACAATGAGGGGGAGGTGCTTTTTCCACACATTAGATCCCAGCTGGTAAATGATCAACATCAAAATGTGACTCTGCTGCAACTGAGCTACAGAAAATACCACTAGAGGTAAAACAAAACCTCACGTTCAGAAAGAAGCCAATAAAAAAATGACGTTAAAGTGCCCTTACAAAAAGGAAAAAAAAACCAAACCCAAAGGTATTTTGGCCTTTCAAAGATATGTTTCTCATACACTGGGTAACTGAAAACAGTTTTGCAAATGAACATTTTTACAGATATTCTCTGATATACCAGTTATGGCCATAAAATGAAAATACTGCAGAAATAAGTAAGCTTTGTGCAAATAAATGCAAAATATGAATATACTCATTATAGTAGAGGCAAGAGTATGAGGGCATGGGATAAACTGGAGTCTTCTAAGTACAAAATTCCAACAATTATTTTTCGAGGCTGAGACCTTGATTCTTAATCTTGAAATCTCATTATTGTTGGCAAGGCAAAAAGACAAAGGCCATACCAAAAACAAGGGACATACAATTTCAATCTATCTTCTGTGGTCTTTAACATTGCTTATCGGTCACTGCCTTATCTTTCAGATCGTAAGTGAACAGGCACTTTTGGAATCCTGAGATAAGAAGAAACCTAATTCTAATTCCCACAGGTAAACTATCATGGATAATTTGTTTCTATTCTGAAAAAAACACCCTCATGCAGTTAAAAATGTGTGAGTTAAGAATTTCTGAACATGAAGTATCTTGGAAGTGTGGAATCAACAACTGTTAAAAAAAAGACAGTTCTTGAATTAAATATGACTCAAAATAGCAACAAATTATTTTTCCAGTTTTTTCTATAGCTAAAATTTCTCACTTCACTCCTTAACACATACACTTTATGAATAAATAGAAGATCCTAAAGAAAAATGCAAAAGATGCAAACACAGACATCTGCTGTATTGATCTCAACACACTTCAAATAAAATATCTGCAGATGAGCTCTGTTCTGTAACCTACCTGATATATCTGGCTTGGAGATTTTGAGCTAGGTCTGGAAAGAGCAGAAAACTCCCCATCAGATAGTAGCAGTTGAAGCTTATTGTCTATGTCATTCAGGAGATAAAATTCTGTCAGTTCAGGTGTGTACCCTTCTCCTGGTGCCTGCCAGTCAGATACATTCTCCTGTTGAAAGATACAGAAAATACTTAACCCTCATTTGCAAACAAAACACACTTCAAGGGCAGTTCCTTATCAAGTGTATTTATTTTTCAGATAAACCACACTTAATGATAAAATGTTCATTTTCATCCATCCCAGTATGTAGCTAAAATCTCCCAAATATTCATGTACCTGGCACGCTCGAGAGCAGCTATGGACAGAACGAGTAGAGACATTCATACATTCATCACTTTTAAATATAACCAAGGAGCAACTTAAATGGACAACCACTTTCTATCTGATAAAGGAGCCAAAAAGAGAAAGCCTAACCAAAACTCTCCTTGGAATGAAACTGCAGAGGTTGATACTACAGCAGAAACCACCTGGAGCCAAATCTCAAATGGAAGGTATGAGATGTAATGTGACACTTGCAAGGTACCACCAAAGAAGAAAATAAGACATTCATAGGAAATCAAAGGAACTGCTCTGAGGTCAGTAGCTGCCCTCCTTCTAGAGCCCCTATATGTTACCACAGAATTCTGGGAGAGACAGAAAGCAAAGAGTTCTTTTCCTGATCATGATTTACATGACTTTTTCCTCTTGATAGCAATTAACACCTGAATAACACATGAATTTATACTCCCACTGCATACAGTTGCATACAGTGAGTGAGCTAGGCCACTTAACCCAAGCAAAAGAGCTCATACCCACAGACAGGTGCAGGATCTCCACAGCAACTTGTCACTCCTGCCTCACACTCAGGGAAGCAAGTCTGCACAACCCCCAGTCACTGGGTATCAGAGCAGCAGATTACATCTCTGTCCTGGCCACAATAAAACACCAGACAGGACCTTAGAAGAACAAGGATGTGTGGAAGGACATGAGTGTATTGCTGGTTTCCTTTCTTTTTCCTACCAGAATAGGACCAGCACCTTGCCCTAAGATTCTAACATCTGTCTTGCAAGAAATTCATGTCCACCATTTGTTTTCAGCGTTCAGATTAGTCCTCTGGCTATTTAAGCAGTTGCATCCATACAAGAGGAGGAAATATCAGCTTCCAATTACAATACCACTGCTATGAGGTCATTCATGGTTCATCCCCATTACCCTAAAGCACACTAGCTGCAAAAAGAAAAAAGAAGCATACCCCAAGCACTTGTCATAAATTATTGTCATAATAAATGGGAAAAAAAATAAATAAAAGAGAATAAAAGAGAGTCAAGAGAGTGTCATCCTTTTTGTGAAACAAAATCAGTTCTAAAGCTTTCTCATACAACTATGATGAGACACAACGAATGAGCCTGACCAGACCTGAACTGACTCCAAAACAGCCACTCACAAATGTCTTAGATGCTTGCCGGCTTTGTGGAAATGTCTGTTCAGGTGAGACAGTGGCCACCACAACATAAGTATCCAGCATGGTACTGCATTTGTGTCAGGCTAACCACTCCCTAAACAGAGAATGTGTGAAAACACAAAAATGACTCTGCAGGAGTCCAGTAAGATGTAACTGGGCTCATTAGCTACAGCTCAGTGTCTGTATCCCATACTCCAAATATCCAAATTATCTCAGTAGTCATTTTACTCCAGACTAATAGACTAACACATTCTCTTTTGTATTTTCAAGATAGCTTTGCTTGGAAAATAAGCTTCTGTCCTGTCAATGTTTCCTGTGTGTTAACTCAGAACAATACTTTTATAACAGCACAGTCAGTGCTTTCTGTGGAACATCTGAAACAAATTATACCCCTGCAGCTTCAGCTTTGAGAATTAGATTAGCATGAATATGTGTACTTCTAAAATATTTTAAACACTCATAAAACATTTTTTGAAGAAGTGAGAAGTGCTGTTTGGATATTTAGCATATACAGTAGCACAAGTCAAATGAAGTTACCTAATCTACCTTACACCATACACAGGAATTCATACAGCATAACCAGATCTGCCTTGACTGACAGCCTCCAAAACATTACTTCAACCAATGTGATTGCACTAGCTTTTATAAAAGTCAGAGTAAAATAAGATGAAAGAGGACATCAGCTGGATAGTTACCTGAGCCAGCTTGGAGCTGTCTCGATTACTCATTAGCTGGTAATTTCCTCATGATTTTTGTTATGAAGTAGCCACAGGAAATGCCTCATCCATAATAAAATTCAAATGTGGGAGAGGAAGGATCCATCACCAGACTAGACAGATCTAAGTAACTATTTTTCTTTCTTTCATTCTACTTTGATAGCAGAGTTAGGAGCTTTATTCTTTAAAGAAATTATCTAGTGCAGACTAGAGTAACCCAAAAACCACCATTCTTGTCCAATGCATCAAGTCCTGTGAGATGATCTACTTCATATGTAATATTAACAGTAAAATCCCTACAGCTACATGACAACATGACAGTGACGTGCAAAATACAAAATGTAGACAAATGTTACACTTTTCCATTGCCTTGATGCCTTGAGAATTGGTGCAAAAAAAAGGTGCATGTTGTTAGTTGGAATTTGCATTAGCTATTCTGCATAAACGTCTCTAAACTTTGTGACAGACACTAGTTTAAAGAGAAAGAAAACCTAGTAACTACACATTTTTAGAGAATACTTTTGCAATCGGCAAAATAAATAATAAAAGAAAAGCCACTATTCCCTAGGCCAGAAAGCTGTGCTTACCAACAGAAGGCTCTTTAAAACACCTTCAGATTGTTAAATGATGACGTTTAACAAACTGAAGACCATCTCCTTAAACTGAAACATGTCCTTGGTCAGGAAAGAAGAACAGAAGTGACAGCATTGTTAATCAAATACTGGCCTTTCCACCAAGAGGAGAAAAACAAAAAACAAATCCCCTACAATCCTCTCCCTCTAGTTTCTTCCTATTCAAAGTCAGGATAAAGTACTGTTTCAGCTGAAAATTTTGTCACCCTTACATGGATTTGTAATGCCAAAGCTGTTGCAAGCAGATCCAACAGAATACTTTCAATCTTTTCCTAAATGCACAAATAAAAGATTAAATAATGGTCCAGTGAGCTTTAACTTGTTCCTCTAATATGCAACATATTAAAAGCAGAATAAAAATCAATTCTCACAACCAGCAGATGAACATGAGGCCGAAGAACCTTTCACTGTATTTTTTTAATGCTAAACTAAGTCAACTAAGTCAAACATATCTGTGCAACAACATTAATTGCTGAGGATTTCACACAGAAAAAAATTTCCATCTGCAAGCTCAGTGTTCATGTCCAAAAAAATTGTATTAGCATCTATTTAAAGTGAGGGAACAATGTCAGGCAAACTGGAAGACTGGTGCAATTTTACAGAAGCTGAAATTTTTCATGTGATGAACACAAGTGCTGAGTGTGGCTGATAGTTTTAAACCTTCACACATCAACAATCAAGAATCAGCAAAGGCTTCCATGTTATCTTACCAACTGAAAAAGAATAATTACTATTAAAGTACTGCACATTTATATAATCATAATTATTTGTCCATCAGGTTTTCCTGACTAATATGGGCTTCTTCACTGATACTTGCTCTATAAAGCTCTGAATATGCCAAAACCCAGTATCAATTTAAAAGTTTCCCTAGAGCAAGAAGAAGTTTTGAACCATACACCAAATGAGTTTCAACCTAGAAATCACACTGAAACTGGGGAAATTACAGATCTGTTTAATGTCACAAGCCAGAGGAAGGAGAGTTCTCTGTTTCCATAACCAGTTGGGATGCAGATGAAGAATACAACAAGCTCATCTCCTTACTCCACATCCCAAAACAGTAACCTATAAAGATTGGTCATAGACATTTTCTAGAAAAGAGAAATAAAGAGCATCACAACTTGGATGTCTTCACCACCTTATCAGAAAATAAATAAAAATAAAATACAGGAAGACATAATTAAAAAACAATACCATTGCATTTGTGTTTGTTTCTCTCATGCCTAAATTGTTGTTTAAGCTACTGAAAAATAATTTGCTCCAGATCATTTTTAGCTGTATAAGTCACACAGAAACTGGACCTTGGGTATCTTTTGTTTGTCCTACACAGAGTTCACATCTTTCTTCTTAGTTATGCAATATGTACTTACAAATACAATGAAAAAGTTCATAGACTTCTTTTTTAGTTCTAAAATTAAATGTAAATTTTAATGTAAAGTAAATTAAAAAGGCCAGCTAATTTCTTTACATGAAGTGTTTTCCCAATATTTTTTACTTTTTAAAATGCAAGTTCCTTAAAGAGTTAGGTCAAGTTTATATTATTTGAGGATGTTTGTCCTATGAAAACACATATCTTTGGCATGTTTGAAACCATATATATTTGAAAAGTACAGTAAGTTCCTAGTATGATTCATTTTTCAAATGAATTTATCAATCCATCCTAGCAGCTCTATGAATACTTCTGTAAAACTACAGAGCCCCCAAGAGCTCTTTCACTGTGATATTCCCCTCAAAGCAGTAAGAAATAAAGGCCACTTCCTAGTAACTGGCAGATCAAAAGATTATTTGATGTCTTCACATTACTGAGAATGATTTTGTTACACAGACTCTCCTAGAAACAGTGATTGGGGGGGCAATCAAATACTCTGTTGCTCTCCATGAGGATTATTTGTACCCACTTCAGCTCCTGCTATTCACTGAAGTATGCACACTGCACACTGTTTACCAATATTATATTAAAGCACAGATGTCTAATGCTTAAGCAGACTTTATCTCCTTTATATAACTTCAAGCCCAAGTGAGTTGGAAGCCACAAAAAGATGTCACGTTATCTTTCAAAAAAGAGATGTAAACTTTATAAATGTGTATCTCCCAACTGCTGCATTTTGAGGCCCATTTCTCAGTTGTCACAAAACTGCTGTTGTGAGTTTTTTGAAAGTAGTTGCTGGCCTTTCTCCCTGAGATGACAGCACTAACGACTCAGATTGATACTCCATAACTTCACATTTTATGCAAAGAAAATAGGTCATTTTCTCCAAGTTTAGTAGTTCTAAGGTTCCTTCCTCCTGTGCCTAACTTTTCTTTTAGGTTCTGCTGTTAGTAAAATTAACAAAGAAACCAATGAGAATTCATTTTTGGAGACAAATCCAACAGGATTTGTACAGCTCTTCTCTCATATCTCAGCAGGGTACTTCATGGTAGGACAAAGATCAAATTTAGATTTACTGTAAAAATAAGCCAAATACAACAGAGCAGTACAAATTAAATTTGTCATACCTCAAGATCTTGCAATTCAGTTCCACCCTCTGTATCTTTCAATAGTTCAGTTATCCTTCTCCTTTCTCCCTCAAGCATAACAAATTGGTTTCCTGGATCCTTTGCTAGCTGAAATATTTACAAAATGAAAAAAAACCTTACTTTAGAACTCCACTAGCT
This sequence comes from Notiomystis cincta, assembly GCA_013398075.1. Lineage (NCBI taxonomy): Eukaryota > Metazoa > Chordata > Aves > Passeriformes > Notiomystidae > Notiomystis > Notiomystis cincta. The sequence goes on along the minus strand of VZRX01013396.1, from coordinate 28,875 downwards.
CAAACACCACCAAAAAAACATTTTTTAAAATCTACGAAACTAAAAGCCAAATCTTGATTACTTCCATAATACAAATTATCACTCTGTCAGAAAAATATAGCAGCCTTCATATAATAAATTTATAACCTTATCTTAGTCTTTGACATAGAGAGGAAGCAAATATTTTTCATTGAATGAAAAATAATGATAGCTACTGGGTCCTCACAGGAAAAAAAAAAGCAGGAAAATCAAGGGATGTATTTTCTGCCAAAGAGCAGTCCCATGCAGGCTACACACGAACAACCTGGATATCTATCCCTTATTTAAGTATAAGGACATTGTCCTTTAATTTAACAGTAAACAAAATTTTAAAAGGTCTTAGGATATTGCCCTTAAAACAAGCTATGTCCAGACACAAACAGAACAATTAGGTTTCCAGCACTCTTTAGCAAATACATAGAAGCAGTATTATCCTAACCAATTTGAGCATCCAAGTGGAGCACTACCTAATACAGTACTCTGTCATAAATAAGTTTTAACAAGAAGGTAATTTTTTCATTTATGCCTAATTATCTTCAAAAGTTCTTGATTTTTTTAAAAAAACTGTCTTCAGAAGTACTTATAGGCTAATTTTTAGCTAACATTTAAAAAAATGTTATGGGTTTTATGCTTTAAGGCTTACCTCAATGTTCTTTTTAATGAAATGCTGGCTGGTTTTACTTTTGCTATGCATTTTCTCTGCTGTTTTTTCTGCTTCTAATTCACTTGGATAATCTGGTATTTGAGGAAGAAAAGTTGCTACATTATAATCATTCCTATTCTGATTCAACAAGAGCTCTAATAACATCAATCCCATTCAAATCTTTAGCAAAGATTTATAGAGTCAATAGCCAAACTTTTCATATGGTGTTTTCATAATTTATGTAAATTATACTGCTATACTGAAAACATACTACTGCCAAAATCTAATTTCATTTTCAACTTTTTATTATATGAGATCACTCAATGTTACAAAGGCTAAAATACTTTTGGGTTTCTGACCTCAAAAATGTTAAACATGGTGGCCTTAAAAGCCACGGCATTCCTTCAAACCCTATCATCGTTGCAGTTTTCTCATCATTACAAAACCAGACAATAATTTTTTTGAAAACCACAGAACTATCTGGAGACATATCAAGCACATTTTTCTAAATAAAACAGCTGAAAACCAGATGATATAGTTGATATTATTATAACACAAAGCTTATAAAACAAATTTTGTTAAAAAATAAAACTCATCATAGAGCTGTAAATCTATTAAACAGACACATGATATTCTAATAACAATGGGTTTCTATCCATGACATGTATTATGTTTTTCAGAGACTTTTACCATGCTTGAAATAACAATTCCTTTGCGAACTGCAAATATTTGTCACAATTAATAACAAGTCTAAGCAAATACAATCAACTTCTGAATCTCAAGAATTACTGCAAAAGCAGGCATGGTACTTTTTGCTTTTCTGGAAAGCAGAAATTTGAAAAATGGGTGGGTTATTTCCCTATAAAAAATGAATTTGACATGTTAGATAATAGAAGACAGGCTATATGGACATACCTCTTTTTCAGAGTGAATAGGATGAAAGCAAACTCCCAAAGATATGAAATAAATTCCATGCATACTTTACCTTAAGGGACTGAGGTGTTGGATCTGACCAATAAACTCCCCCACAGTTCAAATGCACAACTGTTTACTGAAAGCATCCTAAGCTTTCTTTACCATTATCAGGTAACATCATGTGTCAAGGAACTGGATCATATAGGAATTGAACAATCACTATAAAAATGACAAGTTGCATCCTGAAATGAGCAGAACACACCAAACACCAACATAACACACAAGATACACATTACTTTTAAGCTGTATGTTTCATTTGACTGTAGAATAGTGTTCTTCAGAGGGAGCTATCATACAGCACATCTCAAAACATTCAAGTAAAGAAGGGAAAGATATGGATCATTGAGACAAAGAACACACTGAAGAATGCCATGGGTACTTAAAAGAGGATTGCAGCTAAACAAATTTGGCATATGCTTTTTGGTAGATCTGGCACACATTTCAAAGATTTGGTACAAATCCTGATGAGACTGATGAAGTAATAGCATAAAACTGGTGCCTACATTCTTCTTCACAAGCTCCTCTTGTTCAGGGTCTGCCTTTATGAAGCTATGACACAAAAATCCAAAATCAACAAAACAGTAAGTCTTAGCTATTCAGATACCACATCAAAAGCCTCCAGCAGAAATAGTAAAAGTCATTTAAAGCAATATACTGCTCACAAGCTGTAAGTGATCTCTATTTCATCCATTCCCAAAGGAGGAACGTGTGAACATCCCAAAATAGTGCAAGTGATAGCAACTCCCAGTCATGCCTGTACTGGAAGCTCCAGAAGTCAGTGCTGTACTGAATACTGGTAGTGAAACCTGCCATTGTTGCTCAAGGGCATTCCAGCACAACCCAGAAATTTTGAAGAAGGAAGCTGAGGGTCAAGTTTCGTTTTAAGGGAGGAATGAAAACACATGGTAGAAAGACAGAGGAATTAAAAGCTCCAGCCCACAAAATCAAGGTCACATACTGGGGAACTAAGACAAGTGATAAAAGGAGCTGAGTTCTATGTTTAAAAATTAAAGCATGCAGCCACATTGTACCAACTGCAGAGATATTGCTGCCATCGATGCTTCAGCCTGGAGGAACCCACTTTTATTATGTCTTTGTCATTTTAGCAGTCACCAGGAAGACAGATTCCTTCTGTTTGCATAGAGTGGTAGTTTACAAAGAAATAAACAATTGCAGCTGATAGCAATGGCAACCAAAGCTATTGTTCTTACATATGAAAAGTTACTAACCACACAAATTTGAATTTCAAATAGGGAAAGAACAGAGGCATACAAACACAATGCCATTTATTTTGGCATGCTGGACACACTACAGCACTAACAGCATTTGAAATGTCTATAAAGTGCATAATAACACATGGTCTCTAAAAGAATCAGTAGGTGTTTGAGTTTTGCCAGGAAGTACTTTTTTCATAAAAGCAATGCAGACTTTACAATAATCAGTATAGCAAAATATAAAATAAGTTTTCTGAAGATGTTTGACACAAATCCATACAATTTCTGCTGAAAACAAAAAATTACAGAACAGCTGCAGTTAGATTCAGCACCACTTGTCATTTCTAGATAGTTTTCTTGAATATAAGTCTATTAATAAAAGCTGTGATACCTCAGAATAATAGCAAAGATAAGTTTTTTAAAGAATTACCATGAAGAATCAATGATACATTTTACAGTATATCAGTTACACTCCTCTTCCTTTTGAAATGAAAGAAAAATGGTTTTATAAACCCAAAAGTAAAACTTTTCTTAGCATGTTAAGTAAAATGCTTTACGTAAATCACAAAGCTATTCTCTTCTTCCCATTTCACTGGCCTTGCCACAAAGGCTGAGCCTTCATTACCCACCCATTGTACATAATGTTTTGCCATTTCTAAAAATACAAACTATATCATTAATGAAGCTTACCCTGGTTTTCTTGGGCTTTATGGCAATCATAGCCTTCAGGATTCATGTGTGTGTGAAATACTGAAGTACAAACTTCATCTGCTTTAGGATGGCTGGTATCTGTAAGGAATTTTTTCCAATAAAATTTAATTTAAATGTATTTAAAGAAGATTTAGCATCATGTGTATCTTACACCTGGAAAGTAAAGAAATTCACTTGGATACATCAGCACTGTATTTCTCAAGAAATAAAGAAGGGGGAAAGTGTAAAATGTGAGTCATAAGTATGTTGTTTCTTATGGCTTGTTTTTGTGTTCTTGTGCTCTTATGTGTTCTTAACTGCTGCCCAAAGAGAGCAATTCATCACATTCTCAAAGATAGAGCCCAAGGCCCTAAAATTCAATTGCCTCTGCAGACACCATGTGGCAAGTCATCTAAAACTTTGAATGAGAATAGAGCATCCAGGTTTTCACAGCTGGTGTCTGCCTGTGCATGAATTATTAGACTTCCAAGCGGCTTAGGTCAAGGGCATAGTCTAGAAAAACAGTGCTCAAGCATCCTAGTTGTTTCAGTTACTCAAAGAAAAAAATAAATCAATGGAAGTATTCATATGTGTCAACTGGAAATATAAATTAGAGCAGTAAGTTGCAGTCTATGCACTTTGCACTTACAGAAAAGAACTCATATTGCAAAGAAATATATGAATTACATGTGATTCTCACAATGAAAGAAACACACAACAACCAGTAATAATTAAGTGTAATGGACTCAGTTGAACAATTATTTTGTTAAACAGAGCACAGGTTAAGGACTTAAGGCTGTTTAACTGATTCCTGATTTACATTTCTGCTGTGAGTGTGTCAGAAGGTTTTACTGTGCTTGAAAGGCTTGGAACACTCAAGTTACTAATGATTTTGTACCTGAACTTGTCCTTGATTTCACAGCTATATTAAAAGCTATAAGAGTTCTCCTATTTATTTAAGCTCTATCAAATTCAGGTTCTAAAAAGCAAAATATATTAAATATATTCCATATCAGTATCAGCCATCAAGACACTCATTTAATTAAATACCTAAGGAAATAAGTAGGATCTGAAAACTAAGGCACTAGCAAGTTACAGAAAAAATAAAGATCAAGCTGGAGGAGAACTATAAATCTAAACCATTCTGTTCTGTCAGAGGAGTACACCAGAAACCACATGAAGCACGTGGTCTCTACAGGACTTACTTCTGAAATAAAGGAGCAGTCATATATGTGAAATCAAGGAGTTAGCAGCAATACAGTCTTGCTTGTCTGCTGTTATTTTAATATATCCTGACATCTACTGGAGACTGTCTAAATATCACCCGTATCAAATTGTTTTCTTCCCTTACTAACTCAAACTTTAGCATAGAAATAAAAGCAGGTTACATTGTAATTGTAACTTTTGTTGAAATATTTTAACTACACACTGCCACCATTATTATGCATGTACTTCCAACATTCAAGCTGAAATTTGTGCTCAGCATTAACTATTCAGACCTCAAATCCTTACTCTCTCCTCAAATAGAAGAAAGATGGGATGTACCACAACTCTCTTTCTCTTTACTTACCAGCTGTATCATGCCATGATGAGAACAAAGCTAAAAACTGGTTCGTGTTTTCCACCTCCTCATGGCTTCCTGTGGTTCTGATAGACTATTCAAAAGAAATAAACTGTGTATGTATAGATACATGCCTGTATTTAAAGTAAATTCTTTATAGTGAAATAAATTGTCTGCTTATCAGACCTAAAGTACTTCTGACAGTATTAAAAATTACTCTTCCCACTTTATTTTCCTCTTAAGGCTGTCTGAATTATTTCGTGAAGTTATTACTTGGAGATCCACTTCACAAGACAAAGAAGTTCTGTAATGTTTGTGTGGCTCCAAATCCAATGAAATTATGAAATGCAGTCAAATCAATCAAGTTTTTCTAGCAACTCATGTTTCTATCCATGTAAAACATAGGAAATACTAACTTGTTTCAAGGTATTTAACTTTTAGAGGACAGAATAGGGAGAGGGTAAAAGAATTTGTGCAGTAGCATTCTTAAGCCTTCTTCCAGGGGCATCTCTAATTTCTTCAAAAATAGGCAGTCCTGAAATAGCTGGGCCTAAGAAGGATCACAGTGGAGCAGAATAACTGTTTTCCAGCCTGGGCTCACAGACATTACCTCCTGACACACCTTACCCTCCCTGCAAGCAGTGAACTCAAACATAATACTATGCTAGTAAACCACACCCAGACAGCTGTAAATGTGGCAAGTGGTCTTAGCAATTTTTAAGCACCACGTCCTTTCAAAGCCTGCCTAGCCAATGTATATTAAAAACTATCCAATCTTATTTTTTAAGATCAATTTCTTAATTTTAGCTATCCAACTGTGAGTTATTTAATAACAAGGCTTCTGTGAAATATCGTAATTCTGTAAAACAGTACTCTAAGATACATCAGTCACAAAATAAGCAGTACACTTTTAACCTGAAGTTCTTTCCAGAGCATTGCCCTCATTTCTTTGCCTTGCTTTTTAACTACTTTTTCTTTAAAGCGCTGTTTTTCAAGTATTGTGTCAAGTTTATTCATTTTCTTTATAGCTGCTTCAATCTGAGCATTTATATCTGTGTCTTCAGAACATTCCAAGTCAGAAGAGTCTGCTGGAGAATATATTTTTAAATTAATGTTAGCTTGAAGCATGTCAAAAAAACAAACATTAAGAAGCAGTTCAAGCAATTCAACAACAACATCCACAGACAAGAGTGCAACATTCTCAAACAGATATTAATTTCTAAACCTGTTTGTAGCAGGGAAAAATACAGAAGTCTTTGCAACAGAGTGCTGAATCAAACTCTGAGCTGTAGCAGTTGGATATGGAGGTGTGGGAGAGGAAAAGTCACCTATTTTGGGCAAGTGATTTGATTCAAATTTATACAGGAGTGACAACATCTCCACGGTATCAGCAAAAATCACTGAGTTTAAAAATAAAAAAAAATCTTCAGTCTGACTAGTAGAATACATGTTGAAATTAATAATTCTGGGGTTAAGAGAGACTTGGTAATATCTCTACCTTTAAATATTAGAGAAGTTTCAGTCTTGACTTATGTCTTAGCCAAACAAGATTCTGATACAAGTTCTAGAAAACTGTTGCTATAAAAAATGAAAAACTGTGAAACATGATGGAAACTACCATTACTTAATTAAAGTAGATTTTCTCCTTTTTTTCTCCTAAATATGCAGATTATAATTATAACTTTTACTTCTTCCCCTTCCTGTAGCATCCTCATGCTCTGTCCTCCTTATGTGGCTTCCATATTAAGAGTAGAGGAAACACTTGTAGCACTGTCCCTACCTCACAGACTTGCAAGTTTTGGAGTCTTACAACACTCTCTTTCATTTTCTAATCTTCTGAGGTCAAATGCTTTACATAGCCATTGATCCAAGCATTTACTATGATGCATTGGTCTACTTCATGCCATAAAAAGATGAGTGATATAACAAGGGGAGAGCTATAAAAATCTAAGTGAGCTACAGAGGACAGATGGTAAAAAACATGAGCACTTCTTTAAACTGGGATGAACTCAGCAGATTGATAGAAACTTTAAACTACTGAGTGAAGCTTTAGGTTGAATTCTACTCAATTTCCATTCTGTAGATATTAATGTCATGTTTGGTGAACAGCATTGCTGCACTAGGTAGGATCACCAATGAATTCTGCCTTATTAGACTGATTTCAATCTTTGGAAAACTCAAATTCTATTATAAGATTAAATTAAATTAAATTAAATTAATATCCATTAATAAAACAATCTCTAAATAAAGAATTCATACACCACCTCTTGAACAGCACAACTCATAAATATGTTCAATTTGTAGTATTCTTTTATAAGTATATAATATACACACAAATACACTATGGCTACAAACTCTCTGAGAAGGATTAACATGAAAAGGAAAAGGTTTTATTGCACTGCTCACTTTATACACCTGAAATGTACTATCTGATTTTGCATTACCTGGTTTTCCTGGGGAAGGTTCACAAGATTTCAAAGTTTGTAAAGTAATATCTGACATTGCATTACGTAGTTTTCCTGGGGAAGGTTCACAGAATTTCGACAACTGTGTTTCAGCGCCTTCATCTCCAGAATCTGAACTAGAGCTACATCCTGCAAAACATAGGGAAAAGCCTTTCACAATAAACCAGATACATTTTTGTCAATTAGGGATCATCACAGAGCCCTTGCAGTGGATTAGTTTAAAAAACAGTACGTACTAGTATACCAGGACTCGTGTTAAAAACAGGAGCAGGAATCAAGGGATTTCTTTTGACCCAAATTCTGTCATTAAATCTTAACTAAATTTCAAGATGGTATCTAAACATCTGCTTCACTTACTGGCCTTTGCATCTCTATCTGTAAACAGTTGATCAACCCAGAACATTACCATTCATAGAATGACAGAAGAATGCCATGAAACACCTCTGCAAGTGCTTCAGTTGAAGTTATACATTGCATACTTATATTTAAAGTATTTTATTAATATTAACATTGTTCAGTTGTTAAATACTGTAACTTATAACCATAAATTCAAATTTTTTGGACAGGTGGGCCATTATTAAGATACAACGTTTCTAACAAATGCTCATGATTACTCTGAAAAGTTTGATAAAAACATCTTAATGAAAACAATTTCCAACATGATTCCATGGAACACACACAAATGGGTTTTCCTGATCTTTTAAGCCAGATCACAGCTTATGATGCCACAAGACATTTACTGTACTGGATTGACAGTAAGAACACATTTCTTTCAAAGGTGGATTCCAAACAGCAAAGAGAAGTGAAGGTATGGATATGGACATCTTCTTTTCCACAATTTTGCCTATTTGCAAGCTCTATTCCCTCCATCAGTAGAATTTAACCTGAACTATAAAAACTTGATTATTTGGTCTAGTCACAACACAAGAAAGTCTTAGTCATTCCCACACCTGACAACTCGTTGGGATTCCATAGATAGCTCTGAAGAGAGATCGTGCTCTCCACTGTTGTTTGCTGATCTGTTCTGACTTCCTGGACATCGGGTTCATCTCTGTCAGCACCTTTGTCTTCTGCTGAACAGCAGTCTTCTAGACTGCCTCTCTGATAACCATCAGCCAAATTGACAGCTGAATCAGCCTATGAAATGCAAATTATTACCACCATGAAAACAGGGATGTTTTGGGTGAAGAAGACAACCACAATACTCACATGCTATCACAAAGGACAACAACAATTCTGCACAATACTCCAGTGTACTTCTTAAATAAAAGAACCATTTTCAGGTCTGATACTGATACTAAAAAAGAGTTCTCTTTCTTAGATTTCACATTGATTCTCAAGCTCATCATTCCACAGCCTGTCAGATTTGGGATTGCCAGGCTAAGGTATATATGAAACTAAAAAAGCAGAATATTACTTCTTTAGCATTCTACTATGAAGAATTAGGCATAGAGGTTTTAACCTGATAAAGGTAAGAAAAATTACCTTTTGCAGACATGGTTCTGGTGTTAACTCCATAGATGTACTTAAAGATCTACAATGAGGTCTTGAACTAGATGTAAGCCTTGAAATTTCATCCAAGCTCCCGCTTGGATGGTAGTAATATCCACCTTACCTAAAATTTGGAAAAAAAACACCAAAAACAACATTCCAAATGAACGGTTTCATAATAAAGCATTATAAGCCCTGCAGTATTTCAGATACAGATCATGTATAGTTTCAAATGCTTTCTAGCAACTCCATGTTGAAAGGTTTTTCCAGTTTGGACCGGCTTGCCACTCAAGTATGCACTTTTTAACCCATGTACAAATATTTATATCATCAAGCCAAGCACAGTATTCAAACGTGCTTACTATCAAAGACACTTCAAATGGCATACCTCCTACAAGTAATCTCACAACAGAGCAATTATCATGGCTCTTTTTTTTCTACTTCTTTTTAAATCATTGGAGCAACAAAGTTAGCACCAACAAACGAATGAGGACATTTTAGAAACATCTTGAACACAACGAAAACAGCCAAAAGCTACTTATGTTCAAATAGGAATTTCATACGTCTAAACAATCACATCCCCAATCTCAGTTCAGTTTTGAGGTTAAACCCCAGAAATGCATGCTTCTTTGCAAAAAAACTGCATGAATTCCCGGGAATTAGACATCTCAGTGCATGACACGTGCTGGCAATTCTCAGAAGGCTCAAGTGAATACAGGTCGTTATTTCTGTACAAGGCAGGGAGGAAAGCAGGCAGGGAGGGAGGAAGGGAGGCAGGCAGGCAGGGAGGAAAGCAGGAAGGAAGGGAGGAAAGCAGGCAGGGAGGGAGGCAGGGAGGAAGGGAGGCAGNAGGCAGGAAGGCAGGAAGGCAGGAAGGCAGGGAGGCAGGGAGGCAGGAAGAAAGGCAGGAAGAAAGGCAGGAAGAAAGGCAGGAAGAAAGGCAGAAAGGCAGGGAGGCAGGAGCCCCGTCCCTACCGCGGGAGGGCAGCAGCAGCGGCCGCCGCCGCCGTTGCCGTGACGACCAGGCCGGCGCAGTCTCGCGAAAGCTGCGGGCCGTCCCGGTGCGGTCCCGGTGACGGCGGGCCCCTTCCCGCTGCCTTCCCGCTGCCTTCCCGCTGCCTTCCCGCTGCCTTCCCGCTGCCTTCCCCGGGATCCGGGCGTGTCCCGGCC
>VZRX01013396.1:0-18639 GCA_013398075.1 Notiomystis cincta | reverse complement strand
GCCCTCCCTGTGCCGAGCCCCGCTGGAGCTCTGCCCTCTCCGGCCGGTAGAGAGGAGTCCTGCCCGGAGGGCGCCTCTTTCCCCGAGCCCTCCCGTGGCGGGCCCGTTGGAGCAACAGGAAATAAAAGTTGCTGTGCTGGCCCTTCTGGGCAGTGGCTGTGCTGTGAATTATTAATGTTCTTTGCGTAGTCTTGTTTATCTAGGCTTCCGCACTAATTGTGTCCTGTATACTTGCGCACAAGGATAGTTGAATCACTTTTAAATAAAGTCGTTAAAACTTAAAATTATTACTGTAAGCACTGTTTTTATTTTTACATGAATACTCTGTTAATAAGGAATTAATTAATAAGGGGAGCGTGATTGCCTTCCTAATCCCATCCCTTTTTACCTTTCCTGCATTTAAACAAAATGTGAGGATTAATTCCCATTGTACAATTAACTTAAAAAAACAGTAGGGATAATTCCTACTGCTTCCTTTGATACCTGTGTGTGTTAAAACCAGGTTTTCACTGGCAGTAAAAATTCACAAGGAACAGTTTCTTCTGAAGAAGCAAAGTACATCTCGATCAAAGTAAGGTTTTGCTTGACAAATTTTTGTGCCAAAATAAATCTTACTTAGCTAGTGGTATTATGTACTGCAGTAGAGCTTTTCGATGCTTACAGTGTATGGCGTTTTACTGTCACATGTGCCACTGAGAGAACAATTTTTCCTGGTATTTAGTGTAGCAAGGATGTGATGTGGTTCACAGTTAAGAACTGAAGACAAACAGAGAAAATGCATTAGTGAACCCTGTGTGGTTTTGCCTCCTCCCTAGGCTTGCTGAGCTCTGGTACATTAAAATTCTAATACAAGTCTTGTGATTGCTAATGCAATACCATAGTGGTGTTTGGAACCTGTGGTGCTTTCCCGACAGGGCAGATGATGATTTTAAGCAAAAAAATAGAAGAATGAATGTTTACACGTGCAAGTTGAATATCTAAGGCCTGTAATGACAATTAGAAAGTAGTAGAATGGACAATATCATTAAGAACTGGCTAAACTAAAATATGGGTTTTCTTTACTAGGAATTATATTAGCTATCATAATGAGGTAGGGCCAGCAGCTAGGTATAACTGCCCCAATATTTATTGTTTTTCTGCAGTACAATTCATATGCTTAACAGCTGACAGAGTTTGACTTGTTTCCAGCTTTCCTATGACAGACTGCCTACAGCTTCACAAGAGCCTTTGAAAGGAGATCATCCAGCTCTGGATCTGGTTACAAATGGGTATAAACCTCCTTTGAAACTGGTGCAGGCATAAGCTTCTTACTGCTGCTTGTCCATGTAGAACCAGTGAAGGTTTCCAATGAGGCTGTCATATTGAGTAATAATGGCTTAGCACAGATATCTCAAACCACAGTTGGTCTTATGATCTGCTGTGTGTCCTGGAAAACCCAGAGGTGAAAAGAAGGTGTTCATAGAGTTCATCTCAAATCCTATAAATCAGGACATACGAGTCTTGCTCTCCAATAAGGACTGAACTTTGTTAGTCACATTCAATATTACATAATCTCAAATATTGTGATAGGTCGCAGATGTGCTTATACTGAAGCTTGAACTAGAAAACAAGAATCAAGAGTGTGCTTTCTTTTTTTGCCTTTCCAGGAACAGGTCAATTTTGTTCCAAGATAAACTAGGTACTTATTTGAAGCATGACAATTTAAAAAAAAAAAAATCTCCTGTGTCTAGGAAGTGCACAGAAAGAAAAGCACTTCAGGATGTGTTTTTCATCCTAAAAGATAGGTTATAACATGATGAAATCACATTTAGACAAGCTGTCTTGAGACTCAGAACACAGTTGTCATAGTAACAGAATTCATTCATCCTTTTCTCCCTAATCCAATCAAACCAAAACACAAACAAGGGGTGAAAAACAGGGAGCTTGTTCCCAATTACTACTGCTTACCTTCATACTCCTCTTCTGAAAAGTCTCTTAATACACAAACAGGTAGCCAAAACACTTTCATTTCATTGTCTCATATATGTTGGAGAGAAAAATATCAAGATTTTTTTAATGTTCATTAGTTATTTACCTTTGATTATTTTTTAATATCCTTCTGTGTACTTACCTGAAGTGCCTTTTATTTACCATAGGCAATATTTCTAAGGCAGACTGTAGCATTTCCTGTACTCAGGTTAGGACAAGCACAGCTAATATTCACTATATTAATTCCTCTAAAGGTTACGGCAATAAACAGACTCTTTTCCTGCAAAGGACAAGTGATTATGTATTAATATCTTTTGACTGGCATGTGCCAAGTCAAGGGCAAAGAGCCATGAATTTTGGGCCATATTCAAATTTTCCCAGAAATCCTCAGCAAGCACAAGTAAGAGTTCTGCAGTGTGCTCCATCAGCAATGGGGATACAGCAGAGTAACCTGTCAGCTCAGGGAGACAGGCCAAACTAAAATCCTGGTCCAGAGTCAGTGGTAAAACTTCATTGTTTATTAAAGCCAGGTTTTAATCCTTTGACTGCATTGGAAACGCTCCTGCCTTGACAGAACTGCCTTCCCTGTTACCACAGCTGCTGCTGCAGGACAGGAGCAGAGTGGGGAAGCAGGAGCTCAGGAGGGACTGTGGGGTGCTGAAATGTCTCAATGCTGTGGGGTGCAGTGTGTTGGGAGTTTGCTACCAAACAGGTGCAAGGCAACCCAAACAATTCGACCCTGCAAGTGTCTCAGGACCTCCTTCTGTGGCTTAGGATGTGATCCAGGCAAAAAGTAGAGGGTTTAGTTTTACAGAAATGGAACCAAGAAGTTATAATACTGCTTAGTCAAGTAGTGTGCACAAAGGAGTTTTTGGAGTAAATCACCACCTCAGTGCATTATGTCATAGGGAACCTTGGGGTGCAGAACTGCTGCTAGAGAAACCTTGGCTTGCATTTACAAATGTTTATTCAGGAACTGGATCTCATTTGGTATTTCTTATGCTTCCTTTGAAAAATATTCACCTCACAGAGAAGAGCAAAATACATTTTATTAAGTATTCCACCAACACAGCATTATTACTACTGAAGGACTGTTTTGGTTTTTCATTTCAGTAAGGTTTGCGGTTTTTTTAACTTTTACATGTTTGTTTGAATTTAACAATATTTCATAAGGATATCTCAGAACAATAAATTGGCATTGTCTTCATAGTGTTTTCATCCTTTTTAAATTATTTCCTCCTCTGTTTAATGTGAGCTCTATTTTCCTCCCTTAAGTGCTAGAATAATGGGTTCTAACTTTCCTTCCTCCAAGTTTATTCTTCAGTAGTAATATTTAGCCTTTAAATCCATTTGCACTGGTCAAATTACCCCAGGCTTTTTCTTCTTAAATTCCCATGGCTTTGCTTTGTATTTCACTTCTGTTCTTCAATAATCTGAAAAGAAACATTTATCTTACCAACACCTGTCATGATTAAAAACAACCATCTTTACAAACAAACAAACAAACAAAAAAGACAAAAAACCCCCAAAACTCACTTCTGCATAACTTTATTGTGATGTTATAACATGACTTGGTTTTTATTTCTTTTTTCATGTTGGACAATGGAAAACATTTTGCCCAGTTGAAAAATTTGAACAAAAATCCAAGAGACAGCAGTAATGACTCAAAGCTACTCCTGTCTGAAACAGTTAAAAATTAAACAAGTCAAATATTTAATCTTGCATAAAGACTTTCCTGAATTACTGTTTTCTGATGGCAATTCTAGCATAGAGCCTGGTTTGTGAATTTTACACAAATTAAACAGGTTGGGTTTTACACAAATTGGATTTTTTTAAAAAAAAAAAAAAAAAAAGACATGCTTTTGTGACTTTCTTCCACTTCTTTTAAACATTCACATGGATAAATTGCTGAAAGAGACTAAAAACATTCTCAACTAATTCTTGAGGTATGGAAACCACTGTAGTTAATTTCTTGGTGAAGGGTTTCAGTCTGCTAAAAAACAGTAAAGTTTTTACCTGTATTCTTTTTTAAAGAAAGAGGTATTTTTGTCTCAACAGTAAGAACAGATCATGAACCCTTTGCTTTCCAGATATAACACAAAATTATATACAATTTAACTCTTTAAATTTATCACTGGTGTTTCATTCAACATGAGAGCTGAAAAGGACAAAACCAAGACTGCTTTCTTCAAAGGAGTTCAGATCTGAGTAAACATTTATCCACATTCAGTAATCACAGAGATTTTGGCAGTACCTATATGTAAGTGGGACATGAATGTTAAACTTAGCCAAGATTCATAAGGAAACTGCAACTCCTACTTTGATCTTTAGGTTTTCAAGATTTTTCTCAATGGCATCTATTCTTTCACTAATTTTGGAAAAACAAACACTCCATTAAATAACTTTTTATTGATGCCTAAAAAATGCATGCTGTAGTACTTGTCCACTTCTGCCACCGAAGGACCAATTTTTTCTGAAATCTTTCTTCTGTCTGATTTAAGGCAAGCTATGTCTATCTTCTCATCTCTGTATCTAAGAAGGGCAGCTTGGGCTCCCACCACCCATCTGGACCCCTTGAAGACTGTTCCTCACTCCCAAGCTGAGAAGCTCTTGTACTAGCAAGAAATGAAGTACACTGAAACCAAAGAGGAAATTAAGAAAAACATTTTTTACACACTAAATTATACACTTTTCTTTAAACACATTTTTATTAAAACATTTGCTTTTAATGACTTGTCGAAATCCACAACCTTGGAGCCATCAGAAGCTGGTGACTTGCTTCAAACATGTCAAAGGAAGAAAAGGTACATTGTCCTTTAGCAGAATTTTGTCTCACTTTTAAAATTAACTGGTTGGGTTTAATAAGTTATTGTGAACTTGTCAAGATTCTTCCCCTTGTCCCTTTTAAAGTATGCTTTAAAGAAAACTACTTCCATAAACAGACAGTAATCACAGATAACAGTTCAGCATGCAGCAAAGAGCTGAAGTACAGGAAAACCACAAGGAGTGAACAGGTGTTACGAGATTGTGCTTTTAGGAAACTACCCACAGAGACAACAGTGAGTGCAGATGAAAGACTACTTGCAACTGAACAAGAATTAAAATGCCAGGGCTGCAATAGTTTTAGGTCACCTAACAGACAGATATCAAGTTCACATTCAGTATAAATGAGACAACGTGCCTGTGATTATGCAGGGGGGCAAGCTGCAGCACAGTGCCTGAACTCTCACAGAAAGGCTGCTGAGCTGATACCAGGGTTGGCATGACTGACTCACTCAGGAATTGGGCACCAGATTTTAAAGTCTTGTGTTCACACACTGGGTGGTCTGCTCTGCAGGACAAGTGCAGCAGGAGGGTTGGTTCCTGTATCTGTGAAGATAGAAGGAGAACCTCTCTACCTCTGGCAATACTGAGCAACAGCATTAATAAACCTTTGCCTGTTGAGGTGTGTTGCCAGCTTCTTCACCCAACAGTTCAATTGGCACTGAAACACTCAGAATCCCTCTCTGTGAGTCCCTCTCTGTGTGACAGTGAGAGACAGACTCAGAAACTGAGACTGTCACTCAGAGAAAGGCTACTAGCATTTCACACCCATTTCTTTCATTTGCTAGCTTTCCCATAAGAAAACAGCAGAGTGCACCAGCAGCTAAGTTTATTTCAAGACTTACCCCTTAGTTACTTAATACATACATTACACTTTAGGGACATTTGTATATGCCCTTTATCATAGGATTCTTAGCACATACATATTTGTTTATTGGAGTCAGGATTTGTCCTGCATGATCTCCAATCCAGTTTTTACTTAACACTACAAGAATATATGTGGGATCTTTATAAAGAGAGGTCTTTCTCAGGTTTAACACACACGATGATTTGGGTATTCTTGGCTTTGTGGATGTTTTAAGCCAAAAAACAGTGGTTGAGTTTTAAAATACTTGATGTTTGGCAGATGTTTGGTAACTAATTTGTGCAAAAAAAACCAGCAAATTTTAACACTGATCAAATAAATGCACTTAACAAAACCCAAATGCACTTTATACTAGTCTATCTTACTTCGTTAATGAAATGTGCAGAATCTTGCTGTGTCTATTTGCAGGAGAGTAGGACATACCCATGTCTTCTGCTCTCTACAGCCTTTCCTGTTAAGTTACTTTGATACCCAGTCCATTTGAATACAACGTGAGGTTTGGTTTCCCAGAAAACTGACTGCCGTATTTCCATACTTCAGCCATAAAAAGAGTTCTCAAATCCATATGTTCTTTTGAAAGTTAATAGTAAAACTGGTATCATTTTAAAGATTTCAGAGATAAAACTACAAATTTCCATCGTTTGATATATTACTTTCATGAAGTATTTCATATTAATAAGGAACACTTATATATATGTTTTTCTTTTGTTGGTTTGTTCATTTAACTTATATGTGGCAAAAAAAAAATCACACTGTAACAAATTTCAATATAATAAAGATCCATGGGATCAATCATGTAATAGAAAGTGATCTTCCTCTGTCACTAAAGCTCCTGCTCTTACTAAGAATCCACCTTGGGAAAGATACTGACTTTATTGTTTCTGCTGACTTTTCTTTCTGCTTTACACTTAGGCTGTTTTGTCTGGATTAGCTCTTCAGGGGTATTCCCCAAAGGAGGCAGGAGTCGCTTCTTACTGTTTCTGTTTTCTGAGAGCCACTGCGGAGGCAGCTCAAAGGGTCCAAAACCAAACTGCATGGAATACTTGTCATTGACTGTATCGGCTTCAGTGGGCACAGCCGGGGCCACCTGAGCTGCAGAGTCTGCAATGGTCTGTGGTATGAACCTGTGAACCAAAGTCTGTCCTAGCTCCAGACTGGTGGGAGGGATTTCTTTCCGCTGAAAGTCACCAGAGCCAATGGATTTGGTCTCGTTCTCCTCCTCTTCCGTCGGCTTGAAGATTTGCTGTTGCCCGATATGGAACATCTCCAGGAGCTGGCTTCCCGAATGGACACTGGGCTCCAGATTATCACCTGCAATACCACCCGAGCTGACAATGTTTCTCCTGCTAAACCTTCGGTGCAGCTGTACTATTGTCCCCACTAAGCACTTCCGTACCGACTTGTTAACAGTTAAAAATAACAAAGGGTTGGCCAGCAGAGAGACCTTGGGCAACCAAATAGCGGTGAGGAGCAAGAAGACTGAAATATCTGAAATATTGAGTATGGTGCGGTAAATCACCAAAGTCGCATAGGGGACACTGCAGAGGATGAAGATCATAACCATAGAAAGCAGCATCACATGGAGCTCAGCTTCTCTCTGGGAGGCATATGGGATAGACACTGTGTTCTGAGGGGTCCTTAATGCAGCTATG
Organism: Notiomystis cincta; assembly: GCA_013398075.1. Classification (NCBI taxonomy): domain Eukaryota; kingdom Metazoa; phylum Chordata; class Aves; order Passeriformes; family Notiomystidae; genus Notiomystis; species Notiomystis cincta. Next base: position 11,331 of record VZRX01013396.1, on the reverse strand, counting down.
ATGACTTTTTTCTTCTGGCTGGCACTCAGCGCTCTGCGAATAAGAATCATAAAGAGGAATACCACAGCCACCGGTACAATCACAGTGGTGATATTATAGGTGATGACATATATCAGGTGGCCAAGGGAGTAACTCCAAGATTCAGAGCAAGTGGACATGGCATAAATATCAGACACATTGGTCACAGCAAATACTGGAATGCTGGCCACTATTGCGTGGGCCCAGATATAGATAACCAGGTCTCGGGATTTTGCATCAGATATTTTTCTTTCCAGAGGGTATAAAACAGAGTAGTATCTGTCAAAAAAAAAAATTATAATTATTTTAATGAGCACACTGTTTATGAGAAACCTCTCAGGAGCCATCTGAGCATAGCGCTCCAAATCCCTGACTGGGTTGCCAACTGACTACCTGTTTATGAAAGAAAAGAAAAAAACAAAACCAAAAAAACCCACAAAAATCCTCCCCAAACGTCTGCCTTTGCAGGTCTGTCTGTGGAAAAAACCTTAATATTTAAGTGTCAAGATCACATTTTTGGTGGTGAAAATTTCTTTCAATACATCACTTTGGCTGATGCATATGAATATTATTTTGAATATTCCACCATTTACTTACTTGTAAACTAGACAGTACATTGCACACACTCAGAATTTCAAAAGAGATGATGGAGGCATATATCACATTCAAAGGCCAGAGAAAAGATCTTTTTCTGGGTATTTATAAAAAGTTGTTGGTCACAAATTACATGTATCCATCTCTTGGAAGTACAATGGTGTTTTGCTTTGCACAGGCTGTGGTTGGCAAGCCCTGAGCAAAAGCGCTGCTGAACACTGAACATTCTGTGTGCATTTAAAAAAATATGTGCATCTCTGACATGCACTTCAAATTTCAGACAGTGATTAATTTTTTGCTTACTACTGGAGTACTGCTGTGGACTTTTAAGCTCACAAAGTTTTCATGACAGAGCTAACTTTTTACACTTATCATTATAAGTGGTAGGAGTTTGTGCCTTTTGTGAGGCAGATGACAAGTTTTCTTGGAGAAGGGCAAATGATATGCTGTTCCAGTGGCAGCACTGGTGTGCATTACAGATAATGATACCACATTTATCAAGACAAAGGGAGAAAAAAGAAAGAAAAATCCAGGATCATGGCAAATTTTCCCCATTACCTGTCAAGAGCAATGGCTGGAAAACTAAGGATAGTCACTGAGCAGAAGACTTTGTGCAGAAACTTGGCAATTCTGCAGAAGAGCATGGTATAGATCCACCAGCAGCAGTGTGGACTGGCACTAAGAGCAATGTCAAAAGGCACACAGACTAGGCTGGCACAGATCCCCGAGCAGGCCAAATTCTTAATGAATCGGTTTGTTACAGATTTAAGGAGCGAAGTTCTGCAGGTTGACCACAGCACCATGATGTTACCTGTGAGTAGAGACAGGAAGCATAAAAAAAGGAAGACAGACAGACAAGCAAACAACTAACCCCGAGCCCCAATAACAATAATCTTAACAGATTTGAATGTTCCCCAGTACTGCAAATGAACACAATTGTTTGGAGTTTGCAGATATCACTGATTTGAGTCATCATGCTGCTCAAATTAGGAAGTCTGTAAGGGCTAGTGGCTTTATGAATCAGAAGGCTGAAAACAATTACACCTCAGCTATCCCCTCCCAGCTTCTGACAATGAATGAATTAGGGGATTTCAGAGGGAAATGCCTAAGAAAACTATCCAAACCATATTTAGGTACTTATGTTGATTCTTGTATTAAATGATCCATCCTGAGTATTCAAATACACTAAGTAAATACAAATATAATTAAAATATAAATATAAGCATGCAGTTTTAATCTGTTTATAAGTGGATCACAGCAGCTTGCTTTTCTTTCCACTGACTACTTCAAGGGCACAGACAGGCCTCTGTAAAGCCACATCCAGAGGAAATTTACCTTTCCCCCTCCCTCAAGACATTGTCTATGTACATAATAACAAAACAAATGGGACAAGCAGAACAGAAAAAGAAAATACTTGATGCACGTAACTTCACAGAAGTATACACAGAATGCAACCTGCTTTTTCAGATATTCGAGCCCTACACATTTGTTTCAAATAGAGTGGATGGATAGCAGTGAAGCAGAAGTACAGAAAAAAACCAGGATTAGCTATGACAGTATTTTTCCCTTATCATTGCATTCCATCCAAATCTCAGAAAGAAGTATCAAATGACAGACACAAGTTCTCCATCACAAATTTCCATATGATTCTATTTTACACAGCAACAGCACAGAAGTAAATTAAGTGATCTGTTCTTACAGCATAGGCCCTTTCTAATGCATATCATAATACCATAAAACTCATAGGAATTTCTCTCTCCTTTAAAAATCTGTCTTCAAAAAGATCACAGAATCATAGAATACTTTGGGTTGGAAGGACCTCAAATATCATCTTGTTCCAACCCCCTTGCTGTGGGCAGGGACACCTTCCACTAGACTAGGTTGCTTAAAGTCCCATTTAACCTGGCCTTGAACACATCCAGGGATGAGACATTTACAGCTGCTCTGGGCAACCTGTTCCACTGCCTCACCACCATCACAGGAAATAATTTCTTGCTAATATCTAATCTAAACCTGCTCACTTTCAGCTTAAAGCCATTTCCTCTTGTTTTGTCACCACATGGCCTTGTAAAAAATGCCTTTCCAGCTCTCCTGTAGCCTCCTTGAAGTACTGGAAGGCTGCAATAAAGTCTCCCTGTAGCCTTTTCTTCTCCAGGCTTAACAACTCGAACTTCTTCAGCCTGTCTAGATCAAGTGCTTCAGCTCTCTGATCTCTGGAGGCAGGACATCTGCTAGCACAGCTCAGTAGGGCACACTCATTTAACATCATGTAACAACATCATGGTCCCAGTTTTCCAACCCTGACTTCACAGCCATTATTTTTCTCTTTTATTTTATTTCTCCCAAAGCTGAGCTTTGCAGTACCACCAGATCAGTACCAGAGCTAGCAGCATACAAATACTGCTCAACAAGACAACTCCATTTATTCTCTGCAGCTGGACAGGCATGCAAAGTAGAGTTTAGCTTCCCACCTCCAAGCAAAGTTAAATTGTTCTTACTGCAGACCATATCAACAGCCATGTGGGTGATACTCTGCATTGTTGACACTTACCAGAAGTTCTTTTGAGTTGAAGTGTATTTGATTTATGTGGCAGATTTGTTAGCGTTTTTGTAGGTTACCTACAAATAGACATAATGAGAGAAAACAGCATCTTAAGCTGCTGATTGAGATATGGAAAAGCAGCTGCAGTCCCTCAGCACTTGTGTCTGTTGACATTATCATTCTTTGCCTTGATTTCTCCTCCAATCAATAAAAACCCCCAAGCTTTTATGTGCCAAGTAGAGTTTTCCTATGGCTGTCCACGTAAAATACCATGTTCACATGGCCGATGTATATACCAAGAACTAGCAACAAGTCTAGTTCTGCTTCTTGATAAAACAGCAGAGTTTCAACAGAGGCATGCAATACTAACTTTAAAATCTACCTCACAGACCTCCTATTTTGGTCTGCAGTACTTGAATGTCATTTGGGATTCAATTTTCTATATATTGTGTCGTGTGTCTTATGCAAATTCCTTTTTGATACTGACAAAATATTGAGTTACATCTCTACTATCTGATGTATTTTAAAGAAAGGAATCATCATCTAGTTTTGGCAGGTGCTTTGGGCTCAACAATGTATTCCTCAGGCAGTATTCAATCAGTTATATTTAAAGCTTTCTAAGTTGCTAGGAGATAATCAGTCAATCAAACCACTTGCTTTCAAAAATATCTTCAACTCTCCAGATATTAGAAAGTACTTCTAAAAGTAATAATATATTTTTACAATGCCCTGGAGAGGGGAGTAAACAGGCTTTTTTGTGTGTGTTTGCTTGTTTGCTTGTTTGTTTGTTTGTTTGTTTTAAAAGAACTTAGATCTTTCATCTAGTTTCAATTGCATTGATTTTATAACCTCAATTCCCAAGCAAGTTTCACCTCCATTAGAATTAATATAAATGAAGAATGGAAAACTAAAAAAAAATTCAGAAGTGTTTTCATTAATACTTCAGAAGCCTCTAGAGAACTACTGAGCTACTCTTCAGGGTCCTGCAGAGGAGGTTCATTCAAGACTCCATATTCTCAGCTGTTGAATTACTTCTACAAATTATGTCATATTGTCATTTATACATCAGAGAGTCACAGGGAAATGAAATTATCTCTACTTCTGAATGATCCTAAATGCGAAGAATGAAGTGTAAAAAAAGAGTATTGGTTCAAAGATGAGGGAGAACTCTTTAAATGGATAAAATAAAGTCAGAGCCTGGAAGGCAAAAAAGGATGAACAGACAGAAGTGTCCACTTGGGACACTGGAAAATTAGTCAGGGAATATCCCTCAGGGAAATACAACTTTCTCATTTGCAACTATAATTTATGTATTAATAAACTGCTCTAACGAACTAGATCAGCTTTAGTACAGACTGACAGTTCTTTCTGTTGATGCCTTCAAATATAGTATTTACCTTCATGCATTCCAAAGCAGAGGAAAAATTACACCAGAAACTTTGCATGGCATTAAATATAAGAAGCTTTGGACTAAAACCGTAAACATTTCCCATTTCATTGTTTTTCACTTTTCCCCAGCAACTCCTTTCCATGGAAGAGGGATAACACTGTTCCAGGCAACAAGGCAATTCAACAAGCAATTGTGCTCTGAATACCGATTGTACTCTGAATCTTCTCACAATGTCTAGAGGCTCTTTTCCACTCTCCATGTATTAGTCATTCACTGATGAACCTGGGAAAAATTTATTCTCCTTGGGTTACAACTGTACTGGGCTGTTGCATATCCTCACGGTGGGCAAAGCTGTCCTTTCCTACCACAGGTTAGTTTCAGAAGGGTTTCTGCTGGATAACTGGTCTAGGGCTACATAACCTTGGATCCAAACTTCCTGTGGTGTTTGTGCAGGTTAGCTGGGAGGCATCCAAGTAAATCTGGAGTGAAGAAGCAGCTGGGAAATGCAGCATCTTGCAATTTCCTATAAGTCAGTACTGTCAGGGACATGAGTGTCATTTACAAACTATCATGTTGCAATGCAGACACTCCCTGAACCCTGTCAGTCTTGGTGCTGTGACCACTTCTCTGGGGAGCCTGTTCCAGTGAACAATCACACTCTTAGTGAAGAACCTCTTCCTAATGTCCCATCTGAGCTTCCCCTGATTCAGCTTGATTCCATTTCCTCATGTCCATTGCTGGTCACCAGGGATCAGCACCTCCCATTCTGCTTCCTCCCTTGAGGAACGTGTAGACTGCACTGAGGTCATCCCTCCACCTTCTCTCTTCCAAGCTGAGCAAATCAAGTGACCTCAGCTGCTCCCCATAAGGAGCTCATCTCTGCCTTTGACCATGTCTCCAAGTAGAAAGGAAATATGAAATATTAAAGGTAACCATTGCATGAGAAGGAGCCCTTTTCACATTAGAAACATGTTTAAAGCCTGCCAAGTCACAGTTAATTTTATCCTGTTATTACCATAACTATCAACATTCAATAAACCTCCATGTACTACATACCGACTCTATTGTATGAGATTGAAAAGATGGCTGTTTCCAGTCATCCTCTATTTTTTTTAATTAAGAAACATCATAGATAAGCAGCCACGCAGTACATTAAATTTCACAGAAGTACACTGAGAAAGTAAATACAGTGGTTCACCACAGCATGCTGCCCAAAAATCCTTCTAGCTACTGTGATTCAAATTCACTGAATCTGCAAACAGTAACATTCTCTGACCATGAAATGATATCAGAGTACATTAGCCTGATTCAGAGCAGCAAAGATTACTTTTGCTCCTCTTCCAATTTGTACTCCTTGAATTTCACTGCCAGACGCAATGTGTTGATGCAGGCATCAACAGCTGAGATAGTCCTGAAGTACTAGCTCTTAGCACTACTTCAAATAATGTGAAAGAGTCTTAAAAATACCTTTAATAAGCAGAAGTAAAATCACCATGGAAACCACAGACAGTTATTTGAAGAAATGCATTTGCCATGCAGTCATCCAAAAAAAAATAAATACTGCTCTTTGTCAATTAATTCATGGAACTCAATCCATTAGCTATGACATCCATCTTATATTTTTGTTAACTTTAATCAGTACACAGCTGAATCAAAACAAAGTCCACAGTCCAGCAAAATCCTCCTCCTTATAACCTGCAGTCCTCGGCTTGCTCACTTCCCTCCGGAGCAGGATTCCAGGAATCCAGCCGTCCTTCCTAGCAGAGAGCCTCTGTGTTCTCCACCCACACTCCCTGCATTGTCACAGGAAAGGAGCTGGCAGACTTCTTTATGACAGAATAAATCACGAAGTCACAAAAAAGGTTAGCAACTAGGCTTTGGCCATTAAAATCATTCATTAAAAGCTAACTGAAAAAGTCACAGTTTCTGAGAACAGGATGAGTGAGAAAAATTGTTGTGTTGGAACACCAGTGATTACATTCCCAGCTCTCCAATACTCATTATTATTGTTTTTCAAAGTATTTTGAGGAAGTTGTTTTTCACAGAACTCACTCTGCTAAAAGACAAATAACACTCCAAAAAAACTGGTTAATTGGAAACATTTTTGGCACCCATGGTAGGTAGTTAACAAATACTCTTCTTATTAATATGTATGCTTACCTATTCATCTCCAGAGAGAATATGGATATATTAGGATACATTTTGACTTACTCAGCTTGAAGAAATGTGTAACTTTATCACAGAATCATAGAATATTCGAGGCTGAAAGGGACCTCTCAAGATCCTGTGGGCCAAACACTGCTCAAGCAGGGTAAATTCTTCCAACTCTTTATAATTCTTTTTATTTTAGTTTGAAAAAGTGTACCCATGAGACTGATGGAATAACCTCTATAGATGAAAGAAGACCATAAAACTAAAACAAAAAATAAACTTCCTGAAACCAAATCCAACCTTTTTTAATATTTTAGCTACCAGTTTCAAAATTCGGTGATAAAATAACAATTGCAGTCCAGTTAAAAATGGTGGGAAAATATTTGTCATTTTAGTATATTTCTTTCAATTTCAGTTTGTTCATGTGTGCAACCAAGTGTTTTATATCCAAAATGAAGTGGATGCTGCAAATGAGCTACCTTGGAACAAGGCTGGCTGTATGCCAAACCTTCCTTTCCCTTCATAAAACAAGTGAACTCCCTAATTTTAAGATGTTTTTCGCTCTTATTCTTAGAATTCCCATTCACACATTCCTACTTTCATCATAACTATTGATTCAAAAGTATAATTATGTCAGAGATTTATCAGATCAAAGGAACGACACAAAGCAGGAATTTGCCCAGCACAGGGTTGTTCCCTCCAGAGTGTTTCAGCACAGATTTAAGTTATATTGTAAGCCCTTTCATTTAAAGTATGATACTTGTCTACGTGGTTTCTGTTCCCAGCAATGTATATTTACAGGGTAGGAAAGATTTTATGGAAGGAGTTAGTTCATAGCAGCTCAGTCTCAGAAAGTGAACAAAAATTGCCTTGCAGGAACAGGAAAGTCACTGGCTTTTGTTGCAGCACCACTTAGAATTAGTCCAAGGCCACAACCTGCCTACATAATCTACTGGCAGCAGCTACTCTGACTTGTTCTGAAGGTGGAGCAAAGGTAGAAAACTTACATGAGGAAATTTCAAATCATACTTACAGCGTAACTTATGTGATATGATGGTATTTTTAATGTCAAAATCACTACATAAAATTATCATTAATATATTTCCATTGTGACTTTTTTTTTTTAACTGTTGTCCTTCGTATTTGATACGTTTCTGATCTGTAGGGAGATTCTAAAGTAACTGCATCCTGCTAATTAAGTCTTGTATTCCCACTTGTATTTCTTTCAGATATGCTTATTTGAAGGAAAGTAAAAAAGCATTGCACTGGTAATCATCCAGTTCTTCATACCCCCTGCCACTTTTCCCACCTCACCTTTTGTATTTGCTATCTCACTAAATGGAAAGAATTTCTAGACAGGAACAATCATTTTCTCCCTTTTGATAAACTACGGTCCTTTAACAGCCATCAAGATCATTTCAGCCAATCAAGAAAATAACTAAACCCACTTATTTTGCTTAACTACACTTGGCTTTCCTGAATTCCTGGCCTCTATTTTAAAACCAATCTCCTCAAAGAAGCTGGAACTCTTCAAGATCCTTGGAAGGAAAAAAGTTTAAAGAATATTGCATCTGCAACTTCAGAATCATGGATTGTTCCCATGTCAGGAAAATATGGCAGCACTACCCTCAGAGAGCAAATCTGATGTTGCCAGTGAAATGGCATGGACTGCAGGTGAAGCCAGTACTCTTCCTGAACAGACTGTCTGTCTATTCTTCACCATCCTGGGCACGAGAGGAATAGCCATTGTCCCTTTGTTTCATAAAGCTATCAAAAAAGGGCTATTTTGAACCTGTATTGTCATGAGAGGACAGTGTCAAGCAACAGGGTGCTTTACTCGAGCATCCCTGCCCACTGTGCTGAACCTAATTGCAAATAGCAGTCTTAACACAGGAAAAAAGCAAGTTTTCAGATTTGTTTTTAAATAACCCTGCTATCTCCCTCTTTGTAATCTTTGTTTGCAGAGCCTGCAGTCACTTCTGTTGGTAACCTCACTACGTAAGTGCAGACATGGCTCTTCAAATGCACCTTTTTTTGTCTGGCTTCCCACAAGCACCTGCAATTCTTATAGGCAGGTGTGTTGGTGCCATTAAGAACGAAAAGTCACCAAGATGTGACTTCTCACACCACAGATTCTTCATTTAGAAAGCCAGCCCTAGTCCCTAACAAAGTTTTTTTGGGAGGAACCTGCAGGACCCCTGTCACCTCTGTGTGACGTGCCAGTGGCAGATCCAGGAGGAGACTGACAGTTTTGCGCTTGTGAGGCTGTGAAAAGAATTGTGCTTTAGAGCAACTCCAGCATCTGGCCTGGGCTGTAAGGTGCTCCACCATCAACAGCTGACAGGAGCAACTTCCCCCACCTTCCACACTCAACCTGACCACCTCCTGCGCTGTCTTATAAAAGAAATTAGTTGCAGTGACATAATGTAATATAGTGGATATGTGAGATCTATGCAACCTATACAACCAACTGGACAATTTTAATTTTACTGAATTACTGGGTAGCTGATTTTCTCCGATTTGCTTATTGAGGAAAAATGAGACATATACACAATTTAAAATCAATGACACTTAACAGAGAGCAAAATTTTAAAAGCCTGTGGTAATTACTAGTAGCTGGAAGACAGACTTTATCTTTTGGTTGGAAATTGAGGCTATCTTGCAGTCTTGATTAAAAAAAATTCCTACCCATTAGCACCAATTTTCATCCCCCATTAGAGCTGAAATTAGGGAGTTTGTAGCTGCAAGACATATTAACAGCTATTTCAAAGAGCAGAAATTATTTCCTGACCTACTCCACAGTCCTGTGACTTTTTTTGGTCTATACAGCTAAGAAAGATCTGACATCATTCCTGCATTCGTTTGCCTGTGCTTCCCTTTCTCCAAGTGCCAGTTTACTAAAAACAGGACTTTATTTTTTATATAGTTTTGCCATGCAGCCATTCACCAGGTCACCAGCTGGGCGTATTCGCTCTTCATTTTTCAAACACAGATGTCTTCAGACAGAAATTACATGTGCCTAATACATCCTGTGCAGGGGGGTTAATTTACATTATATTTAGAAACAAGATTTTTCCCTCCCTGCCAGCTGACTGTAATGAATGGTTCTCTCTGCTCCTCCCAGCCCTGTGAATGGACACAAGCAATACTTGCTAGGAATAAGAAAGTAGAGCTGGGGACTCTGACACATATCTGAAAAACCAGGACTTATAAACTGAAAAAATCAGTATGACCCTAAATCAAATACTATTAAAAAAAAAATCACATGGGAAAATAGTCTATTTAGTTACCAAAGTGTGGCATTTCTCTGAAGAAATATGAATCTATGGAGCCAAATCAGATTTATTCTAACTTGTCAGAGAGAAGAGATGTGTTCCCATGGGATAACTCTGGGCAGGCAAGGTGCTTCACTGTTAAGATAATGGTGGCATTTCTGGCCTGGCAGAATTCAAGAAGTGGGGTTTGATTTGATTTGTTTTTTTCTTAAAATATAGAGAGGCCTGAAGTATAATTTTAATTATTTTTTGACCATTTCACTTACAAAATCAATTGTTGATCAAGACCCTCCCCAGATTTTCTCTCTCATTTTTTTTACAATCTGCCATATGTTACAGAACTTCACTATTGGACTTCTGTATTGTCCATTCCCAAACTGCTTTCTTTTACTCTTTTTATAACTGAATTGCCTTTTCTTTGCTCAAAATCCTCCCAGCAATAGTTCACAGGTCCATTCTCTGTAAGACAGCACCATTAAATCCAGAATATGTTAGTGAAATGGGCCTCAACTTTTCAATCTTCCAATGTCTTCACAAGAAACACTAAAAAAATTAATGTTAATATTTAACCCTTCTGTTCAATTAAAAAAAGCCAGGAATTCAGCTCATTAGGACTGATGGCTTAGAATCCAGAGCAACATGTAAGTGCCCAGGATTGACTGTAGTAAATGGAAGCAGATTAAGATACAAAAACAGGAGAAATATTGAGATTTTTCTTGACCTTAAGAATATGAAATTTTTTTTAACTTCTAGGTCTGGACACCATCTAGCAGCAAAATAGTTCTGATAATAAGATAAACACTAAAACTGCCTAACAGTCACCCCAAATACACCCCTGGTGAGTGGAAAGAATTTTTAACTTTACTTTAACTTTCCAATAATCCAGATGATTGCCACACTGGCAAAGGAAGAGAGAGCATGGTCATTTTTGCTTTAAGTCTCCTCTTCTCCCCTAGTGTTAGAAATACAATTAGACATCCATATTTGAACTTCATAAATTGCTGGGCACAGCAGAAGATAATGTACCCTGAAACCTGCCATAACTTTGCCTGTACTTTGCTGTGTGTTGTGTTGCACCAGTGCAGCAATGCATGACCTATCATGTACTGATGACACAAACTCCCTCATCAGCCATCTGCATGCAGTATATAATTTTAAACATGTGTTTTGCTGATAGATGCAGCTGAACAGAATCTCTTTGCTGGCATATGGAATTTTTGGTCCCCTTAGCATATTAAAATCAAACTGATTTCAGTATGAAAAAATGATAAAAGCTGGAACAATATAACATAAAATTAGTTTCTAGTTTTATTTTCAGAAACTAAACAATTATTACAATTATTTCATTGTCTTCTTATATA
>VZRX01013395.1:0-30852 GCA_013398075.1 Notiomystis cincta | reverse complement strand
TGTGTGTGTTTTTGTGTGTGTGGGGCGCCGGGATTCCCCCCTTCACCCTCCCCCAAAACCTCGGTGCTGCCTGCTGCGGGTTTGACTTGGCGGGCACCTTGCAAATGTGCTATCAGATTTTTTCCCGAAGGGAAGATGTGTCCCTGCTCCTAGGCTCAGTGCCCTTCTCTTCTGCCTAGGGGGACTTTTTTTTTTTTTTTTTTAATCTAATTAACTTTCTTATAAATTTCATCTTTTGACTTTCACTTTCCAAGGGTCTGAGGTGTATCTGTGGTTCCTCACGACTGGCAAAACCAGAAGTAGGGCTTTTTAGTTTGGTTGGCAGTGCTGAGATTTTTTTTTTCCATTTTGCTTGCACTTGATTCTGTTTGCAAGCGATTAGGAATGACAGGAGTGCACATAGGGAGGGTTTCTTGGCTGATTGTATTTAAGCCAGGAATTCACTGTGAAAATAAAGCCAAGGGGCAATAAATAAAAGATGCAATCTTCTCTAGGAGGCAGACACCCAGCATGGACTTTGCTTTGCTTGCTTTCAGCAGTGGAATAGGCCTCAGTGAGTAGTTGTGAAAGAAAAAAAAGTAACTTTTTGTGTGTCTTCAAGGGGGGGGCATTGAGTAATATTGGCAAGGGTCAATATGAAGAAAGAAAATATGCATAAATAGGGCTGAAGTGTTGACTGCTTCTTCTGGAACCCTTAAATGCATTTCAAACAAATACTGTGCCTACTGCTGAAAATACATTTGCTTTGCTTTGTTGTACTTCCCCCCCAAACACCCCCCCTGCTCCCTCCGCCCAATGTTATGTGAGCCTCCTTTGAAATTCTGTGCAAAAGTTGTAGTGGAAACTGGTGATATGAAAGATGCCAGTTGTTTGACAGAGCTCTTTAGTGAGGGAGTTCTGGAGGACTTGGGTAGGCTGGGTCCTGCTTTGGGAAAGTTCTTGTGTAATTTGGGTAGGTAGCTGTGTCATTAAGACCGGGTCTTGCCGACAAGATATTCCTTGTGAAGCAGAAAGGTGCAACTGTTAAAGGCAGTTCAGCTCTTGGGTGAGTTATGTTGGGCAGAGAATGGAATTGGTTCCATATAATACAGCTGAATATGTAGCATTGATGAAAACTTAGAATTAAGTTTATGTAAGTGCATGTTTAGTGACCATATAAATGTGAACTTATGTTCTTTGCAGCATGAGTAATGGAAACTCTGTAAATGTTTACTGTTGAACTATGGAAAAGTGCAGTTATTGGACAAAACACATTTTATTACGTATCAGTTCTAAGAGCCTTACTTGTAACCTGAAGTATTACTATAAACGGGGAACACGGGACTTGATTTTAGAGACACATAAATTTTGCTTCAGTGGTAGTTAAATGGCACCATTTGCTTCTGAATTTTACATTTTAAATTTTTCAGTCTAGCCCTGAATAAACATTCTGACAAGTTTATTATGGTAAATAATTTTAAGCAGGAGGATTTCATAAACCTTGTATCTAAGATTTGCTAAAATTTTTCATGCGATCCTGCTTTGTGCCTACCAACTTGATGTCTTGTATGTTGCAAAGAAAATCCTAAATAAAATGAAGGTGATATATTAGTGATACACACAAATTATGTTCTTAGTAATCAGGTAGTAAGGTTGTCTGCTAGCCTATTTTGTAGTTTATTGGTGCTATCCTAGCACCAATTAGCATCACTTAATTTTGAAAGATTTTTCTCCAAGGAAGATGGCCTTAGAATTCAATTTGCATCTAATTTATTGATGTATTTATAGCTTTTTGATATGCTTCAACTGGACATGAAGGTTTTTCTTTTTTGGTTTATTTTAAAAAAGCCAGAGAATGCAGGCTCCCAAAGCAAACCTTCCCAACTGCATGAAACAACTCTTTTACCATGCATGTTTTTAACTTATTTCAAACCCAGTATTTTTAGCAAAAATTACAGTCTAAACAAGAAAGCACTTTGTGAGTAAATATGACAATCTGGAATGAAAATTAGAAATCGACTGTGTTTCATTTGGCCAAATTCATGAAGATGCCAGGAGCAAGCAGACAGTTTTAGATGGCGAAGTGTATATTTGGTTTCTGAGGTTAGTCCTGAATTAGTACACAGTACTGTATTGTCGTCACAGCTGTGGCTGTCAAGGTTAGGAAGAGGTGTGATCCCTCAATGGCACAGCTGACCTGACGAGAGTCCTTAATGCAGCTATTCTAGGAGAAGAAATAAACCCCTGTGCCTCTGCTGGTATGACTCTTGCTTGGGGAAAGACAGAGGTTGCCTTGGCTGTAGTGCTGTAAAACTCCGCTTCATCGCTGCAGCTGCATTAGAAGTACTTGAAAATTTTTTGGTATGTGATACAAGTGCTCCTGCAGTATCCCTGTCTGTTGTTAATTCGAGGTCGGTTTGTCTTTGTTGTGTAGACCCTGCTTGCTCATACAGACCTTTCTTAAAGGAGTTACAGCCCTTTCCATGGTAGCATAAGGCTCTGTGACTGTGGTAAGTCATGCCTTTTAGGTATGAACGGCAAGGGAGTGAGCTGGAGGGAAGGGACTCCTAGGGAAGAACATAAAGAATTCATTGACTGGCACTTGCCACAGCTCTAGAATATGATGTTAATATTATAAGATAGAAAGCTACCTTGTCTGTGGAAGGAGGTTCAGCTGAAGAGCATCATTAGCATGGAGGTGTGGGCTTGTGTTTTGGTAGCCCCTCAGAGATGTGTGTTTGGGGGATGTAAACAAAATGCTTCTTAGAGAAAAGCAGAGTAAAATGTCTCCTTTGTTAAATAGTTGTTGAAGGTCACTGGAGTTTCTTTCATTTGTTCTTTAACTTAAGGACTGGAGATTTGTTTTGCTTTCAAAACCTGGAGAAGCATTTTTTTTTTTCAGCAGGAACAAGAGAAGGCTTTGGAAAACCCTATTGGTGGCTGCATGTAATTCTGGTGGAATGTGTATTATGGTCAGCAGATTTCAGATCCTTTTAGTGGATGATGATTCAAGTTAAATTTTGGAACTTTGTAGCCATCTTTACTGGAAAAAAAAAACCCTGAACTTTCTGAAATTGCAGAGCAAGTAAAAAACAAGTAATTTCTCTTCTTTTGGGACTCAGTTGTTTGAGTGCCAGTGGTATAACATGAAACACTGTTCTTTTCTGTTGATAAAACCATACCAAGTATTTTATTAGCAAAGCTGGCACAAATGTTATACTGTGCTGTGAGTAGAACTGTGACTTTTAGCAGATATGGTGATCCTCACTGATACATGCAATATAATTGTTGATGAAATATGTGGGACAGATGTATTTAGTAAAAGGATTTACTTAATGAAAGTAATATTGAGTTTTGTGACAAAACTAAGGCTGTCTTTAGTGGCAGTGCAGACACTGTGTTTAGTATTAACTTTTTTTGACCTGTGATACCAATTTTTTCTGCTAAGTGTAGTGACCTTTTTCCAAGAGGAAAAGATTGTGTTAAATTTGAAGAGGAGAATTTTATCTGTTGACATGCTGAAAGAACAATCATGTTCTGCAGTCAGCCCAAGCTGGGGTTTGGTTACGAATGTATGAGTAAAACAAGTAATCCAGAATTTGTTAATACAATATTGTGGTATGGGCATAAACAAATGATGTCTGACTTCTTGCTGGACTTTTTTTGACTTAATTCCAAGACTAGTAGAGTCTTGCAAAAATGCTGTCATCGATTACAATTTCAGTTTGCTCTAAGAAATAACTATTGATATTTCCAAGTTCCAGAACAGAAACTAACAGTAAGCTAATTTTTAAATGTGTCTTCCTGAAAGGGAGAAATCTAATGCATTCCAGTTTCCTTGTTAGATTTGGAATGCAATGCATTAATTGGGGAATATGTAAGGTATTTTCTGTATGTGTGCTCTAATACACCATCCTTGACCTTGAATAATTTCATTGGAAACCCTGAAAAAAAAGATGGAGCTAAAGAAGTAAAAAAGCTGTCTTTCAAGACCAGATCACTGAAGGTGGAAAAGCTTTGTAAATCAGCTCTTGCCTTTAATTCAGGCTTTCTAAAAATATCTAATCTGGATTTCAAGAGAATGTAAGTATTTTACAGTGATTTTGAGATATGAAAATAAAACTTATACATACTATCTTCCTATATAATTGTGAATAGTAGGATAAATGTAATTGGACAATGTCAATATTGCTGTAGAATTAATTTCTTTTTTAAGGAAAAGAGTTGCTAATCACTTGCCATCCCAATTTTTAAAATGAGAAATCTTCTTTTATACAAGAGTGTTGTATTTGGTTCATGTAACAAAATTTTTCATTTTAGGTCAGTTTTCATGTTTCATATGTTCCATTTTCCCCTTTATTTCAAGGCTTTCCTCACTTTCAAGAAAACAGTTCTCATTTTCGAAGCTGCCGTTCCCTTTAGAAAGTGATTCCATCTTTGTATATGATCTGATGTTTTGGTATGTTTGAATTTAAGCCACTTATCATGCCAGCAGTTGATGCCTGCATTGGCTCTCTCTCCCTGTACACTGGCTTTCAGAAGTGAACAATTAATTAAAAGCAAAATCTGTGTTTGAGGGTAGGCTGGGGCTATTCGAAAATCAGCATCAGACAAACTGGTTTCCTTAAAAATCAGTAGCTAGTGCTTCATTTTGCTGTATCATTTGTTTTTATAGATGAACCTATTAAAATCAAACCATGTACTTAAGACTCTGGTCAAGTTCTAATTAAAAAAATTCAAGTGAAAAAATGTGCTAAACTGTCATGTGCAGTTCTCACTGTTGAAGGATGAAGTATAGTAGATGACATCCTCTAGGATATGTCTGCACGAGTTTGATGTAAGTGTCACCTTCTATCTAGGTAAGATAGTGATGTCAAGATAATGTGTGAAGTTTTGTAGTAGTTTAAGTATGAATGCAAAGTTACAGTAGTATAGGAAAGCAGCTGATGTCCCTTAACTTGCTTTCTCTTTAACTTATTTTCTTGGGGGGTTAGGTAGGAAAATTTACTGCATCTTTAAAAAACCCAAAAGCCAAGTCAAAAAAGGACCTCACTGTTTTAACTGACAAAAGCTGTCCTCATTTATGAATATGCTGTTTGTGTTGTGAACTAATTTGAAATCTTAAAAAGCTTTCATGTGCAGCAAGGATACAGATTTAATGTGAATTCTGATTGCCTGGTATGCAGTCAGCCTGGCAGCATGTGAATACTTGAGTGCTGTCCAACAACTGCACTTGTTCTGAAAAATCTGTCTCCTTGAACTTCCAGTTTTTCCTCTTGGTTTACTGTCCAAGACAATGTGTGTTAAAAGTTCTCAGCTGGGTCTGTGTGCGACCCTTGATGTGGCTTCACAACCTCCTGTGACCTGGATCACTAGCAGTGCTGGCTGGTACTCTACACTGGTTTGCATTCTCCTTGTAGCTACATGACAATTGCCATGACTTATGTGGTGGCCTTACAGCACACTACCTTGCTGTCCTCTGAAGTGGCAACATGCATCTGGTCTTTGTTGCCTTGGCCCTGCTGTAGAGGGCCAGAGAGTCTGGAGAACCTGAGATACGAATCACCATCTTAAAATAGCTGTTTTCTGACTGAATTCTGCAAATGTGCAAACAAACTGGAGGAGTCGAGTCTTCTAATAGTAACTACAGTGTAGAGAATTCCTTTATTGTTAAGTCAGAACTGATAAAAGGCCTACTGTTAGAGCTGAATGGGCATAGAAAACACATTTTCTGATGTGACACAATTCAGTATAGACTGAAGAGTGTCCTAATGTGGAATTTTTACCAACACTTTATTAAACACTTCTGAAAAGTGAAAACCAAATTGTCTCAGCAGTGTTTAAAGTATATTTTAAAGTAATTGTGATGCACACCATCACATGCTTTAAAAAGGAGAGTATGATTTTTTTATTTGTGGCTTTAAAGATGATTTACTTATTTGCTACTATTTTTTACTATAAGCCTCCATTCCTCTTTGCAAGTGAGTGTACTTGACAGTCTTGAAATACCTGGAAATTTTGCTCAGTCATGGGCAATGACTGAGAAAGTCTGACGCTAATTGGAAGGATGCAGTAAAACCTGTCAGTAAGTTTAAATTTGCACTGGTAGGTCTAGCTGATCAGATAAATAGGAAGCTCATTTTCTGAATTAACGTTCTAAAAATTCAGGTGATTTACCTTTTATTGTAGTTTATTTAACAATCTACCTGTTTATATAAGTCATCTTTCATTGTTAATCAGTGTCAAACCTTTAATACATTTTGGCATTGTTGGAAAAATAATGGGGGAAATGGCATAGTAAGATATTTCACAGAAGTACATGTTAATATATATTTTTGTGTCTTTTTTTTACTTTATTTTTTCACAAAAGTTAATTGCATTCAAATGATTGTTTTAAATGCCTGAAAAATCAACTGTTGCATAGCTGTATGACTTCTAAGAAATGAGACACTTCGTTGTATGTGTGCCAAGTTTAACTGCTAACTGGTTACTGACAGCCAGTAGTAATGCAGTGACAGTGCAGGAACTACGCAGGAATTGTGCAGCTGACTACAGTGTTTAATTTACACTGACTAATGAAATAAAAAACATTAGACCATCAAGACACTTAAAATTGAGTAGACTCTTACAGAGTGTGAGACAAATGTACAGTCTGTAACAGAGCAGACGATCAAGCTTGCATGTATTCTAATTATTTGTTTTTAAGCTCATGTTTAAAGCTTGGCTTTGGGTTAAAGGCTTGAGCAGTGGCTCTCAGATTAGTTTCTCTATGCTTAAAGTTTGACTCTTTCTTCTTTTGCACTAGTGGCCTGCCTTCTTCCTGCAGGGCAGTTTCCAGTGTGTGTTTAAGGCCTAGTGGCAACACAAACTTTTTAAACTCAAACACTTTAGCTTCTAGCTTACCCCTTGTTAAAAGTGGCTTCTGAGCTTTATTATTAGTTTTTAATTTCTGTGTTCAGCTTCGATCTTTTGATTAGGCTGAAGTGCTTGGAGCGCTGGTCCATATTCAGTTATTAATGATGGGATTGATAATATGTTTACCAGGAGTATAAATAAATACAGGTATTGTGGTCTTCAGAGTTTCAAATGCTTGACTGTTGGTCCTTTCTTCCACTTATGTGCAGCCATGGCTGTGAAAGGATAGCAGATAAAATCTGTGTTAAGAATTCATTACCAAATACACCTACAGATAATCTTCCTGGGATCTTCTGGAAAATGTGAGGAAATCAGTTGAGTGGAGAACTGTGCTGTAAGCTATTGGTTGCTTCCACAGCAGTTCCATCAGACTTTGCTTCTGCTGTTGGTGGAATACAATGCAGTGTTTTGGGAGGGTGGAAAAGAGTCTTAGTAAAACACTCATTTGCATATTTACAAAGCTGGATTTAGTGACCATGCTTAGTGGATTAAACATAGCTTGTTCTTCTTTAGGACAGTTCTGCAGAGTCTGCTGATTTTCAAAGTTCAAGAACAGAGAAAAATCAATAGTCTAAATGAATTGTTTAATATATTAGCTAAAGAAAGAGAAAAACCAGAACACTTTTATTCTGAAATGCTGTTATTACCAATGACAGCTGGGACAACTGGCTGTGCTGCTGCTGTGGTACATGCAAAATGAGTCTCAGTTCTTCCATTGATTTGGATCGTAAACTGAAACCTTGCAAACTGTCTGCAGTTAGTGTCTTGGGGATAAAATATCAAGTCCATTATATTCTGTTTCTGGATTTAGTGCAACTGTATTATACAGAAGCCCAAAACTTCAATTTTGCTTCCTCCACAGGAGGGGGATGAAGATGACATAAAATGCACAGCTGTTTTTATCTTTTTGTTATTGCAAGCCATGATATATGAGAGCACCATCATGCAGCTTTCCTGATCAAATATGAATGCATGACTTAATAGAGGTGACTTCAGCTCAGTGTGCTAATGCATGAATGGCAGGCAGTGACTAGGACTGGGACATGATGTAACAGATGCTGTGAAAGTCTGATGGGATAAGGAAGCTGAGCATATATTTATTAGTCCTATGTAAAAATTTTAGAAGCAGCATACCACTTGGTTTTTCTGACAGTTCTGAGTGATCAGTTTTTAAATTGTCATGTATCCTGGCAACAGTTTACAGGTTTGATTTCTAGGTAATTTTGTAGATGATCAATGGTAAGTGACTGTTTGGTAGCAGGGAGAGAAGAGGAATAAACAAGAGCTTGTCTAATTGAATAAGATATGCTTGAAGAGAAGAGAGGTGGTAAAATGCTGAGTGAAATGCTTTATAGATGAGAGGCTAAGAAGAGAAGTGGGGTACTGGTACTGCCTGAGATAAGGTAGAGGTCAGAGACCTCACTAGATGCCTGATGAAGTATATTTAAGGAGGATGTAGTCTGAATGACTGTTCCCTCTATATGCTTTACTTTTAATGGGTATTAGCAAAAGTGTGGAAGCTGATAGACTTTTTCCTACAAAATGAAACACAGTTTTCAAGATGGAATATAGGTTAGCAAACAGTAACGTAGCTGTTCTGTAGCTTTTTAAGTTGCAAAATAGTTTTAAGTTATGATGTGGGTGTCCTCTCTTTTCAACCTTTTGTTCCAATTACAGTTTTATAAATAAGATGTATCTGATGCACAAAGGTGATGCTCTGTTTTTTTCAGATAATGCTGACTCTCTGTGTATTTGAAGGGTTTTGTCAGATTTTACTTTAGCAGAAGCTATTTCTGTTAAGTATGATGGAAGCTTGACCGGTGATACAACAGAACCATTGACTTCATGTTGCACAACTGTTCGAAAGACATTTTTTTATAGCATTAATTATTCATTGATAAAAATTGTAGACTAACTGAATTTCATTCACTAATAAGCCACTGCCAAATTGTAATTTAATTCTCCTGAGCAGACAGTAAGTGGCTTAGTTTTAAAGTATTGTATATTGCAAAAAGAGACTTGTTTTCTTATTTTGGTCTCCTTCCCCTGTAGTGAATATTTATGGTACCCAGACTTGTGAAGAACAGATTTTTTCTTTCCTGACCTGGAATGGGGAGTGCAAACAAGAATCAAATGAAGAGGGATACGCAGCTTCATTGGACAGTTCTTCACACAAAAGTAGGAAGGGGAAAGAGGAAGACAACTGTCAGAGTTGCTGCAGTGGTGATCAGAAGGACTAGAGAAGTTTTTCCTGCTGATAAGAGGCCATATGGAAGACAAACTTAACATTGGTAGGGGTATAAGTGGTAAAGACTGAAAATGTGGGACAGATGTGAGCATTGCAATCTCAGTACCTAAGAGATCTAAAGTCTTGTGCTTAGAAGGAAGGACTTGAGTCTGCTCAGCAGGACAATGAAGGGTGCTGATGTTGCCAGAAAGCTGAATATTCCCAGTATGTAGAATAAGCTTAAGGGAGCAAGATGTCAGTAAGATCAAAGCTGCTCCTTCCTGATACTCAAAGTGTGAAATGATAGCTAGTGAAATGTTAGAATGGATGAGAGGAAAGAGATGTGAATCATGGGCATATGCTTCAGTGAATCCTGCCTGTTATGAGGTCCATCTTCCCCTCCCTCATTGAATAACAAAAGGAAGTTAAGAAGTAGAGATCAAGTGTTGAGAAACATCTGAAAGGCAGAAGCAGAGGAAGATGACTGAGCAATGAGACACTAAGCTGTGATTTTAGGAATTAAAATGAAAAGCACAAAAATCTGTAAAAGTCTAAAGTTCTGTGAGGGGAATCAGCATTTTCTGGAAGTGCTGAAAGGTACAGGAGCCTGAATCCAGAAGACATCACCACTGGGGACCATGGTGGGAGCCATCTCTGTGTGATGCCCTGTACTGGAAACAGCAAGGGCCCAATGGCAGAACCACATTCCAGGCAAGGGCCTTGGTGTACTCAATGACTTGGCTGTGGGAGCGAGAGGGTGATGTGGGACAAGATGGTGGTGTGATATAATGAAAACACCTCAGGCAAAAGTTAATGGATGAGTGAGGTGGGAGAATCAGCAGCATTAGAGTGCAAGGAGTGTCTGTATATTAGCCTGGCATACCTGTAGCTTGATTGGTAGGCATGGAGGTTTTTGTTTAGCTATATTTTGCTCCAGGAGCCCAGGAGGTAGAGCATGTCATGCAGCCTTGGTGAGGCAATAACTGTTGTGAGCATAGGGATTGGGGTGTGTGGTGTTTGAATGTGACACAGTCAGAGGTGATCCACTGGTATTGCAGTTGATGCTGGTTTGAAGTATCAGAAACAGAGTGGGGATGCTGTATTTGTATGCTGGGCTGGAGGTGGGACTACTGCAGAAGGAGCCTGCAATTTAGTCTTCCATCAGTAGCTGGGTACAAATGTGAGTCAGCAGCAGCATGTTCAGTGCAGGCTGCAGGGACCCTTGACAAGCTTACTCTGCAGAGCACACTGCCCTCACACCTTACTCTCTGCGCTGAGTACCTCCTCTTGCACAGGTTAAAGCACCTTTGGTCAGCTGCTTTCTCTCAGGAATGGATATATTTGCAAGCAGGGGACTCTTCTGACATTTGTGGGCAATATGTACTGTAGATGTCTTAACAGTGATGTCCAGTGTGGTGGTGACAGCTTGCAGGCTGCGGTGCAGCAACACAGAGCCTCCACTGACTTGAGGGATGCATGTCAGCTGTTTGGAGGCTCTTGTACCAGCCTGCAAAACCTGTGTAAATGTGGTGTGCTGAACAAAGGCTACGATCGGTAGTCTCTGGTCTTCGTAAATACGGATTTCCAGCGCAGCTATAGGCCTGATATTTGTCTTCTTCTTAAGACTGGTAACCTTAGGTTGTCTGACAAAGATTATAAGTGACAAAGGCCTTAAACTCTGACAGAAAGTGTAACTATATTTCCAGTTATAATTTAGCAGAGTTATCACTCTTGCCCCTCCCTTTGCTTCGGGAGGGGGCACATTCCTGTTTGATCAAGCCTGCTGCCATAAGGAAAGCTGTTGATACAGGAGCACAGTGTGGCTGTGAGCATCGAAATTCTCCAAGAGCCTGTTCCAGCAGACCTGAAATTTCTTTTCACTCAGTGAACTCCTTCAAGGACAGACTACAAAACAGGCCTATCAAAATAATTGTTTTCCATGGTGAAATACTTGTCATGAATATGGTAAATGAAAGAACTGGCTCATTTACGGAGCCATGACTCATTTACTTCTCTGTGCTTCATTGTGTAACTCTTAGAACAGAATATGCACATTGCTGTGCTTATAAACTTGTATTTTAGAAAGGTTTTCTGTGATTGCCATTTGCAAACTTCACCCACTGTGATGACCACTATGTTATTCACCCTGAAGTTATGTGATTGCTTTAGGCTGGCTTTAATTCAGGCTGCTGTCAGAGGAACACTCCAGTCCTCAGCCTTTCAGCTTGTGCCAGGGCTTGTTGAGCTTCATGCTGAGCCAGAGGACTGACCTGCTTATGAATTCAGATCTCGCTTGGTGAATTTTACCTGGTTTATTGGCCAAGAAAATGCTACTCTTGATGCAAGGGAGAGGAGATTGCAAGAGGGGGCACTGAGAAAGGCAGGGCTCCTTTCTGTGTCATGCACACTTAGATGGGCCTAAAGTGCACGTGAAGCCTTAACTGCTGACTGGGGAAAGGAGGTAGCTGCTGTGCCTGGGAGTTCACCTGTGGCGAACGGCAGCCTGTTTGTTTCAGAGCCACCAGCACAGGCCTGTCCTGAGCCTGCATTCTCTGTTAGGCATATAAGGATGAGCCATTTTCCTATCGCTTCATCCACGGTGCTTTTTTTGTGGCACAAAACCTTGGCTAAGTGATGAGTACCCCTCCCACACTCCATCAGTGGTTAAAAGAAAGCCAGATAAATGTTTACATTAAGAGTACAGGAAAGGGGAAGGAAATACCTACCCATTTAGTCCAATTGTGCAAATTCATATCTGTCTATATTTGCATAGCTGTTGCAAAAGGTACTTTTTGCCTTCAAAGTTCATACATTTCTTCTTTTGTGGCAGTGCTGAACTTCAGCATACTTATAACATAGACTTTTGAAGTAATTTTTCTCCTTATAATGCTATTGTTTGGTGACCAAATTGTGTGTTTTGTGTTTCTTTTCATCATAGCTGTTGATCTGTTTATTTTCATCATAGCTGTTGCTAAAGTAAGTGTTTGCAGCTTTTTGCATGATTAGACCTGCTGAGCCAACATAACTAAGAATACAAAATCTCTTCTTCGCTTCTTGAACTTTGATCTCTTGCCATTCAAGAATCACTGGAGATTGCAGAGTTGTAGTATAGCAGAGACTTTAGACGTCTCATGGTCTTTTTTTCTTACTAGTAGTAAAGCTTGACAAAGAACTGAGGGAGCACAGTGTGGAGATTTCAAGCTGAGTTTGTAGGGCTGGCTTGTAGGTGAAAAAAAGCCTTACTGCTTGTAAAATAAGTATTTTTGATAAGGACTTAACTGAGAATCTGAAATAGCTTTGTGGTGTTCCAATATCATTACTACTTCTCCAAGTGGAAAGGTAATTGAGCAGAATGGTGCTTTTGTATAACTTCTGTAAGTGTGGAAGCTAAATGACAGACAGCTGCTTTGGTAAGTGAGGTGTATTTACTGAAATGATCTGTTTTCAGGGCTCAAAGTCAGTGCATAATCTACTCTAGGTGGAACTAACTAATGCAGAGCTTCATTTGCCCATAGCTGGTGGAGAGAAGAGCATGAAAGCCTTGTTGCACACTTCACAGTGCAGATGAGGCCATTTTTAGGGCAGAAATGGCTTCCTTTACCATAAAGAAAATTTTTGTGGGACTTACCTGTCTGGGAGAGGGTGCTTTGGCTTTCTCAACTGCTTGCACAGTGGGAGATCAAAGCTTACTACTGGTTTACTTTTAACAGTAGCCTTCTTCAGTGAGAAAAAATCCATCTGGGTTGCTCACTTCCTAGAGGCTTCCTACAGTTCTGAGTAGACAGTTGGGGCTGTCAGACTGTTACAGGCACTCATGAGCGAGAAACAGGGTCCTTAAGTTGTGCAAAGCTTAAGCACGGTTCTTTACCTTTCTAGCTTGTCTCCTGGTGGAAGGGAGCCTGCATGACCGCCAGCCCTAACTGGAGTGTCCAGGTCCTTCCAAACCTCTGCAGATTGTGTTTATTGTACATGTTTGTCTAGGCTCCTAAGCTAAGCATTTCTTATTTGAGGAAAGTAGAGTTATGTAGACTGGTATCTTTCCTGCTCTATAGCTCCACCACTAATGGTATAAAATTAGATGGTTATAAAGTTAGATGTCTACTTTCTGTCATGTCTTGTTTTAGGCTCATCAGAGGTGTTTAATGTGATACTTTGGAAGCTGACCATGACTTCTGCCAGCCAGGTTTGTTGGAAGAAGTACCATCTTGAACTCTTGTTTGCTTAGGGGAATGGAAAGCACTCAGATGTATCAGTCTTTCAGTTTTTGTACCAATTAGTGTGGTTTCATGGTTGTCTTATTTCTGACCCCGCCACCTCTATTCCTACTTTTGCTTTTCTGTTTTGAAGATCAGTACAATCAGGGGAAACTGGCTGTCCAGAACAGGGTTTTGAGCTATACATAGTGCTGTTGCTCACATGAAACTAAGAAATAGGAAAAAGAACAATCCCCATGAGTAATGCAGGAGGTTCTTTAAACACACTCAAATACAACAAAAGTGTTCAATTTTGAAGCTTGGGTAAGTTATATTCAGCATAAGAAGCACAATCCCAGGAAGGATGGGGCCCAGGTGAGGGAAGAGGAGAGGAGAAGAGCTTGTAGAAGTCCTTTACCTTCATGAAATTCTGAAGTTATTGCCTGTACTTTAATTTCTATACTTGCACAAACCCAAGATTGTAATTTATGTAATTCTAGAAAAAGTGTTTTGTTCATATATGTTTAATCTGGGGAAAATGTTTTTGGCATTTGTTTCACTGGAAACTCAAAATAAGGTTAAAAACCTGCAATTTTTATGTGTTGCAGTTGAGTGAGTCTCTGTAATGCTGCTAAGCGTAAAACTTCCTTGGATTGATACTTCTTGATGGAACAGACATGTCTAAATGGATGTTCTCATCACAGCTCTGGGGTTGAGTCTTCCAACTAAATCCCATGCACTTAGGTCTTTGCATGCAGATTTGCTTGCAAGTTCAGAATTTTGTGGAACTGGTTCAGGAATCTTGACTTGCACTTGCTGTCCTTGCCAGAGCGTTCCAGAAACATTATGTTAAATACTCACACCAGCTGGAGGTGAGAATGCTGTCTGTGGATGTGTGGCCAGAAGCTGCTGCATTTCAGCTGCTGACTATAATTTTCTCTCTTTAGAACATTTATCTTTTACCTTCCTGGAAGACACTGACCATGTTCCACTAAGGACTAAAGTCCTATTGGGAGACTATCCACAGGGCAATTTCCATGGAACAATCAATGTGCCACCAGCTGTGCTTGTGCATAGTTTCTTTTGTTGCTGCAGTAGGTGTGAAGTTATGCGAGGTTGTTTGACTTAGTAGAGAAGTTTAAGACAACTCTTGGATTTTAAATTTGAATGTATGAGGAGGAGATCCTACTTGTTTCAGATTACTACCATTTCTAAAATTGTTCATGTAGTTTTGTCCTCTTAGGTGCTGTTTGAATTCAGGCTAAAGTTTCTGCTGGTTATGCTATGCAGACAGTAGGTTTAATTCATCTAGTAGTCTCTTTAAATGTATTCATCTTTAAAGACAAAATTGTGTGCAAATTAGGAACTGAGATTCATGCAATTACTTTTAGCACACAGTTTTTGCGAAATGCATCCCAGAAAAACTTAGTGTGCACAGTGATTTGATAAGCTTCCATCAAGATGAATCTGTCAGAGAGTCAGGCAGGATGCATGTACTGGATCTGTTCTAGCTCACAGTACTTGGGCAGCAACAACAGGCACAAAATTAATTAGTCTGGGTCTCTGGGAGGTGTCCTTTAGTATTATCTTTCCAAGAACTGTGCAGCACTGGGTAATAAAGAAAATAGAAGACGTTCTGTGCATAATCATTGAAACCTTTGCTGTTGGGAGGCCTCAGAACATAAAGGTCATTCAAATCAGATGTATGAAACTTGCTTTTAGATAGGAGTGTCTGTTCTTGACTTAGACCATAGTGAAGACTTAGTAAATTGAGACATTAAAAGCACAGTGTCACTTTTGAAATACTGGCGTCTCTCAGTGAATGAGAGAATTGTTAAATTGAATGATGAATTATGGTGAATATACAGGTTCATACTGTGTTTCCTATTGAGCTTTATGATAGTTTCATTTCATTTCTGCCTTTTCCCTCCCATGTTGTAGTGAACCGATGAAAGACAAAGATAAACTGAGACCCAAAGCAATTTATTATGAAAAGACATCTGCAATTTAAGCCATCTATTTGTAAGCAGAATGTGACACTGATCTCCAGAGATGGCATGGTTGTGAATATTTTGAAATCCTTCAATTCTTAATTGCTAGAAACTTGAAATGTATTCCTGATTACTGCAAGATTTATCTCTCTGCATTCTGAGTATTATGAATACAATTTGACACATCTTTATTAAGCCTGTTTAAATTTGTTTCATACAGAGAGAGTGAACTGAGTGCAAAGGGGGAACCCCTGCTGAAGACTAGAGTAGCTTCATTCAGCATGGTCACTTAGCAAAAAATATGTTTCCTCAGAAGAGTGGTTAAAGTATGTGTACTGTATCTTGGTCATCATTTAAAGGTTATACCTGAAATGATATATCACACTGGGAACTCTACTATAACTGGGAGGTTATTCAAGAGAGAAAAAACGTAGCAGGCCATTGGAATCTGTGACTTTTAACAAGTTCACTGAAAGTTACTAAGTTCTTGAGCATGCCTGAAAAGTAGAATGACCTACTTCTTCTGTTGACAGTGTTCAGAGTTTATATATATCTATCCTGTTAGATTTATATTAGTCCACCTAGTCCACTTAAAGCAGGAGCAAGACCTCTAGGAAAACCTTCATTAACCCTATGTGCTGATGACTCTGCTGCTCTTCTCGTTTCATATTGGCAGTTAGCAGGGAGAGACTTGCTATTTTTTGGCATTCTGAAGTTAATTACATTTACTGTGCTGTCTGCACAGGGTAATATTGAAGGTTTATAAAATAAGGTGTGAGAGGAAGGGGAAAAAGATCTTCCAGAATATACTGAAATGGTTATATGTTTTGAAGACTTTTGTCCATTGTATATACAAAAACTACTTGCCAGCTTTTGTTTTTTGCCAATAGTAATAGGTTTATCACACATCCACAGCTGTTTATTGTATGAACAGCTGACAAAAGCTCCTGCTTTCAGAGGTAAGGTGAGCTGGCTTCTGGGTAGAACAAAGACCTTTGTCAGGGTAGGAAAGACCTTCCTCCCCACTCCCAGAACATGAATGTAAAGGCAGCTGGCAGCATGAGTACAGATTGGAAACATATCTGGAAACTTAATTCCCCCAACTGTGGTGTTACTGAAGTGCAAGGATTTATTTTTGTTTTACTGTCTTTACGGATTTTAACACTTAGCAAATAAAACTATATGCTTTTGTATGCTGCTTTTTGGATTGAATAAAAAGCTGTAATGCATGGAGAATAATTGTTAAAAAGGAGGAATCGAGATGCTTGGACACATGTGATTTGTCTTGTGGTGAGGAATGGGGGAGTCACTGGGGTTAAACCAGATTAAATAAATAAACCCTGTAGGTCCTGGAGCCCTCGGGTTTTCCTGAATTCAGCATTATGTGGGAGTGCTATGGAAATACTCATTCAAAGTAAGCAACCCCTGATGTTTGTAAACTGGTATCTGATGTGCTTGCTTTTATAATTGCCTTCCATAGACATGATACCACTTATTTTGCATATGTGTTATTACTTAGATAACCTTAAAGGAATGCTACTCGCCCCCTCCTTAATTTTTCAGTGTGCCTAAACCATTACCACAAAGTCTTGATCTAGGTATGTGACTACTTTAGCCTCCAGTATTTTGTTTATTCTGCCATTTCACCCTCTAGCTTGGCAACAGTGTTCTGAGAGAACTTTATTAGGGAGTAATGCTCCTTCTGCTTTGAAGGGTAGCTGCTACTAAATCAAATCAGGTTCTCCATGGACAAAGAAGAGGAATTTGAATGCAACATCATGATAACAAGAAGGCTGCCCAATTGCACTGTATAGGATAAATGACATATAGAAAGTAATGTCTTCCACAGATGGACCAAGGTAGTGTTGTACTTTAAGCTTGTTCGTTTGCTGAGAGTAAATTGCTTTGCCTTGAAGAACAAAATGAAAAAGTTTTTATGACAACCTTCAAAAATTCATGGTGAGCAAAACAAAAAAATCATCACAACCTTCAAAATTTCTTGAAGAACAAAACAAAGTTTTTATCACAGCCTTTGCTCTTTGCAAACAATTGTTTTTGTACTTCAGTTTATAAACTGCTATGAATCTATCAGTCTGAAAAGTAATAGAAACTAGTTTCTTCTTTAATTTGAAGAGCATTTCTACCATGACATGCTGCCACTTTTAAAATATGTGCTTTGGGAGTCTTCCTCAGGAAAAAAAGGTTTAACTTTAGCTGAGTTGTGATCTCAAACAAAATAACTGATACTTAATATTAAAACTGAATGACTCAAATTCATTAATTAGATTGTTACACTGTATTCATCAAGTTACATTTTTTATTCTTGTTCTATTCTGTCCCAATCATGAAGTCCTAAAAATATTTTGGTTCTAAGTTCTACCTTGCATATAGAGGACACTGAGCTTAGAGCAGACTTGAGTGTTTAGGCTGCTTTTACAGAGGACGAGTGAGTTAATTGAAAATAAAAAAAACCCCTAAAATTGGTTAGAGCCACCATTTTCTAAGCTTTTTACACTGTTTTTAAATCCCTTTGTTTTGCAGTTATTCAACTGCATTGTCTGTAAGGAGCAAAAGCTACTAAGAATTTAGAATTCTTAAAGGGCATAGTAATGCATTTTTGAAAACTGTTTAGAACAGTTCACTGACATGTACAGGGTTATCAAAGCACAGCAGGCTCAACGCTAAATGATACAGTGATTTGTACTATCCAAAATGTTCTGTGTTAGTGAGACAGCCAAGCTGACTCTTGACATAGGAAGATAATGGATGGCAATCACTGATGACCCCACTAAGTCAAAATGACCTATCTCTAATTGTAGACTTAACACTCTTTTGCTTCCTTTTAATCTTGCTTGTGGCAAAATATGTCAGCTACTTAAGACACTTTTTGAATTATGCAGAGTAGCATTTCTGGAACTCAAGGATCATTTTAGATTCTCTTTGGCTAGATATTGGTATCACGATGTTCGCCTTCTTGCTTTTCTGGCCCTCTCTCCAAATTACTGGTTTATACTGTGCTTTTCATCTGCTGCAAATAAATAGTGGGTTGAAGTTTCTTGTCTATGACCTTCACTGTTACAGTTTTTCATATCTCGTAATTTGAAAGCATCTTTGGGTTCTTTTTTAATTTGATGCTTAGATCAGTTCTTTTTCTTGCTGCATTTATTATGGATTGGTTTTGAAACTTTGTATAAAAGGAAGAATCCGGTAGTCTTGAAATTTGGATCATTCAGTGAAGATCTGTATGCAGTAAGGCTTACTAAAAGCTGTAGTTTGCTTTTGCAGTTTGATTGTCGCTGTAGAAACACTGTGGCTTGGCTGGCCTACTCTATGTCTGTGTAGTATGTCACTGGACATTCCTGCTACTAACACAGCTTTGGCTGCAGTTGAAGAACTTGAAACCTTGCAGTGTTGGTGGGTCTTAAATTGAGTTTGCAAGAATCCCATGTGCTGTAAGGCATATGCTACTAATATGGAACATACTGAAAGCTGATTAAGTGCTTGCAAAACTTAAATCTAATTTTCAAAATGGGTTAAGTCAGATTTGTAGAGTGTTTTGTACCTAAGTTGTGCAGAAGTGTATAGCACAACAGCACTTATGCAGCTAATAAGTTTGTGCATGTTTGTATTCGTTGGCACTAAAATGTCTTTAAAAAAAAAACCACAACATAAACAGGTCTTCACTCGTTTCTTTCAAGAAATTACTGCTCTATGAAGAATAAGATTCTTAAAAAACACTACCCCTTTTCTTTTGAGCTTTTCAGTCTTTTGGCAGTCTTTAACCACTTGTCATTGTGTTTGCTGGCAGCTGAATTTAAGCTTTAGAATTTTTGGACAATTATCAGTATAGCTTAATCCCATTGTTTCCTTGGGTTGTGTTGTGGTATGGTTTTTTTTTTTGTATTTGGGTTTTGTTGTTGTTGTTTTTTGTTTTGTTTTCTTTTTTCTCTCTTTTTTAAGTGACTAAGTGAGAATTGAAACACTTCTTATCTATTTTTAATTTTTTTTTCAGAGTAAATCCAGGAAGAAAGCTAGTTCTATTTCTGGGATTTTGAACTCTCAGTCAAGACAGAAGAATATTGGCTAGCGTGCTTATGAAACTGATAGGGCAATAAATGCAAGGTCTCAAGAAGTCAGTAATTTTATCCAACTCCTCCCCAAGATTTCTGTCTAATTTCAAGGCATGCCTGGCAGACTGGTAAGGAAGTCACTATGACAGTAAAAAGTGTTTCCTTCTGCTCAGGAGGAACTTCCTTTGTTTTACTTCATCTTGTCACTGGGCACCATGGACAAGAACGTGGCTCAGTTTTCTTTATGCTCTCCCTTTAGGTATTTGTACAAATCGGTGAGACCTCCCTGAGCCTTCTCTTTTCTAGGCTGACCAGACTGAGCAGTCAGAGCCTTTTTTTCCATGTGAGGTGCTTCAGCTCCCACATTACCTTTGTGTCCCTGTGCTGGAGTCACTTGCGTAGGTCCATGTCTGTTTTGTAATGAGGAGCCCAGCTCTGGACACAGGACTTCAGGGGTGGCCTCAGTGGTGCTAAACAGAGCAGGAGGATCACATTCCTTGACCAGCTGGCAACACTCCTTCTCTTGCAGCCCAGGATACCACTAGCTGCCTTTGCTTCAAATAACAATCAAAGGAGAGCATTTTAACTGGTCTGGTGTCAGACTACCCTTAAAACCAAACAAAAGTGACGTAAAAACACTTAAAAAAGCAATCACAACTCCATGTTAACCCTGCTGGTGTAATTGGAACAGTTTCCTTCTTGATAAGAATTAGTTTTCAAGCTTAAATTTTTAACACCAGCATTAACACCATTCTTTTAGTGGATGGAGATCAGAATTGATGCTGCTTTTATTTGCAATGAGCTACAAAATTAATTAATGACTTGCATATTATCTGTTAGCATAATGTTTTTTCACCACCAGTCACAGCTGTTTCTTTAACAAGATCTGTTAAGAAATCCAAGCTGATTGCTGGGATTTCTGCTTACTAGAACTTGGTTGCTTTAGTTCACACAGACAAGACTCTTCAGGCATGAGGGTACTCATGTAAGCTTTACTTGGATTGCCTCTTTTCCCTACTTCTCTGGTTCCCTCACATTATCTTGAGTAGAGAAGCGTGGGTAAAGAGGAATTGAGGCTATCTCTTGGAGAAATTTTGGCTATTTATATCTTCTTTATGCATTAAAAAAATTTGCTTTGCTTTTTATTATGTGCTTTTAATAGAACAAGAAGAAAGCTCTACTGTGGTTTAACCTTGTGGTTTTCATTACTAGCCTCAGCTGAAATGGAAACAGTGGTGTAGGTGGAGAAAGCTATCTGTCAGGATCTGTTCCTTGCCCTTTCTTTCCTCTTCTCATCTCCCTTTCACCAACAAATGTCAAGATAGCTCTGACTATTCCAGAATGTAAATAAATGTTAGGAGGTATATCCCACAACTAGATATTACCTAAACTCAAAAATTATAGCTGCAGAATACATGAGTTGCTACTTTCTGGCCAAATGCTGATAAATGTTTCAGTGTAGAAGAGAGAATGCTGTGTAAGTAAAGTAGTTTGCAAGTCAATGATTATTTGCCCGTAATAAGTATTAATTTTACAGGTGCAGTTTATCACAGTTAGAGAAAGTGATAAGCAAAAAAAACAGCTGCAAAATTACATTTGAAAAGTGAAATGATTTAAAGTTTCTTTTCTAAACAGCAGATCTTTTCTTGAAAGTGGCCCAAGAAGCTCTCAGTTTTCAGAGTCTTTGTGACTTCCATGTGCAGCAAGACTTGTGCCACAATCAATTTCATGCAGGTGAAGGGATAAGTAAATACCAACTGTGTTATGATGATTTTTTTCTCTTTTATAAAGAAAAGTTGGGATTTCTGTTTGTACTTCAACCTAGAAGGTTGTTTTCAAATGAAGCAACAGACAGCTGATCTGTGCTCCCTTCTGCTCTTCCTTCCTGCTGTTTGAGAAGTCACTTATGCTTGCAGAAGATAAATAGTGCAATAGAGTTTAGAAGAAAATAAAATATGTTTATTTCCTAAAGTTCAGCTTTAGGGTGTGCTATTGTTTCTATTGTTCTTACAATAAACAGCTTTGTTCTTTCTGGTTTTTGATTATGCCTAAGAAATTCAGGTTGTGTTCAGAAGTGTGTTGTTGGAAGTCCAGAAAAGAGGGATAAAATAGATACAGATGCCACCTTGTAAATCAAGGTTTTAGTCCATCGTCTCAGGAAAAAAAAATTGAATGCAGTAATGACAGAGCATCACAAATGTTTGCAGGTAATTCCTCCTAAATAAAACAAAAAGAAGGAAGCAAGGACATGTTCTGTAAATAAGTAAACAGTGGACTTATAACTCCAGTTTGTGTAGTTGACTCTGTCTCAGAATTCTAATATGTACAAATCCTAATGTTTTAAAACAGTCTGCCTTTATGGGAATTTAGGATTTATTTTCTATTTCCTGCCCCAACAATGAAGATCTGATTATGTCTTCGAATGTTCAGTGGAAAGCCTCAAGCATGTTATGCCATTACCTCTGGATGTGTAAGGATGAAATCATAGCCACAACCTAGTTGTCAAATACTTGTTACTTGTTGTGTGTATTAATTTAGGTGGACCTGAACTGACTTGGAATCTGTAAAGCTGTAGCTCTCCTGCATACTCCAGAAGACATGGAGCAGGTGGCGGTGAACTTGAAGGAAAAGGTCATGCTAGAGATGGCCTGGCTGACTCTAAGTGCTTTGTTTAGAAGTCACTGCAGAAATATTAAAGAAATAAGCACAGCATTGATCTTGAATGTAATACAAAGAATTCATGGTATTTACACATAAGTCTATATATTGTGTAATGAATCACTGAAAATGTGAGACTAGGTAAAAATGTAAAATGTTTAGTATCATGCCAGACACAGGACAGTATCTCAAGTACAGCAGAGGACTCATAATTATTACATTAGTGATAAGTGAGCCTTGTTCATTCGTGTTCCCTTCATGCTGTGAACATGTCTAACAAAGTATTTATTCCACCAACCCCATTGATATAAAATTTTACC
Organism: Notiomystis cincta; assembly: GCA_013398075.1. Taxonomy (NCBI): domain Eukaryota; kingdom Metazoa; phylum Chordata; class Aves; order Passeriformes; family Notiomystidae; genus Notiomystis; species Notiomystis cincta. The sequence continues at coordinate 8,499 of VZRX01013395.1, read as the reverse complement.
TTGCATCTTCCTTAAAATTATTTTAATTCAGTCATCAAAATTATTAAGAAAATATCTGAGTACAAGGCAGCTAGAGCAAATTAGATTCTTTCAAGTAAGACTTGATTAGGGAGAGTTTGGAATTCTACAAGTCCACACTGAAATTAAATAGTAATGGAATTTAAGGACTGAAGAGCATGTTAATGGGTTTGAATTTAAATTCCCAACCAAATGAGGCAAATGGATACTTTCAGTCGAAAAGGCAAAGTTATTTAGGTCTAAGATGGTTTGACAGGGCTGTTTGTGCATGTATGTCTGTAGAGTTTTTGTTTTCTTATTTTTCCCCCACTGATGAGGAAATTACCAACTAATAAAATTAATCTTTGCTGCTTCTGTTGTAGTCCTGTGCCTCTACAGGACACTATCTTTGTCACTAGAGAGCAGTATAATTGAGGCAATATTGCAGTGTTTCAGGTCATCTTTAGAAGTTTGGTACACTTTATAGTTTTGTGTATAAAGTTCTGTTTTGCTAAGGTGATGGGAGGGTTCTCATCATCATGAGATGTAAAGCAGGCAAATCAATTACTCTGGCTGTATGTGCTTCAGTTCATTTTCTCTAAGTAAGAGTAGCAGGGTGGGCTAACTTCTTGATTTTTTTTCCTAAAATTTTTGGAAGACAATATAAAGCTTGGTGGGGTTCAGGCTTTCTTGAGCGGATTTGTTTCTGCTCAGCCAGAGCCTATCTTTACTTCAGTGTCTTTAGGTTGTTATTTTGTCCATGGATTAGACCATGTCTCATGAGGCAGCTAGGATGAAGATGTATTTCTTTCCCAATTCTCTCATTCTGTACCAGACAATGAAGCAGCAGGAGAAAGTGGTTTGTGTACCTCAGTAGATTCTACCTAGACATTTCATTTGACAGAGAAGTGACACTCGCTCTATCCAGCATTCTCCTGGAGAAAGAAGATAAATAACTTGGAGAAGTATTTTCCACTTTAGAAGTAGATGTTATCGCAGCCAAACCTGTCATTATCACTGCAACCAAATCTGTCACAGCAGTTAGTTAAATATTTTGGTTTCACCTGTAAACCATCCATGTCTTCACCTTCTACAATAATTACTAAATTCCTCCCTTCAATCAAAAGGCTTGGAACATGAGACATGGAGTGGATTCTCAGTAGGAATTTTGGCATAGTTTTGGCTAAGATGTTATAATTTATGTCCTTACATACTGATTTAAGTATGATACTAGATAAAATTTGAGGTCACTACCACCTCATAATAAGACTTGAAAGGCCGCTCTTTGAAAACTACTTCTAAAAAGTTGCGTTCTCTGAAGTAACAATGGTGAAGGTTTGAAGTAGAGAGTTTTGATCATGATGTAATCCTTGAGAATTATGTAGTTTAGGAGCAACAAGAAACAAATTTTGTTTAAATGTTGTTCATATTTCATTGTTGCTAAAGCCTTTGTATTAAAATATAGGATACTTTTCTCCAAAGAAGTTGGCTGTTCTGAGGAAACAGGCGCTACCTGGAGACCAATTTCTTCCCTGAAGCTCTTTGGAGAAGGTGACTTATACAAGGGTGGGTTGGTTTCTAGGTCTCAATTTTGCATGCCCAGTTTCTGATGTTTTGTCTGTTGGGAAGCTTCAAGAGGCTTCCCAAGAGTTCCTATTTTGAGATGACTAGGAGGGTGGGTGGCTGCTAGTGTGCTTTGAACTTTACTCTCATTTTCTCTGCGGGACTGCCTCTTAACAAAGGCAGTCTGGATCAAACTCCCTGAGACCTTGGTACTGGTTCTCATTAGCTTCGATGGTCCTTTCTGTTTTTAACATACTATACTTAATTTGGGACAAAATTCCTTTAGTGTACCAGGATATAAATGATTCTTCTTCCCCACACCCTTCCCCAACATTCTGTAAAAGGAAATGGAACTTCGATGCTTGGTTATTAACTGAACATTACCACTGTGGGTGGTGGTGTTGCTGTGATGACATTCTGCAAGCTTTGGATTTTATTAGTGTCCCTTTTTTTTCTCTACTGGTAGCTTTTCTTGGATAGTTAATATGTTATCCATATTTTTGGCATTTGTTGGACAGGCTTTGAGTCATGTCTCCTTATGCCTCCTAATTTTGCTCTATGAAAGTTACAATTTCAATGCACTTGAATCACTGTTTGTTCATTCTATTTTATGGTTTGTCTCAGCAATACCATTGTTTCAAAAACTGGCTTTTCTATGTTGGTGCAAGGCAGGAATGTTTCCATTTTTTTGTGAACCATTAAAATGTCATTAAGAAGGGATAATTGCTCAGAAGAGTGTTTTAAACAGGTAGTTGTCTACCAGCTTAAGAACTGTGTTTAAGTATCTGAAATTCCTTTTCTGTATAATGATTGCTGTTGCTCAATACACAAATTTTAGGACTGTACTGCTGGACCATAATATACTGTCATTGTATTTTTACATTTTTTTTTAACCCTGTGAAGATGATGCTCTTTCAGTTGCAAGAATTACAGTTCTGAGTAGCTGACAATGCTTCCTTACAGGATATTGCTCTTTATCACGAGCACTATATTATAGGCAGAAAATAAAATGAAGCTTGTAGTTTGAACTAGGACAGCGTTCTGTAAGGGACAGAAGATAACACAGTAAACTCCTGCAGGTTGCATAAGTGGGGTTTGTGTCTATTGTGGATGCTTGACATTGCAAGAAGATGGGTTTAACCCTTGTTAGAGATTTACAAAACTGTTCTGAGAGTAACTAGCAGTATATACCCTGAACCATGTCAGAATGAAATGCAGAGGTTGAAGCTCAGTGTTTTTCACTTGAAGTTGCAAGGAGTTGCTATTCAGAACGTCTCTAGTCTACATGGAAGCGTTCCCGATCAGTACAAGGTGGTGTCTTGTTAGCTGACGGTAGTCATGAGAGTAAAAACTGTTCAGGGACAGATGTTTTCTTGTCAGGTGAGTAATTTAAATAACATGTAGGTTTTGGGCATTTTACTTTGAAATGCTGTAGGGAAAGAATGAAGTGGGGGGTGTGTTTTCACCTATTGTCTTTGTACAGAAGCTGTTGCATTTTTAGTTTAGCCAGTTTTACTTTGAAATTTACATTTTAAACTAGTGAAAGCTTTTTAGAATGGCCAAGATGTATTTGCAAGTACACTTTACCATGGGCCATGGGACTCTGTATATATGATTTAGGCTGTGGTTTCATTTACATTTTTCTCAATGTCAGTATAAGCTGGAGTTGCTCTCAGCTGCTTTCTTCTGTCTTTGTGCTATTCCTTTACTTAGGCAGAAGTGTTTTGGTTTGGGTTTTTTCAGTGTGTGTCCTGGCATGGTGATGTGGATCAGGGAGTTTAACCAGTGAAACGTGGTGAGGTTTTTATCTTTTTTTTTTAGTTCTGGGTGAGGTTTTTTTTCCCCTCCTAGCTGGATCCATTCATTGGTCAGTATGTAAGACCGCAGAGATGAGTTTTGGTAAAACTTGATGAGAAAGAATAGGGACAAAGATAAGTGTCAGTGGCCAGTACCATCTTCTGCCACTTCACTAATGCTGAAAGTAATGCATGTGGTCATGTCTGTAGGTATGTTACCCTGAGGTGCTATGGATTTCCCAATACTAATCCTAAACTGTCAATAAAACATTTTGTTACCTTGTTTTTAATCTGAATTTATGCTAAATCTTTGTCCAAGGAGAAGTGGAGAGTCCCCTTTGTGTCTGGCTTATCCAGTTTCTCCTAGCCAGCTCTTAAATTACATTAGGTCTGGCTGATAAAGCTTTTCTGAAAGAAAAGATGTAAGGAGGAAGAACTAGCCATCTCCTGCCACTCAAAACTAAGAGGAAGAATAAAAATACCCAACAGCCAAGCGTCCATTTCCTTCAGGTGACTCCTTTGGGGATTTGATTTAGCTGATGTAGTTCTGCATGTAAAAAAGACCATATCTTAGTGGACAAGCTTCTTCCTATCCCTGTCTTTTGCTGCTAGGAGGAAAAAAACAAAAAGGAATGTATGCTGCTTTGCTTCCTGAAATATATTCAGGTTGTCTGGAAAATGTTCCCTCTGTAGTATCTGTCACTCCTTAGCAGAGTTCATGAAATAGCCTGATGCTTAAAGCTTTGATGCATCACAGTGCAAACTGGTAACACTTGATTGAAATCACTCAGTATTGATGTACTTAACTATCCATTGCAGGATACCTGTAAAGGTAGGAAAGGGACAAGTTAAGGTTTTTTGAAACTCTGTTTTTTAGACCACTTATGAATGAGAATTGGTTTTATATATATGATGAAGGAGATCTTTTGAAAATGCAGAGCGCACAGGAGAAAACTATTTGCAAGGCTAGTGATTTATATTTAATGGCAATAAAAATAGAAGATATTTCTTGATTATAAGAGCTGCTTTATTGTTTCTCTTTGGAGATGAGAATGAAGCTCCTAAATGAAAGTTTTTGGAGATTTTAACTATATGATCTTGAGGCTGAATTGTCCTTTTGCTTCCCTTCACTTCCTTGTTCTTGTGTTAGAGGGTTTTTTCTCTCTAGATTTCCATTTCCATTAGAAGCCCTTTATAATCATTCTTATCTGTCTTAAAAGAATGATTTGTTTAGAGTTTAGTAATTATCTTTGGCTGATGGTAGAGGAGATGTCAGTAGATGACTAAAGAGTTTTTTTCAGTGCTTGAATATACTGTCACTCCAATAACTCTCATTCATTTCTGCTATTACCCACCCACCTGTACTGTAGTTTACAGTATTTAGTATTTTGTCCGCTTTGTGCAAAATCCTGTGTAAACTCAGTCAGTCCTAGCTCTGAAAAGTTTATTCTTAAATTATGATGCAAAAAGGTGGAGAAAAAAACCACCCCAAACGTAAATGAGAACAAGGATGTGAACACGTGCTTTCTTTCAGAGTCTAAATAGTATATAATTACAGTATTGTGTAATTGGCAGCTAAAGTGTTCAGAAATCATTATTAACATCTTCTGAAATCAAAAGGCTTAAAAACTAATTGCAAAAAGCGTTAGAAGATAATTTTGAAATTTCAGTTACTTGCTTCTTGAAATGCTTTAGGGGTTTGCCATTTTCAGACTGTCCTCTACAGCTAAAAATCCAAGGGGTGAAAAGCAGACACGAGTAAAGTTTATTGTTTTAAATGAAAGAAATGGCAAATAGAAAACCATGAGATATTAAGGAATGTGATTATTCCTAAATAAGCAGCTGCCCATGTTGATATCAAGATGTTCAGCTTTTTCAAGTGGTAAGCTAGTAGTGAAACACAAACATGGTGATACTAAATGCTGCTAGAATTAGTAATTTTCCTGCTTTCAAATCCTAGACAGCAGCCAGAAACAGCACATGATGTGGTTTGCTTCTCTGCTGATGACCTTTTTTGAGGTCTACTGAGATAATTAAAATGGTGATACAGTAAAAATCACCCAAAGGACATTGTTTTCAATGACAGCACTACCTGGAATCACCATGAGGAGGAAATGTTATAAACATGGTGAAAAGTTAAGCTTGAATAGATGATGTCTGTCCACTACTACATCCAAAAGTAATTGTTACTTCAATTTTGTAACACCTGTAGTGTCTCAGGCTGTGTTTTATCAGCAAAGATGATTTAGAGGCATTGCTGTAACAGAAGAAACGGGAGGTTCATGAGGAGATATGTTTAAGAGTTCATGCAAGTACCACAAATGAAAACCTTAAACTAGGAAGATGGAAGCTTGGTGATGGAAATCCTTTCAATGCTGCTGTCAGTTACCCAGTGAAATATTTTTGTCAGTTTTTGAAGTTGACATTGTTAGGACAATTTCAGGAAGATTAATGTCTCAGTAACTATCTGTGAATTGTATAGTGCAGTGATAGAATAGATCAGATACAGCAACAGATCGTGTCCAACTCAGTTATATATTAAATATAAAAGAAGTACAGAGCCCATATGTTTAAAGCAGAGACCAAATTTGTAATCATCAAAAAACCTAAAAGTCATGGCATCAACAGCAAGTATTAAGTCATCCCCTAGTGTGCCGGAGTTTTGTGCTGTTGTATATGCTGATAAAATCTTTCCTTAAAATATGTATATTGTGGCAGTTATACTAGCTATGGGGAACTTTTTATTCATATAAGTACCCTGGTGCTTTGAAGGCATTGAACTGATGTATTCCATGCATTTAGACACTGGTGTCAGTTATGCACTCATATAAAATACTTGTAGTTAACTCCTCAATTTGTCCAGCTTGCCGCCACATGTAGTCTGGGCAAAATTTATAAAACTTAATGTAAAAGGAATTGCAGAAGAGATAGGTATTTGTTAATATTTGAAATCCTTCATGCTACCCATTAAACTTTTTCATGCTGCATGTGTTGCAGTCTAATAAGATTGTACAGTCTATGCTCTATTTTGATGGCTGGACCTTCTGCACTTCCTAGAAGTGGAGATTACAGAAGCCTGTGAAAGGGACTCTTCTTGAAATTGTGCTTTAGACTGCATACATGGCACAGAGGAAGTGTGAGGAAGAGATACCTTTTCACCCTTCGTTCTTTTCACACCTTTTCCTACCTGCTCATTCAATTTAGAAGCTCGGGTTGATAATATAATCTTTCAAATTAAAATGTAGCATGAAAATACTATGGCACAGAAGTCAAAGCTTTTTTGTTTTGCTTTAAACTGTCCCTGAGCAATCTTGATCTGAGGATTGCTTGATGAGATGGATATCTCCCTGTTCTGTTTTCTTGAAGTGGGGAAGTTTAAAAATCCGAACTTCTTTTTCCAGTTAAGAGCATGAACATCCATTTTAGGAAATATAGTTTATAATTTAGAAAATTTTAACTGTAAGCTTAGGAGTCCTTGCCAATGCTGTACATGCCCTTCTTCAGGAAGTACATAGATTTTTTTCTTTTTCCTGTGAATTAGGGCCATCTGACATGGCTTCAGGAATACATTTACTTAGTTTGTAAATGACTCTGGAGAGCTAGAAAGAGCTGATGAAAACATCTTTGAAGAGGTTTCCTGTTTTTGTAAACAATTTTTTGTGATAGTTGTACATTGTCAGCAATCTATTTGCTGACTGAATTAAAAACTGTAGTTTTATTTTCAGATTAGTTGATTCAGGTGTGCAGTATCTGTAATGCTGTGGTACTGAGGTCATGCTATTTCTTAGGGTGACCACTACTTCAAAAGGAGTGCCCCTTGTTGGGTAAGTGTGTACTGGATACATGCTCACCTGAAAGGGTGAAATCTCTGTATGTTCTAGAAAAGTATTTTTGCATGGCATGGCCTCTGAAAACCAGAGCTTAACTTGATCAGGTGGAATAGGAATCTGAATAGGAGAACATGACAAGGTGGTAGATTGGAAGTTCTTTATTTGGGAATTGTTGCATGCTGTTGGTGATACTTGCACTTGCCAGTGTTGAACTAGCTTAACCCCTTGTGTTTAACTTCACTCTTAAAATGTCTTTTGAAAAAGAGGTTCAGAGGTAGTGAAACTTTCCTTTGCGCTTGTTATTATTCTTGGTCTTACTTGCAAAATAACCGGTGTGTGTTTGTAGGGGGTGAGTTTGGGCAGCAATAGTTCAGCAGTAGTCTGGGAGTAGAAGTCTAAAAAATGGGTTGTTATCTTCACAGAGTCCCAAAACAGTGTGGGTGGAGTGGTGGGAAGGAATTTACTATACTGCCTTCACTCCTAGAAGAGGAGCCCTCTCAAAAGTAGCAGTGTGAATGTGGCTGTGTGAATGGAAGGTGAAAAATACAGTGTCGAGACCTTCGGAAAGCTTCCTTCACGTTCTTCAGAATTTTGGAGGTAATTGGAAAATATTTGCACGGCAGATATAGCAGGATGTAATAACCATAGCTATTCTTAGCCTCCTTTCCAACTCAGGTTTTAGACATGCTTATTCTGAGCCTTCTCTCAGGCCACCTCGGTGTGACCTGGGTGTCCAGCCCCAGTCCAGACGGAAGCAGTGGTGCTCTGCCCGTTCTATGCTCCTGTGAATCAGCCTGTGCGACCGGTGGCACCTTCAGCTTCGTATATATCATATATGAGAACATAATTAAATCCAGAACTTCTGTAAATAAAGTGTCGTGCCTGGCTGTCTGCATGCTGACTTCGGTAGAACCGGAGGAAATTACAGCTGTGAGTGTTCTGCCCAGCCTGCATCTGCCGGGCGGAGCTGGGGCTGGCTCCTCACTTCCCAGCTCGCAGTCCTGGGTGACCGAGACGGCGATTCCCTGGTCGGGACAGCCTCCCCGTTCTTGTCCCGGGGTGCCCGCGGAGCCGGGCCGCGACCCCGGTGCCGCAGGGGTTAAGGGCGGCGGGGCCGCGGCATTATGCAAAGCCGTGAAGTAAAAAGGAAGTGCATTGCAAAATGCTGAGCTCAGTAGCCTGGCTCCCGGCCAAGCCCTCGCCTGCCTCGGCACAGCTGAGGGCTCGGTGAGCGCTCGCTGGCGGCGCGGGCCCGCGGCGCTGTTGAGGAATGCCGCCGCCAGCTGACGTCAGGGCGGGCCGGCGGTTCAGCC
>VZRX01013394.1:0-63502 GCA_013398075.1 Notiomystis cincta | reverse complement strand
GAAGGAAGGAAGGAAGGAGCTGCCTGTAAGGTTGCCAATGTGAAGGGTCCTCCCATCCCTCTTGCAGACACCATAAATCTTTGAAAACTTTGGAAGATCTACAGAATAAGATCTTCACAAGGGACATAAATTAATTTACAGAACTTTGTTCCTGCTTCTTCCCCCCAGCAGTGCTGAAAGCCCATTCAGAGCTGATGCTGGTTTCAATTCTCTCCTTTATGAGCTGGCAGAAGACTAAAAAGCCATTTGGGGACTGTAAATAAGTGATGGTGAAGGTTACTTGAAAAACAGCCACTTTTTGGAATCATTGGGAAGATGTTGTTTACACAAGATTCTGCCTCTTTCTCAGCCCAGCTCAGGGCCTCACTGAGCAAAGGCAAAAAGATAATTCTAACACATATTAAGCACATGTCTGCTTCAAAGCCTGTTACCTCCAGGTGCACATCAAATGTCTGAAGATTCAGAAGGAAGACAAAGATGCTCTCTCTCTCTCTTTTTTTCCCCCTGCATATATAAATAATTTAGAAAAGATTCGTTCTTTTTCACTTTTCCACCTAAAAATGCAAGGTGCATTCAGTTGTTTCTGGAATAAATCAAGCACTCACAAATAATTGGACACCTCTAGAATGATGGTTGTATCAGAGAAAAACAAATACTCCTTCCCCAGGTGGACAGAGCACAGTGAAAGGTCACTGTACCTATTACATTTAAGGAACTTTGGAGAAAACCTCCAATAATGATGCTATTTTCTGAGCTATAGAAAGCTGCTGGTAGAACAAACTTTATGTTTAAAACAACAGCATGAGAGAACAGGCGGATCTGAGCAGTGCTGAAGGATCAGGCTGCACCTCTTCACCTGCCCAGGGAGCAGGGAGGGCTCTGCCTTTCACACTTAGGAGGTCCCTTGTGCTCAATTCAGCCAAACCAGCTCCCCTCAGTTCTTCCTCAGGGCAGAACTGCCCCATCACAGGCAGCAGGGAGGCTGTATCCTTTCTCAGTTGCTGGATGCCTTCTTTAAATGGAATAATTTTAAATAGAATACACCTGGCTGCATTTTTCTTTCTTTTTTCATCCACCAGATTTGAGGAACATGAAGGTTTTAGAGGATTCTTCCCCCACTTATCCTAATGATGGGGACAAGGGAAGGAGGCCCTGTAAAATGGTCCTTTCTCATTTTTAGCAGACTTTTTCATACCCAAACCAACTCTTCTGGTGCTGAAGATGAACACCTGAACATAAATATGGAATTTACCGACACTGCCCTGCTAAAAGGGAAAGCTGTGGGAGCCTCCCACGACTCCTTTTGCAGGGAATTCCTACAACTGCCAGTCCCAGCCCCAGGAGACACATTTGCTTCACAGGTCAAGACCCCTAAACTACAAATTCCTCCCAGAATGTCACATTTTTGGGGCCTGGACATGGAATGTGTTCAGAAACACATCCTCTTTCACTGGTGCAGTTGTTACCTGTACCACAAAGGACCCTTATCAGCAGGAGAGGCGAATTTACTGCTCTCTGAAGTGATAAAGAAAGGAGAATTTTATGAAAATATATTATTTTTGGGAGGGGTTGGTGGTTGTTTGGGGGTTTTTTTGGTAGTTTCTTTTAGTGTTTTTTTTAAGTTGTTGGGATTTTTTAAAATTAGCATTAGCTAATTTAAATTGGCATTAGACCAGTCAGTTTGCTAGAAATTTTCAGAAACTGAGGAGAGTGAAGGAGAAATCTCTCCAAGGGCTTTAGTCTGCTCCCAGGTATAAATAAATGCAATGTGGCCTCAGTACTGATGTGCAGTGACAAGACTTTGAGCAGGTGCTGCTGATTTTTAAATTGCTATCAGATTTACCTCTAGGAAGTAGACAAGGTATGAAAACTGTATTTTAGTGCTATATGAAAGCACTAAACTAATGGAAGTTAAAAAAAATATCAAAATAACAGCACAAAAATAAAGGAATAATTCCTTCTAAAAAGGTGAAAGAACAAAAATTTTCTAGATAAAAATCAAGAGGCATCTTGTTAATCTATTTTGGTACCTTAATATTTCAAGACTGAACCACATCCTCACCAGTTTAAGACTCCGGGTCTTGGCAGAGAGGTGGAAGTTGCAGTGCAATTGAGATTTTCTCTGTGTCAGGATCTCTGGCCTGGTTGGGAACAGGCAGCATATGCAGCCAAGGGAGAAATGCTGCTTTTCCTGCCCCAGGAGGGCACTGATTCCAGAGGAGGGAGCTGTTCTTTGGGCCAGGTTACAGTTGATCAAGGGCTGCCAGCAGCAGATGTTGTGACAGGGGTTAAATTCCTTCTTTGCTGGGCAGTGCTGAGCAGCCCCAGTCCAAGCATTCAAAGCAACTCGTATCTCCAGAACATTTCAGCTACAAATTCCAGCAATTCCCCAAACTTCTGGCATTTCAGGTTGTGCCAGCTGATGGGGATGAGATGCCCTAGATTTACAAGCCCCTCCAGCTGAGAGCTGTCTGAAGTTATCCCAGTTTGAAAACTCTATTTTGGAAGCAGATAAGAACTCTGCAAGGTTTCACACTGTTCCAGTGGAAGCAGGAGGTACAGATGGAAGTTTACAGGCAGCATAATCTGCAGTGATACAGAATCTGTCTGAATTTTTTAAAAAATCAAATCTCGAGCCAGCATTTTGTTTTCTGTGAAAAGCTGAGTGGGGAGAGGAGAATTTGGGCTGAACACTCCATATTTCAATCCATCTGAACACAATAAGTCTTCCAAGTCTGCTGACAAAGTGATGAATGAAGTCTACTGCACGTAGTTCCTTCTACTGGATATACATGATTTTTTTTTCTCAAATTATCCAGTCTACATCCAGTTGGCTCAACACTCATTGAGCAAAACATTACTGCTCTATCAAAAAGCTATGATACAAGAATAATCATTTAGAGATCAGAGACATAAGTGAACTTTCGTGATTAATGAGCTCTTTCCTTTTCTGTTTTCCTCTCATAGCAGAAAAATCTTTATTATATCCTGAACATCCAGGTAAGCACTGAACTCTCATTACCCACGATGGGAACAACAAGGACCTGGGGCCTCTAACCCTGTTAGCACAGAAAAATTCTATTTCCAAGGTCAAGAATAAAGAATAATAAATATAACAGCAGCATTTTTGACTAATGACTGTGGGTGATGGGAGCCTCCCCATCCAGCACTGTGAGGGGAGCATTCCAAAGGCAGGGTCAGGGGAGTTCACTGGCAGCTGGGGTGAATCTGCTTTGGGAACACTGAGCTTTAAGCATCTATTGCAGCAACAGATGCATGGTTGGCCCTGCACAGCTGTGGAAAGGTCAGGAAAAAACACAGTTATGCTAAGTGGATTTATTGCTTTCTGCTTTAAGGCTGCTGATGGTCCCCATCTCTCACCACCCAGCTCCTTTTGCCAGTGCTCATTTCATCCTTCCTCGAAAGAAAAATATTTGTGATAAAGGAAAATGAAACATCCCTCTTGTAAGTGCCCGTTGTGTGCTGATTTCTTGTCTAGAATGTCACAGAGGGAACATTCAGGGCCCTTTCATTTTCTCCCTGGTAATTTATGTTTTCCTACCCAAACATTCTGTGTGCACACATCCTTCTGGAACACAAACACCTCTGCAGCCACAGCTGGATATGTTTTGTGCAAATGGTTTAGAATCCATTTGCTCCTTTTCATTAATAAGGAGGATCAAACTGAGCCAAGTGTATTTTTATATCCTGATCCTGAATTCTCCCTGAGCTATTTAGATTGGGGCTGACTGGCAGTGCTCCCCAGCTGATGTGTCTGAGCACTGAGAATTAGCAGGGAGGCCAAAACAGGCCAAGGTTCTACTCTGGTGCTCTGGACAGGGAGAATTGGTGCACACCCAAATACAGGGAATTAACTTTGTGCGGGCTGCAGGGTCACCTGAGCTCAGAGCCCCCTCCAACACCTAAAGGCACCCTACAAAAAGGGACTTTTTGTATAGGGGTGAAGGGATAGGACCAAGTTGAAGGAAGGCAGGGATGGATGGGATACTGGGAGGGAATTTTTCCCTGTGAGGTGGGCAGGCCCTGGCACAGGGTGCCCAGAGAAGCTGTGGCTGCCCCTGGATCCCTGGCAGTGTCCAAAGCCAGGCTGGACAGGGCTTGGAGCAGCCTGGGAAAGTGGAAGTTGTCCCTGCCCATGGCAGGGGTGGGATGGGATGATTTTAAGGTCCCTTCCACGGCAAACATTTGGTGTGTTTGTGATTCTGGGAACAGTGTCCCAGTGCCCCTGGTTACTGCTCCTGCTCCTGCTCAGGCCACCCCAGTAAGGTGCTTCTGGGAGGTGAGACCATCACCCTGAGCCCAGAAGTGCCCCATGGTGGGCCTGGGTGAGAGCAGGCAGCACAAGGCACCTCCACAGCCCCTGGCCACCAGAACTGACCCTTGCTGGGATGCCCAGGCTTTGTGCAATTCCCTCATCCTGATCCCAGCTAACACTGTGGGGTGCCTGGAAACCCTTCAGCAGCAGCTTAGGTCCCCTGATTCCAAGCACACCAAAGGTCTCATGCAAATAAAGGCAATTCCCAGGAAACAGAGGTGACACCAATAAAATAAATAAGAATTTGGTATTATCTTCAGTTTATATCAAAGAGCTTTTCTGCAGGGTTGAATGTTTATTAAACCAGGATGTGTATGAAGAGCAGGAGTTTATTGAGAGACTGTGCCATCTCTCTCTTTTAAGACTGGCTCTCCCTCTCCTGTAGAAATCTCCATGTAATGTGCTCATACATCTGCATCAATATTGCCACACTGAGCTCTTCCCAAGGACAGCCAGCACAGGAGGAATTAATTGGATCCTAACACACATTTCTAGATACAGGTTTTTCACCTGAGCTTGCCAGTTCTAGGGGAAATCATTTTAAGGGACAATAAATAGCACTTTATTTCTGTACACAGCAGTGTGATATACTGTAAGCAGCCACCCTTCCTCCCCTTGGAAGGCAGAAAAATGCTGTGCTTGCAGGTACCTCAGAAACATCTCCTATTTCTTGCCTCTGAGTAAGCTCATAATTAGAGTAGAAACACGAAGAACAATTTCAATGGAGCTGTAAAACTCCAACAGGAGGAAAAAAAATCTATCTGAGGTTAGAACAAAATCTTTTTTTAATCTGGCTAATGCTACTTTTGTGCTGATGCTGATCATTATATTTATGACTAACTGTGGGACATTCCAAAGCATTGACACCTGACTTCACTTACTAGAAAAGCAATCACTTGCAGATATTCAACTTGGTGATTAATATGTAGATACCTAATTTTTAGTGGAATAAACCATGTTGTATCAATTTGGTGGTCTTTAGGATTTATAATCAAACCCTGATGACATCTGATTAATGCCAGCACAGGCTCCCTGAACCTTACAATATTCTTGCTCCTTTGGAGCTCAGATCACAGCAGGCTGATTACCCCCTGATTATCCTGAGTAACTGGGGTCAGAGGTTCGCTGGCACCACAGAACACATTTAATTCAATCAATTCAGTTACTGAAGCAGTTGGGGGCAAAAAAAAAAGTAAAAAGAGATATTCCAGTTGCTGTAATACAGCATTAGAAAAATTGCCCAGGTCTTCTGTGCTCCAACTGATGAGCATTTTTGCTTAATTTCTAATTTAGTATTCTGCTGGGGTTTGCAACTTCAATTACTTGTGATATTTTCACTCAAAGTCGGGGACATTGAGCTTTGAGGCAGGAAGGAAAACCAGAGGGAGAGAAGCTGCCTGCATTAAGCTGGATAATAACCTTTGTGACAGCCACACACCCTCTCAGCTGTGCCTTCCCTGGTTACACTCTCTGCTGGTGACTCACAAACTCCTCCTACTCCTCACCACATCTCCCTTTTGCCACTGCCAGATTTCACCTCTGGTGGATTTTTAGTGTTGTTTAGCTGAGAACCTCTTCATTTTTCTTGTAAGCAGAGAGACTTTGCTCACCTGTGACACTCCACAGCCCTGATTTCAGACAGCAGAGTGCTCTCCTGGGTGCTCAGAGCAGCTGGGGAGCTCATTAAAGGCACCTGAAGCACCAAGTGCTGTGCCTGGGATGGAAACCACAAAATCTCCTCTTCCTGCTGCCTGAAAACCTCGAGGCACTCCACACACAAATGTTCAGTGGCTCAGTTTGACTCCTTCCAGTGAGGTTTGCATCCTCCATAAAGATCCTGAGGCTGTTGATACCCAAATATCCCTGACTGTGCATCCTGAGGCTGCTGCTACCCAAATATTCCTGACTGTGCATCCTGGGGCTGCTGATACCCAAATATCCCTGACTGTGCATCCTGAGGCTGCTGCTACCCAAATATTCCTGACTGTGCATCCTGGGGCTGCTGATACCCAAATATTCCTGACTGTGCATCCTGAGGCTGCTGCCACAGCCAGACTGGGTGACTGTCCCAGCTCCAGGGTGCTGGTGGTGGTGGAGATCCTGCTCAAGAGGGGCAGTAGAGGGTCTAACAAATGTGAGGACATCAGTAAATTTGGCCCTAATGTGGAGTTTCAGGGCAGTGAAGAGGGAGCAACACACAAAACCAAGTTCTCAAAGACATAAAAGTGACCCCAAATGACGCCAAGGACAGGAAGGGGAAATGATCAGAGTGAGCATCCTCCCTATCCTGGCCAAGGACTCCAGGGGTTACAGCTCCTCATCACAGCCTGGCCACAAGCACTGCAATGAAACCAACTTTATGGCCCAGAGGAGCAAGGAAATGGTGAGAGAAACAGCAGGAAAAGGGGTGGGAGCTAAGAAAGGTGTGTACAACACTTCTGCATCTGCCCTATTATAATTATTGAAAATTTTTCTGACACAAAGATTATTTGTTTCGGTAATTCCATCAGAATTTATAATGGTTCTTAGATTACGATGAACTTGGATTAATTTTCAATTTTATTAACAATAAATTCTTGACTTTATATATAAGGCAGGCTTCCCCTTTGCCCATCAACAAGACTTTGAGAGTAAAAATACAACATCAGGGTTAGCTTCCTCAGAAATTAAAGCAACTTCCCTGAGCAGAATTCTTTAATAAAGGAAATGAAGTCTTACACCTCTGTTTTCTCTGCAAGCAGCAGAAAGTTGCAATTTAATTTTCTGCTTGCCCACAGAGAAGATCCATTTTCTGTGTGTTCCTTTGGGGTTCTTTGGAATGAAAAATGCTATATGGTTATAAAACATCCTCTTAATGAAGCTCACTCTCAACTATCCCTGGAACTGATGAATTTCCTCCTAAACCCCTGTGCACATTTGTCCACAGGACAAAGCCTGGCACAGCTGTCAGGGTTCCTTACCTTAAGAGAAACCCAGAATGGGAGCTGCAGGACAGGAGTTTGGTGTTTTAGAGAAGATCACAGTGTGCCTAAATGGGGCCACAAATCTGGGCAGCCTATGGGCAGTGCCTAGAGAGCCCTACCCAGTGCCTGCAGGCTCTCCTTCGTGCATGAAATATTCCCAGCCTCTTCTACTGCAAACTCCCAGGCAAATAAAAAGACAACACCCAAATGACTTCATCAATTCTCCATATCAAACACAAAACCACGGGAAGAGAAGAAAACAAACAGCAGCAAAATCCCATCTCATCCAAGTCCTCAAAATCCATACACTCTCCTCCTCCCGTGCTGAAGATGAAAGGAGAAACCACAGACAGCAGATGCTGGTTTTGTCACTTTCTCTGTGCTGGGAAAAGAATTGTGGACGATAAAGGTGATTTTATGTTGTGCAAACAGCAAAACTCTGTTGAGAATCACAAGGAGTTGCTCCACATGTGGGGCAGAGGCAGGAATTGTTCCATCTGCTCAGCTCTGGGGAGCCCAGGGGGGGTTGGAGCCCCTGATCCCTGCCCTTGGTGCAGAAGGCAAAGAGCAGTGGGAGAGGCAGAGGTCTGGAGCACGTGGCCTGGGATGATTCTGCTCAGCAAAGGGGCTGCTGTGGGTGAAAGGATTGTCTGGGGTCACCTGCATGGGGACAAAGTGCTGGGCTTCAGTGGGGGCAAAGCAAACCCTCCCCAGAGATGAGGCAGAACCTGTCACCTGCAGGGAGGCTGGAGGGCTTTAGAGGATTGCTGGGAGGTCACAGAGACTGGAACCTCAAAACTCTCCAAGGTAAAACAAGCAAATACTGGAAATTATATAAACAGGAGGGAGGAATTTGGGAATATCTTGAGAACTCTTCCCAGAAATTTTCATGAGAAACCCAAATCCAAGAATCTATACAGAGCAAAACACATATTCCTGATTTTCTAACGTTTTTTTGAGGTTTGTGATGCTCACCAACACCCAGGAAGCTGGCTGCATTGCCATGATATTTTTTTTTCTGTGTCAAAACCAAGTGATAGGAAAGAATTTCCCAACTGGTTCCAGTCTGAAAATCCCCATTATCCAAGACCCTTCATTATGCTGAGTTTGGTGCTGACAGCTGGAGATAGAGGTTGGAACTGTAAAATAACTCTTGCCCTCCTTACTGCAGATAAAAATTGTGCCTGTAGCTTTCCTAGCTGGTCATGTCCTCTTTTGGCATCAAAATGTAAGGGAAGAGGAGAGGAAAATAAGTCTGATCTCAGCCTGGGGAAGGATCCAAAGGGGACAAGAGTGGCAGCAGTAGATATCGAAATTTAATTGTTTTGAGGCTGCAACGTGGCCACTGTGGCACAATTCCTGCTCCACTTAGAACTCCTCCATTTTTATTAGTGAATTAAAACTCTTCCCTTGCAGTCCTGCAGGAACAAACTGCTCCTGCCAAGCAGACAAGACTTCTGAAGAAAATCATGCTTTTAACAAATCTCAGCCATTACTTCATCATTTTCCTGAATTGTCTGGCAAAAAGGAATTTAAAGGCCTGCATTTAAATTCTGGAGCAGCTATGAAATGAAGAAAGCAGATTGATTTGCATTCTGTTCCACTCCTCTCTTTGCCAAAGTGATTTAAAAAAAAAAACAACTAAAAATTAAAAAGACTTAAACCCCACAATCTGAGCCTGCGAATTCAGTTTTCAACATCTAACCACTGCTTTTTTTTTTTCAAATTTGCTTACAACATAAACCCTTAGAAATAGGGTTTACAGAAGAAATGTTGCCAGAACCCCTAGAACGTGTCATCCACTCATTCCTCACATGGAATTAAAGCAAAATGCCACCCTTGCATTGCCCACAAACCCTGCCAACAAATAAGGATTGTGACAGGCTGAGAGCTCTGTCTGAGGGGTTTTATGCTCATTTTTTTCCATGGCAACATCTCTGTTTCACGTGCACACTTTCATTCCCTCCAACCTCTGATTGTCTGGGTTGATTTATCCTTCCAGGGACCCCCTGCCACGTCTCCCCTCTGCTGCAAGACACTGAGAGCACATTTGGAGTGTCTGGGGCCAGCTGACACTTGTCCCTCAGCCAGAAATTTCACTCCAGTCACACCCAACCTTCTCACCTCTCCCATTTCCCAGCTGGTATTTGTCCTTTCCTTGGTTTTCCCCACCCTCCAGCTGAGAAATTGCATCTCCTCCACTGGCACAGCCAATGCCAGCCCAAAAGGTCAAACAAGGCTGCTCTGTGCCACCTGGTCCTGTCAGGACAATGCCCTTGGAGCCCACCTGCACAGACAGCAAAGGGACATTTCCACCTGGATCCTGGGTGCCCCAATGCCTGGGGTTTGTGAACAGCCTTGAAGAGCTGGGATTTAAATTGTATTGAGGGTTTTAGTCTAAAGTGAATGAAGAGCAGAGTATACTTCTCCTTCACATCCCCAGAGTGATAAATGTGAGAGTGGAATTATTATTTTTTTTTTTTTTTTAAGGCGAAGAAAATGGGAAACCAACACGGATTTCAGGCACATGAGAAATAGCTTATGAATTTAGATGATAGTTCAGCAGAAATAAATTGTACATCTGTTCATTCATTTTAATAAAGCAGGGAAATGACACACCACTGGAGCCTTTTGGAAAATGCTGGTATTTTTAAATTATGATCCTATAATAGTAGCATTAACATTTGTAATGCTGCCTGTACTTTATGAATTTAAGAAAAATACATTTATGGGATAAGTGAGCTTCAACCTATAGTCTGGACTCTGGGCATTTAAAAGTGAATAAGGTGCTTCCTGAATACTCCCAAATTAGTTCAGGAAAGGCTCTACAATGGCTTTGTCCTGTAACACAGATAATCCTCTCAGTGTGTGTTGATAAAGCACATTTATTATTTCAGAATAAATAATTCAGATGTGCAACATGTAGCTGAATTTGTGCTGACTAGAGCCCCGGTTTGCATTCATGGGCAGCTAAAGTGGAGTGTGGTCCATTAAAGAAATCAGCAAGATGCTTTTCCTGGCTGGCTGGATGCATGGAAACACATCCTCCCTTGTGCTGAATTCAGGCAGGAACAGAACCTTTCCCCTGCATCTCCCCAAACTCAGAAGTTAGAAATGGAAAAGGCTGTGAGCTGAATGCAGCTCCATCCTTTCTGTGCTGCTGTTATTTACAAAGCTGATGTGCAAATTTAAGAAATAAACCAGTGAGACTGCAGGGGATGGTGCATTTTAAAAGCTTGTCTTTCGATTTTCCAAACTGATCTCCATGGGAAATAATAAATTAGAGTTCAGTAATAACTGCCGTGTTCCCTTCAAAAGCACAATTATTAAGATCATTAAAATTTCCTTTTAACCGATTGCATTAAAGCAATTGCTGTGGAGTTAAGAGCATCTAAAACTGATTAGTTGCTCACATATTGCTCTTTGACCAACTGGGATAACCCTTATCCAAGGAGAGGGAATCAGGCAACTCTGACATCCCTGAGGAGTGGAGGAGTTCACCCAAAATCGCATCTCGGAACCCAGGGCCTTTTTATAACCTCCCAACACAGCTCCCCGCAGGAGCGGGGGCTGACCTGTGTGATCCTCCCAGGGCAGGGATTCCCAGGGGTGTTGCTGGCAGCCAGAGCTGCTCCTGGCTGCTGACATCCCTGGGTTTGTCCAGCAGCACGTGGAGCGGCCCTGTGCTCAGCGCTGCTCTCCCCAGCTCCAGCAGGCAGCCAGAGCCAACCTCAACGGGCAGTCAGGCAAACAAGAGCTGCTGTAATTTGGGAATGTGGGAGCAGTGAAGAAAAGAAACACCCCTGGGATACAGAGGAACCCTCCCCAGCCACAGAACCCACACAGATTTATCGACTGGAGCTGCATTTTAATCACTAGCCCAGAGGAAAGGAAACATTTCCCAGGCTGTGCCAGCCAGCCCCAGCACGGGGCACGACAAACCTGATTGTGCCAGGAATATCAGGCAGTGCCCACGTCACAGGAAAAGGACATTAAAGAGTTCAACATCTGCAGGCAAAGCTGAATTTATTTACTTATGGCTTCAATTATTATTTAAGATGGAAAACTTAAAAAGGTCAGAACTGCTAAATCAGAAAGCCTGCCCTTCATTTGTCTTCAAGCACACCCAGGTTTCTTAGCTTCCTTCAGCACTGAATCAATTAATCAGGAGCAGTGTTCTTTGTTTTCAAATGCCAGTTGTGTTGTTTCTAAATATGGAAATATATTGTGCTATTTCCAAATGGACTTGTTGGTCTTAGAGCTCTCTCTTCCAACCTAAATGATTCTGTGGCTCTGTGAAACAGACAAGTAAATCCAGGTTTCGTTTCTGGTTTAACCCACATTAGAAAATGCAGCTTTAGGAAAGTGAAACAGCAGGTTTAGGTAGGCAGACACCTGTGGGCCTGTGTTTCTATTTATATAGACATATGTACAGAAATCCAGATTTACTTCCCAGCCTAATCCTGCACTCCCCTCTCTGTGGAGCACTCTGTTTGGATGGGAGCCACAGCTTGGATACAGGCAGTTAAGAATATCAATACTGCAGATAAATCTTCTTCCCTGATATTATTTCAGACAACTGTTGGTTTAGATTTAAGCTTATTTAGCAGGATTGATTTTCCTTATGTTTCTTTTGAAACTTCCTCACATAACTCCTTTGATTTTTCAAACTTTATTTTTTTTTTTTTTAGCTAAAAGATTGCTTTCAACCCTTTAAACTTCTTGAGGACAGCAGCTCTCTCCTCACCATCAGTCTTCTAAATGAAACAAAATCATTGATCTAAGAACATCTGACAGTACCATTTAATGTATGGGCACTGCCAGCCTGGGCCACTGGAGATGGGCAAAAAAAACGAGCTGGGGAGGAGGAAATAAAGTCTAAAAGGAACAAATGAGGGGATGTGTGGAAGCTGACAGCGCTGGGGCTGGGTTTACAGAAGGCAGGCAAAGAGTGTCCACGGAATTCTGTGAGCTGTGAGCAGTCAGCCTGAGGCACTGAAAACACAAAGGTGGATCCCAAGGGAAGCAGGTGGTGAGGGCATGAAGACTTCAAGGGATGGGAAAAGGAAGGTCTTCCAGAAATGATAAAAAAGGGGCAAAATCACAGAGACAGAATGAAGATCGTGAGAGGACAAAGGTCAGGGAGGAAGTGCTGAAAATAAGAGCAGGGAGAAAGGGGAGCAAAAAGCTGCCAGGGGAAGCATCACTGGAGGGTCTGGCAGTCCTGAGGCAGCACCTGCAAACAGGAATAGAGGGGCTGGAGCAGCGTGAGGTGAGCAGGCTCCGGGAGTCAAAGGCTCGAGGAGTTTGGAGAGGAAGGAAAATTTAAAGCTAATTATTGAAATTCAGAGAAGGCTCCTAAGATACCCCTGACTAAAGAATAGGAAGGGGGAACACCCAGGAGTTTGCTCTTTGGTTAGTTGGAATGGGGAACTTTTGTTTTAAAAAAGAGAATGATGCAACAGGCAGAAGGAACTTTGAAGGATAAATTTCAGCAGTGGATAAATTCAATATCAAGCTGATGTAAGTGATTAGCTGGAAGGAAACTTCCACACTATGCAGGGAAGTGAAAAAAAAAAATTCTATAAAAGCTGCATCAAGAGAAGAACAGGAGTTAGAATATAAAGTCCAAAGGATTGGCTGTAGAGCAACAGTGTTGGAGGGAAACTTTGAGTGAGGAAAATAACTGGGATTCAGGGTTTTTTCCTGATCAGGTCAAAGTCTAGAATGGGAAAGGGAGGATAAAATCAATACTCCATCTAGAGCTGGGTTTATACTTTTTTGGTGACATATGGGCTGAGAACACAGGGGAACACATTTGTAAAAACAAATAAATATTAAGTGATGTTAGACAGAAGGCTGGAGAAGGGGCTACCTACCCTTTAAGCAAACAAGCATCTGGAACTCTAAGGCAAACAAGCCCTGGAAACAAGCCAAAGCAGGAACTGCAAGGATATGAATAAATTCCACTTCTGAACCATTTTCCTCAAAAGACACCATAACTTCAAGGAGTTCTGTATGAACCCCCTAATCTGCTTTTTCTTACATGTAATACCATTTTCATTCCACTAAGTTCAAGATACAATCAGGCCTATATAATTTCATTGTTTCCAAATGAATGTCTTTCCCAGCCCTTGCTAAAAAATTTTCCTTGAATAAGCCTACAGCTCCTTTTAGCATAGTGAGTTTTATCCATTGTCTATTTTAATGCTTCAGAACAGAAGGAAAAAAGATATTTTGTCTAAATAATCCTGACATTTTGATTCGTGTGCACAGATGGTTAGCAAATTTTGGAGTAGCCAAATCAGTTTTAGTGTTGCTGAGAAAAATCTTAGAATCTCACTTGTCAGTGAAGGAATTGATAAACTGATCACAAAACTCATTCCACTCTAGTGGAATGACCCAAGCAGCCACATAACTATTATTTTTGAATGAATAGACTTCAGCTTTACAAATTCCCTCTGCTCATATAAACTGCAGCTATGATACCAGCTCACACACATTGTGTAATTGGTATTAAATAGGGTTTTGTCTGCTGCAAATTGAATGTGTTAAGATCTATAGTGTGTTATCATGTTTAATCCTGCTTTTAAAACAGAACTCCCACAGATGCTGGAGGCATATTAACAGTGTGGGTTTCTGAACTCGTGGGATTACAGTGATATTTTGCAACACATCTAACAATTCCTCTATTTGTTACTCCTCAAATCAGCTATGTTATGTCAGACAAAGAGATTTAGAATTCTTGGTATCTGTTCAAATTCCACATTCCACAGGTGAGGAACTGAAATCCTTTATAAATGTGTAGTAGAAGGTCCTTTAAGACAGAAAATTTTGGCTGGCTGCACCACGAAGGCAACACCTGGTCAGCTGTTCCTCACTGCCCAACCACCAATTTACATTCTGAGTGACTTTAAACTGAAAGAGGGAAGATTTAGATTGGACATCAGGAGGAAATTGTTCCCTGTGAGGGTGGGCAGGCCCTGGCACAGGGTGCCCAGAGAAGCTGTGGCTGCCCCTGGATCCCTGGCAGTGTCCAAGGCCAGGTTGGACAGGGCTTGGAGCAGCCTGGGATGGTGGAAGGTGTCCCATGGCAGGGGTGGAACAAGATGAGCTTTAAGGTCCCTTCCACCACAAACCATTCTGTGATTAAGATAAGAATGATTTAAGTGGTGAATTTAAATTCACTCTGAACACCACATGTAGAAATCACTGTTTCCACACCAAGGTTTTTTGTCAACTGGATGTCACACAGTCAAAGGAGGTTTCCCAACACTCACCCCCAAAGTCAATTTCAGAAAAGAGATTGATGAATCATTTTGAAGCTTGATCTGAAAGCAACTGTGTGAAGTTTCTTGGAAGTCTCTGTCACCTGCCAGCACCCAGTGCTGAAGCTGGAATTCCTTGGACAGTTAGTGAAGTACAATATGCAGTAAACACTCTTGGAGAGGAGTGAAATCAAAGGACATTTCCATGGACTGCTTCAGCAGTACATGTAGAAGGAAGAAAAAATCAGGGAAAATACTCAAAATTTTAAATGTAAATTACAACTGAAATCTGTAGCAAGCAGTCCTAATTTGATTTGAAGGCAACTGCAAAATTCCAGCTGGCGGGGTTTTTTTTTATTTAATTGGAAAATCACATAGCCACTCCTGGCAATGATTGCTAATAATTATGTTTATACAGCTTCCCTGAATAAGTGGTCCAAGCCTAGGTCTGGAGACATTACATTATCTTTGTTTAGCTTGTGCTTCCCTCAAGAGCCTTTGTTGGAGCCTTCCTTCCTCTTTAATTTGTACTCTCCAGCTCCTTACCCAAATGTGTTTGTGCTAGAGGTACTCCAAAGTCTCACTGCTACTGTTTACTTTGTAATCCTGACCTTAATGTCCCTCGTAAAGTTCACACTTCATAGACCACATTGAGGAAGCACATTAACCTTCACTTCTTGGAGGAGGGAGCAATAAATTGTGGGTTTATGGCTGTGCTGCTGCTCACGGTGTTTGGGTACTTGCTGTCTGCAGAAGCAGATGGAAGAAGCCTTCAGAGGATAAGTGGGCTCTGGAATGGGTTTGTGGGGAGAATTTGCCAGCTGCAGTGAGAGTTGCTGTTCTTGCCAGGGAGCTGCTGCTGACCCCTGAGCAGAAGCAAAGGCTCGCACAAGGCGAGGGCTGGCCCTGAAGTTTGAGTCAGGGGCTCACATCAGCTGATGACAACAAGCCAGGGCAACTAAACAAAGGCCAGGGAAGGAACAGTGGCAAAGGGGGGGGGAAAAAGGAAAAAGCACTGGCAAAAATGCAAGTTTGCTGTGTGAGCCTGCTTGGAGAGCAGGGGTGCAGGGAGGAGAATCAGATCTGAGGGAGCAGCACAGAGCCTTTGTGTTCCTCCCCAAATTTTCACTGTTTGAGTGATCATTTCTACTCACAGACCCTTTCCTGCATGGTACAAGCGTTTCTCAGCTGCTCCCAGATTATAAAGCAGGCGCTCTGTTGCTTTATGTACCACTGAAATGTGTTTATCTGCAGATTAAACAGACAACTTCATGTATTTCCTGACCTTGGTGGAGAGAAACAAAGCAATGAGCTCGCCCCTCACGAGCAGAGATAAATGGAGGAGCCTGCTGCCTACTGCTATGCAGTGCATCCAGCCCTAATTAGGAGATAAGTGGATGGACTCAGTGTTAAACACATTTTGCAGAAGTTCTTGAACAAAGTGCCTACACTGGTTATGCAGATAGCTTGCTGAAAGCCACATGAATACAGATTATTATGCACACAGTATGAATCTGGATGAGTACAGGAAGCACTGGTCTTCCAAACAATATTATTTTGTTGTTTTGGGGGTTTGCTGAAGAGTTCTGTGCTTCAGCCAATGCACAGAATAATCGTGTTTGTTTTCCTTTCTCTGAAATTGTTCTGCTCTTGAAATGCTGCAGCAGAGTATTTGTTGTTAAGGTCATTGGTTTTTCAATCCTGAGCGGTCCTGAGCATTTCTCATCACATGAGAATCCTCAAGCCAGCTAATTCTGATAAAAACTGACACACAATATTGAAGAAGAAGTAAAAAAAAAAAAACAAACCAAAAGGGTAATTTCATTATCCAGATAGCCAGACTGTTTAAATAGGTCTTCCAGATGTCCTTAGTTTGGTAGAACCACAACACAACTCAGAAATATTAATAAACCTTCTTGATCATGGGCATTTTTCCAGGTTATTTGAAAGTGTTTAGAGGAGAGACAGACATTTGGAATCCTAATTGCACTGAGAGTCAAAGCAGTCTATGCTCCTAAACCCATCTTTTTGAACTCCTGTGGGCACTAGATGTCTTTAGAACTACTTTATTAAGTCTATTAATATTTTAAAAAATTATTTTTGACATTTAAAATTATTTAGGGGAAAAAAAATAAAGGGTGTGTCTGCATGCCTGTTATTTAGTTCTTAGATCCTAAACCACTAATGTGATTTTGAAATCTTTTCTGTCAGTCATGACAGCTCAGAAAACTCTGGATACCTTGAACTGTACCGAGTGACACCAGTGACCAATTATTAACCAAGAAGAAATGGTACAGTCACTGAAAATTTCATTTTTACAGTGGCAAGAGAATGCTCAAAATGTTCATTTAGAAAAGAAAATATTTGCTGCTGTTTAGATGTTTGTTTCTTTTCATAAATTCTGCCTCTCACATATGACAACTACACCAGGTAACATCTTTGATTTGCTTTTGAGGAGACTTTTGGGCACTCAGAGTTATGTCAAGTGTGTTAGTGAACTGCTGCAAGAGGGTGAAGTGGAAATAAGGCTGAGTGAAAAGGTCAGAGCAAATATTTATGTGGTGTAGAGGTTTCTGAAGGTTAAGATATGCTCCAGGAGCCTTTCTAGCTGTATTTACAGCTCTAGAAAAAACAAGGGTGGCCAAAGAGCTCCTCTCTGGTGGTCCCCAGCCATCACGAAGCTGCTCTTTGTGCCAAAGTTTGCTGACAGCTGTAGAGGCTTTGCCCTGCTCTGTTGAGTTTCTGTATGAATTCTGAGTTCTCTGCATGTAAATTGTCTCCCAGCCCAAAAATGGGAGCCAAATGGAAATTCCAATATGCATTCTGTTCATGTGATTTTGCTGTAATTTGTTTTATCCATCCCACAAAATGATTTCTCCTGACAAATCAGCACTGGGGGAGTTTGATCCAATTTGAACAAGCTGCTGGAATTTCAGATTGGTTCCCATCACTTTTAGGCTATAATGGAGCTCTGATTCTTAACTGCCAGCCTGGCAGTGGCTTCTCATCTGCTCAGATCTGCTGATGCTGCTCAAGCACCTCAGCCCTTCCAAGACCCAGCAGGAGAGAGCAGTTTGTGATGTGGGAAGAATCCAGCTCGGTTTGTCCTCCCCAGCTTGCTGAGCCACCCTGGCAGCTCTGGCTGGTTTTGTCTCTGTTCAGCCTGGTTTGCACACTGATTTCCATCCCAACAGGGAATGGCACAGGGCTGGAGCCCTGGCCTTGCTCCCCAGCACTGTTTTCATCAAAGCACTGCTCTCTTTGGCTCTGTTTTCCCCACAGTCTTGGTTCCACTAGAAATCTCCCCCAGCCAGATGTCAGGGTCTGTGGGAGGGGGTTGAAGGGGAGTCATCTACCACTGACATGATTGTGTTTAAAGATGTGCTCCAGCTCACTGGAAGTCCTGCACAGAAAGGAACAAAATTAAATTTGGGGTCCCAAAGGGCAACATTTTCTCTGTGAGACAAGGTAAGAAGGACCAGGGTTGACTCCATGTCCACAGAAGAAGAAGAAGAAGAGGTGAGATTGGTTGGCTTTAATCATGCAAAGTGAATGGTCTGTGTCACTAAGGTCTGTTTACCACAGAAAATAAAGGAATATCCTGTCTGAGAGAGACAGTTTTGTAAAAGAAACATGGAAAAGTGGTCCAGGAGGAACCTCAAAGCTGCTTCCAGCTCCATATTTGTTCCTCAGTACGGTTCAGCCAATACCAAGAATTAAGGCAGGGACTCTCAAAAGCTTCAAGCCCGTTTCTCAACAGTCTGAGCTGCAAAATAAATCTCTCCAGATGGTGCTGTGAAAGTCTCATCTCCTCTTTGAACCAGGAGCAGACGGAGGTACAGATTGTCCTCCAGGGGCTGCTTTACCCAGTGGGTAACACCACTGAGCCAGGAGACAGCACTGTGAGCCACCATAAATCATGGTGACAAGCAACCTATCCACTTACAGGTCTCTGCAGGAACTGATGAATCATTTATTAAAGCTCACATTAGTCATTTATTACTCTTTTATAAACCATTTATCAGCTGGTATTCAAAATGTGAGCAAATCATATTTTTCACTTAAGGACTCCCAGCACTAATGTATCTCAAATCTCACCGTGGTGGTGTTTTGTCAAATTACACAAATTTTATTCTGTTCACAGGAGGCAAGATCTTTCTTTTACTGGAAAATTCTTCTCTAAAAACATATAGATTAAAAAAATTTATACCAGGAAAGATACTTTCCCTAATCTTGTTCTCCCTGGTGTGACAGAATTATTTCTATTTTGCATTTCTTTGTCTCAGAAATGGATGGGATTGAAGGCAAGGCTGGAAGTGGCAGAAAGAGGAATTGTGTGAGGACTGGCTGTTCCCTGGCCAAATGAAGCCTCTGTTTGTTTTGTGCCAGTGAGAGCACTGTGACAAATTCCACTTTCCCAGGTTTGACTGGGGATGGGCTGCAGTCCCAAATCCGTGGCGAAGGAGAGATGTGGGAACTGGGGGGGACTGCAGAAAAATCATCTCTCTCAAGTGCCTGACAGCATTTCCCAAGGAAAGAAAATATAGCTGGTATTAAGGGAAAATAGCACATTAAAAAGCAGCAATGGAAGCTTGAAAAATTCAGGGCAGAAGATAAAGGCAAACAGAGTCAGATGAATCTCATTTCTGAGCGGATGCTCCGCAGGCAGGAGTGGAATAAGCTGGATTCGCTGGGCTATTCTCTTGGAAAAGGAAGAAAAGACAGAAAGGGGTCAAGTCCATATCATTCTTGTGTTAAAACTCTGGTTTTTCCTCCCCTGGGTCTTAGGGGATATCTGGGCAGAGCCAGGCCTCCAGGAACAGACAGACACAAGGGGAGAATTTGCCAGCTCCTGTTTTTCAGCAGATGCCACATTGTTAATTTTTCATCACACCACAAGCACAGTGACATTAACTCTGGACTAAAATCCCTTTTTTTTTTTGCAGGATACAATGCTGCAGTGGTCTGTCACCCATTCTTACAGCGACACAAGAAAAGAATTCTCATTTTTGTTAATGTTCTAGGTATAAAACAATACTCAGCACCATTAGTGCTCACTCAGTCCAGCTCCTTCCACCCACTTGGAATATCCTGCAGGATGCAAGCCAAGTATCTGATTTTCCAGAACAATCTGTGCCTGCTCCTTGCTTTGCTTTATTCCTTATTTTCACATAATCTTTTGCTGCTGAACAAAATTTGAGCCTAAGGCCTTCCCCTTCTGGAAAGGAAACTCCAAATTCCCCTGTGATACAAAATCAATTTTAAAACTTTTTCCCATTATAGAAATGAGGTTGTAAATTTTAAAAAGAGGCCACTAAATTTATAAGTATCTCTATTTTCAGCCTCTGTAATTTAAATCTGGCACAATACCCCAGCCACTGTGACCTTTTAAAAGGTAGGCATTGCTACCTCACCTGGGATTTTTGGAGTAACTCTTAAAATATTGCTCTTTTTTGCATTAAAGATGAAATTATGAAAACCCCTGGAAGCAGCTTGGTACTGTTTGCACACCTGAATGGTTTTTTACACTGCTCAGAGCCTCTTATTAGCAGGGAGTGCAGATGTGAGACACAACAAGATAGATATTTTGGAAGTGTGGGGCAGTAACCAAACAAGGAACTGGGCTGAATCCCACAGAGCAAAGTCTCATTTATTGAGCCTTTCAGTGACAGACACTGAAAGGATCCAGGCTTCAGCTCTTCCTCTGCAGCTGATGGAAATGCTGTGCTGGATCCCAGCCAGGATGCTCAGCCCCTCCTGGGATCAGATCCTGACATTCCTGGGGTCACACCCTGACACTCCAGGATGTTCATCTCCTCCTGGGATCACATCCTGACACTCCTGGGATCATACCCTGACACTCCAGGATGCTCAGCCCTTCCTGGGA
The DNA here is from genome assembly GCA_013398075.1 of Notiomystis cincta. Classification (NCBI taxonomy): domain Eukaryota; kingdom Metazoa; phylum Chordata; class Aves; order Passeriformes; family Notiomystidae; genus Notiomystis; species Notiomystis cincta. Next base: position 43,048 of record VZRX01013394.1, on the reverse strand, counting down.
TCACACCCTGACACCCCATAGATGCTCAGCCCCTCCTGGGATCACACCCTGACACTCCTGGGATCACACCCTGACAATCCAGGGATGCTCAGCTCCTCCCAGGATCACACCCTGACACTCCATGGATCACACCCTGACACTCCAGGATGCTCAGCTCCTCCTGAGATCACATCCTAACAACCCAGAGGTGCTCAGCCCCTCCTGAGATCACACCCTGACACCTCAAGGATGCTCAGCTCCTCCCAGGATCACACCTTGACACCCCATGGATGCTCAGCCCTTCCTGGGGTCACACCCTGACCCTCCAGAGATGCTCAGCTCCTCCTGGGATCACGCCCTGACACCCCAGGGATGAACTTTTCCTGCAGCACAGCTGCACCAGACTGGGCCAGGAGTGGGGTGCAGGGAGGGAGAAGGGTGGGTGGAAGAACAGATTCACTGGACAAACACCCCTCTTCCAGGAGAGGGAATTTTCACAGGAGCAGGTAGGATGGGACAGGATAAGTGGGAGTGGCCTTTAGCTGAAGAAGTGTGGATTTAGGTTGGAAATTTGGGAGGAATTCCTCCCTGTGAGGTGGGCAGGCCCTGGCACAGGTGCCCAGAGAAGCTGTGGCTGCCCCTGGATCCCTGGCAGTGTCCAAGGCCAGGTAATAAAACAAATACAAGAAATCAAGGAATCAAAGCTTCGGATTTCCTGAATTTGAGCTTTCTGCTTCAGAAGTTCTCCTGAAAAATACACCTTTTTCTTTCAGCTCGGATTCAAATCAATAGCATTGCAGCCTGTGGTATGCAACTGGTATTAAAATGTGATAACTAAGCACTTTCAGCAGAAAATCAGATAAAGTGGCATTAAATCAACTGATAGGCACCTCCCTCCTCTTCCACCACGTGTTTTAAATAGAGAATCTGGTCCTGAAGGGGCCTGGCACCACACATTAAAGGCTGATTTTTTCCTGCCTTCTTCATGGAATATGGATGTCACTTAGCAAGGGAGGGGGAAGATTTCTGAGGTCATTAATATCTCTAAAGTGTGAAAGGCTCAAACCCACGTCAAACCATTAGAAAGGAAATGAGATGCTGCTATGGAAAGGAAAAAAAAGCAAGAAAAATATCAGACTTTTCAAAGAAAACAAGATCATGCTGCTCTTCACACCTATTTCATTTTCATGCTAAAACCCCCAAAGTTCCCAGGGTATAAAGTACCTTTTACTGTCACTGGCTGCACGGAATTTATGAGCATTTCTGAATTTCCACACAAAAAGATACTGACAGAACACAAATGGTTAAGCAGGCACATGATTTTTGGTGTCCAAATTACCAAATTATTAAGTCAAACAGGACTATAATTATAGAAAGATTCCTTCAAAAGAATTCTATTGAAAGATATGTAGAAATATTTCTTCCAGAGAAGAATTCTCCAGCTCTGGAAATTCAAGTAGGTAGGACTCTGACTGACATGAATTGCTATCAATATTGATTAATCCAATAAATTCTTGTTTCTAAATACACCAAGCTGTCTTTGTACATTGTTATTTCCAGAAGGTTAAAAAAAATACAGCATTTCAAAGATATTTTAAGTATTGGTTGTCAGGAAAGAGCTTTCAGAGCATTAAAAGCCCGACCTAAAAGGTAATTCTAAGGGAATTAATGGTTTGATCATAGTCACTTAATTGTCACCTATGTACTTGAAAGGTTTGGATCAGTCTTCTCCCTGATAATTTTTAGGTGACTGAAACACTGCTGCCAAAGAATTTTCCTGAAGTAATTATATATATTTCCTTGGCAAACTTGTCATTGTTTTTAATTTATTTTTTTTTCTTTCTTTTTTAAACCTGTCTCTGTCATGTTTGAATCTGGTACTCACTTACTTTGCATTTATAAAAGAAATAATTATTCAAGTAAAACTACAGCAATTTCTTTCAAAATAATCTGTTGCCAAATTGTTGATGTTAGGCCAGGAAACAAGTTTTTAAAAGGTAAAAATATAGTTGAGGTTAAATAAAAATCTTCTACAGCAACAGGCTTTCCCTTTTCTTCTTCCACAATTATCTTAAAATCAGGATCCCTCAGGTTTATTTCTCAAAATTTGGGAATTTTCCCTTAAAAGTTTGCAGAGTCCCAGGATATTTTCTAACAAAATCCAGAGTGGTTGCTATTAGGTAAAACTTTTAACAACTCTCTCATTCTCTCCAGATACCAGAAGAAAACCAGAAAATAAACCCAGACTAAGAGTAAATGGAGGGGATGGGAAGAACAGTGTGAGCAGGGCAGGAAATTTGGGGGATGCAGGCAGGGAATTCCCTTGCCTTGGTTTGGAGGTTTATCAGAACTTTCCAGTACCCTTCAGCTGAATTCAATTTACAGGGAAAAATCCTTTCCTTGCAAATCCCACCTGTGGCTTCAATTTGAAGCTTTTAGGACTGGAGCTTTAATTACAGAACCCCAAACTCTGGCTGGCTCACAAGGGAAGTGCTGGAGACAGGAAGAAAATGTTGTTTTCATCCACAGTCCTGCCCATACGAAGCCTTAAGCTATTTTTGTTATTTTTCCCCCCACAGGAGCAAAAGGCAAATTCATTTTACAGGTTTTCACCCTGCTAACCAATCTGTAAATAACATTTTTTTTCTTTTTTATTTTTTACCTTGTGGTTGCACTGTGGTTTGGAACTGATGCACACAGGTTTATCAACGTGAAAAAAAGAAAAAAGCAGCTCCAGGAAAGTGTCACACGGAGCTGAAAACATTCTGTACGTGGCTTCTTTCCTTAAGGAACAGCTTTGTATTGAGAAACAGGCTAATTACAATTACTTGCAGGGCTCTGCAGAGAGCAGATGGCCAATCCTTACCTCCTTCTTGGTGAATTCTGGTGCGTGGTCATTTTTGTCGTCGATAAGAATAGTGGCAGTGGCTGTGCCTGTCAGTCCCACATCCATCCCACCCATGTCCTTGGCTTCTATGACCAGCTCATACTTTGGGCTTTCCATAGTCTGAAAAAAATAAAACCAGAAAAGGAAAGGTTAAGGAAAAAAATATGGAGATAACACACTATTTTTAATTAATATTAATAATATTTTTTTTTAAAATCCAAAACTTTATTTGGATTTTTAAAAATATTTTAAATATAGCAGAGGAACAGATCTGTTATCACTGTTTTTACTGAAACACAAGCACAACTTTCTGTGAGTTCAGCTGCTGCTACCCTGGAAACCTCATTTGCAATCCAGCATGAAGGTGAATATTGGTAAACAGTACATAATTTATCCTGTTATTTAGGAAGATTAGGAAAGAGGTAAGAAATTAAAATATACTTGCTCTTTAAGAGTAAGCTCTACCTTCAGTGCACCAATATTTAGCAGCTTGCTTCATCAGTGTTATGATGGGTACATAATTAAATACTAATGTCACAATCTACATATAAATTCACTTTATTAAATCCCATTCATTCTGGGTATTAGCATTTAGACTGGTAATCTAAGTCTGCTCCACTGCAAGAAACAAAAAAATAAGTTTCCAAAAGGGGCAGAGAATTGCAGTTATTGCCCAAAGCAAGTGTGTAGAGTGATATTAATGATTTATATTGCTGATGTGTGGTTGCCATGCCTTGGGTACTTGTCTGCCCACCTACTGCACAACCACAGAGCACAGGCCCATAGCAAAATCCAGCTTAATTCCCTCCCCTCAAACACAGCCTTAACTTGGGGAAAAACCAAACCATTTGTGGAATGGGAATGTGCCAGCCTTTGGAATTCCCGTCTCCATCAGGGAGGGGAGCACACGTGTTTGAGAGTTGGACTGGGGCAGCTCTGCCAAAGGGAGCTGCTCTCAGCACCAGAACCTCTCCCAGGGAACTCATAGGGAATTCCAACATGGATTTCACTGGGAACTCAATTAAAATGAGTATTGTGGGGTGCTTGGAACAGAATCCTCTGCCCAAAGCCTCGTGAGCAGCACCACAGCAGAGGACACAGGTGGGGGAGCGCTGCAGCCACCCCTAAAACTGCACAGTGAGAACTCCACATTGCCCAGGAATGTTTTATCCAAACCTTCCTGGGAAAATAAACCTGGATCCCACAGGGAAAGCAGCAACAGAGCCACTGCTGTTGGAAGAGTGTCTGCAAGAGCCCAGGATTCAGTTTGACAGCCCTCCCCTGTGTCCTTCATCCAACACTTTTCCAGGGAAGGGCCAGCAGGGAGACAGCCCAGCAAAGCAACCTCTTGGGTCACCCAGTCTACTCTGGAGCTGGGAAGCTTTTCCCAAGGAGTGAATCTTGCATTATGTGTGTTCCTGGCCACATCCCACAATCTCTTTGTGTTCAGAGCCCACAGAAGAAGGAGATCCCAGCTCCTCAGTATGTACATTTTGAAGCATTTTTAGGCCAGGAGAGAAGCAACCACCTGAGCGGCTCATCAGATCAGCTATTATGAAACAATATATTTGCATGTAAAGTCAACAAGTCAAGCCAGAAGATAAATTTTGTTCTAAAAACATATGGACTGCGAGGAAATCAGATGCCACTGCCACACAGGGGATCCCAAGGAATGTATTTCCTGAAGTCTTACAACATTATGCTGTGAAATTCATCTCGGAAGGCGGCAAACCAAGAACGGGAATTTGATTTATAACATCATAAAAATATAGGCAAAGAAGTATTACTGACACGTCTGCAACACCAACTCACGCTATGGAGGGGAACTAAATTTACAGGTTTCATATATTTAGTTTCTAAAGTGCATTAAAACCTGAGTGAAACTTCTCTCCCCTCCCCTAGCTGCAAGTTTTTCATTATTTTGATTAAAAAGTTGTTATTATTGTAGGGAAAACTTGCAAAGCCATTTATCACTCCATGTTTATAAGCCTCTTTGCTCAGAAAGAAGCCCATTTTTACTCATAAATTGGCCTTCTTTCCTTTGAAAATCGTCCCATTTTCTATTGAAAACAAGCTCATTTATGCTAGAAATTGCATCTACTGCAGCAGAAATGTCTGTGACAGGAGTCCAATGTTTGAGCTTGCACAAAATGTGAAAAACATTGAATTTTGAGCAGTATTTCATATAATTATGAATACTTCACACTTGCCTGCTATGCAGCACTTCCTACATCTCTTTCTGACACCAAATATTTGCTTTGCCAGAGGAAGCAGCTGCTAACAGATGCAAACCCTGAGCAGGGGCTTCTTCCCATCAGAGGCTCTCGGAGATTGTATCTAAAGGACCTCCCAGCAATTCTCGGCCAGGCACCAGCAGGGATTGTTTGGAGCTCTGTGATTCACCACAACCCTGGCTTTCTGCACAGAGCAGGGATCCCTGTGCTCCCACCAGCCCTGCTCCTCAGAGATGCCTGCACAGGGGCTCTGCTGGGGTGTCAGGGCTGCTCCAGAAGCTCTCACGGCACCTCCACAGCATTTCCCTCTTCTCAGGGATCAGATCTTTGACCCCAATGGGGTCTCTGCCTCCTTTTCCTCCCATCTTGTGAGGAATAAGTGCTGCTGGAAGGAGGCAGTGGAGCAGAAAAGTTGCCTTCCTTACCCATCTATGTCCCTGCCCAGCTGCAGGTGAGCAATAATGGCAGCACCCAAAATTGGGATCATTTTGGGACCCCACAGTGACTCAGACTTGTCCCACCAACTTACTGCCTGTCACTAAGCCCAGGCTGCTCCTAAGTGACTTAAAGCACAGCCTTGCAAAAGGAATCCAATCAGCAGCACTTGGACAGCCAGATTTCAGTGACAGAAACGAGCCCCAGCTCTCGACAAGTGGATCTGCAGCTCCAAAGGATAATAGCTTATTTTAATAAATGAACACCAAGTCGCTGCTGGTGTGGCTTATTATTTATCAGCTGTGACTTTGTGGAGGGTGACACTGTTGAGAGGGTTTGTATAATTACAGCAGGAGACCCATTCCTTTCCCCATAAATTTTCCCTTCAGTCCTTCAGCCACGGCAGGGGTGACACTGCCAGCTCGTGTGGTTCGCCAAGGAGCTGAAGCATGGCCTGAGCGCTTTCCTGCAATGGTCCCTCCCTGCCATCCCCACCAGAGTGAACATTCCCAGCAGGTCTCATCCCCTGCTGCCCTGACAGAGCTGGCTCAGCACCACAGGCAGGGAGAGGTCAGGAAAGGCACCACTTTTCCAGGGTTCACTTTTCCAGGGCGCAGCTTCACCACAATGCAGGGAAATAAACGGTGCAGTGCAGGCACACACAGCTGGAGGGAACCATGGGAGAGCTCTGGGGTGATGCTGGGTTTCTGGTTGGTTTTAATCTTTTAATATCACAGGTACAATCAAAAGCTGTGAGTGAAGAGAAGCAAACCCTGGCTGTCAGTGTTTCACACAGCAGCCTTGGCCTGGGCTGCCGCCCGCATGCTGTGGGGTACCAGACTCAGCTGGAATTGGAGCATCATCAGTGCACCCCAAACATGAAGTGGAAACCAGTGGAGCTACTTGGATGGTTACAGGGAAGGTTTGGGGCCCTTGAGGCTGTGAGTCCCTGCATCAGCAGCAGGAACCAGGGACCAGCCCTTTCCCAAGGACCCCTCCAACCCAAGGTCCTGCTCCAGTGCTCCCCTGCAAGGCACCCCTGGATGGTGTATTTTGGACAGGGCATGCTCAGTGCCACAGCACCAAGCCTTCCTTTAGTGCTTCAGTCCTCATCCAAAACTGAAATTCTGGGGAGAACATAAATCCCCAAATTCACAGGAACTTGCTGAGATCAAAGCCAACTGTGTTTGGGAAGAAAACCACACACACAACCTTCAACATCCTTACAAGGGCTTTAAGTGTCTTCTCAATTCTAATTATCAACAGAGTTTTCTGACTATTTCATGGATATTTGTATTTCTGTAATGATGCAACAGTGCCCCAACTCTCCCATTTATAGTTCTGTTTATAAACTATGTATTCATGTGTAATACTGTACCAGGAGTGTGCTGCCACATCCTATTTGGGACTAATGACTTTATAATATAATGCTAACCAGAAAGAAAAATTCTTCGGATTGAAATCATTTCAGTTGGTGCTAAATAAATGCTTGTGTTCATTTAAGATGATAATTGCATATAATGCATACTGAATACGTCCTATTAAGACATAATCAATGTTCTTGTTGAGTAACAATATCAACACTGAATCTAACATTATCTCAGAGTATGCTTGTCAGGATTTTGACAAATGTAAAATTTAAAAAAAAAATGAAGCAAAATGACTATTAGCAGCTCTAACAGACATAATGCTTTGATAATTATAATATCAGCATTTATTTTAAATGCCAGTTGCTGCTGCTTTAAAAGGGCGATGTACACAGAGGCTTTGCATTTACAGCTTGAATTACAGTTTGATGAATGTAAAAACCCAAACTATTTTGTAACATAAATCCCCTTTAGCTCACCAATTTCCAATTTTTTCATATCATAAAGGAAGGTCTACAGTTTAATCACTGTAATAATGTACTTCTGTGATGAAGAAAATCAATATCTATTTACTACCCGTGGGAAACGTGGAGTTCATGGGTATATCTGGAAGCAAAAGGAGGACTAAATTTTCTCCTTCAGCCATTAAAAAAGGAAAGAAGTTGCCCCAAAGTGCTTGATGCAAATAGGTTTCCTGGCCAGAGTTGTTTGTTTTCCATCATGAGGAAATCTGTAGCTATTTAATACAAAGGATGTAAAGTATCAAGACTTCAATTCCTCATAAATTACACATTTATTTTAAACTACACATAAATTTACATATTTAATTCTTAATAATGCTGACCTAAACATAGGGTTGGTGTACATTTTACATGAAAATACTGGAATTTTATGGGCATATTTTCAACAGTCTGTGTAAAATTATAAGTTTTGACTGATGCACGAATTAGGACTTGGAGTTGCCATTGAATTAATATCACTTTGGAGAAGGCTGCACACACGTGCATCTTGGCTGTTTGATGTAAATATTAATATAAATACAAATATTAACACCACTTAAGGGAGTTTCCTTGCATGGATAATGATATTTATAAGAATTTCTCCCCAGGTTGAGATCACCAACCTGCAGGACAGGGCAGGGACTGAAGCTCAGCTTCAGTCTGAGATATTTCCTCTTAAATTATTATTGGTAGTTAGGCTACTACTAAAAGTAAGCACAGGAAAGAGAGCAAATATTCAGTATTCTAAATAAAAACTTTAATTGTTATAAAAGATACAGCACCACTGAAGCTGGTGCCCATACACTGATTTTTACCAGGCAAAAATATTATTTCCCTTCAAAACAGAGCAGCAACTCACCAGATGCTCATGGTTTGGGAAAACCATCGTTTTCCATGTCAGCTGTGCTAGAAGTATAAAGTACTATAATAATTTGTAGTGGTTTTGGAGAATAAGAATCACAGTGTCCCGAGGAAAATACTTGCTGTCAAATATACTGAAATCATGCTTTTCTTTTTAAAACACAAGATATGTTTCAGCTTTCACCAATGGATGTAATTTCCTTTATAATTTTTTTTTCAGGGAAAAATTTCATTTGTTCCTCATAATTAAACAGTGCTGCAGAAATCTTGCACTCCAGTGTGAAAGCATCAATTATTATGGAACTTCTTTTGCTGATTTTAGGCCACTTTATCACTCTGTTATTATTCCATACTCAGAGGAGCCAGGAGGACAAAGACAAGTCTCATCCCACCCACACCCTCTGGCAGCAGCAGACAACAGCTGGAGTGAGGCTCTGCTCCCCAGGAATGGGCTGGATTAGGGAAAAGAGAACTCCACTGTGGTCCACAAACAATTCCAGACCCTGGTGTGGGCAAACATTCTCTGTGGTGGATTGTCAGTGGCTGTCCCCTCCTTTACAGGGGCTGTGAAACACACACAGCTGTCCTTGCTGGGCCAGAGATCCTCTGGGCTCACAGTTCCTGATAATTCTAGAGCTCACAATTCAGGGCAGTCCCAGAGCTCAGAATTCCTGATAATTCCAGAGCTCAGAATTTATGGCAATTCCAGAGCTCAGAATTCAGGACAATCCAGAGCTCGGAATTTATAGCTATTCCAGAGCTCAGAATTCCTGATAATTCCAGAGCTCACAGTTCATCACAATTCCAGAACTCAGAATTCATGGCAATTCCAGAGCTCACAGCTCATGACAATCCATCTGGAGCTCCCCTGCCCTTCCTGCAGCCACAGGGTTTTTTTGGGAGAGGAACCATGGAAATCATGGCCCATTCCCACGTGCTGGATGAGAGCTCCCCTGTCACAGAGCCTGCCCCAGAGAGCCCTCAGCTCCCCTGCCACGCAGCACTGAGTGTTCTGCTACTTCAGATGGTCCCTGGCACTACTCCTGCTCCTTCCTGACTCAAACCTAGCCCTGTTTACACCCCAACTGTTGGACAGAAAGCACTGTACATCACCCACGTCAGGGAACTGTACCCCAAACACCCCATGGTGGACTAGGGGAGGGGGCACATCCTTTTCCTGGTGCTTAAAGTTTGCCAAAACTTCATACTGAACACTGCAACAATGCTAGAAAGTAAAAAATTCCCAAGGGTTTCTCCATTAAAATCAGAATATATGGCTGGAGACATTAAGAGCCTGACTGACAAGTATAGGAGGCACCATTCTGATTATTGCACTTCTAAAAAGATATTACAGCTACTACTCAATCTGCCAAGTTATGATTCATTATATTTACAAAGATAACAATTTGAACAGAGCAAGTGACAAGAGCTGTGGCTCAGAATGAATAAATATCTGTACCAGGACCCCAGGCTGGACGAGGGAAGGTAAGAGGCAGCTCTACTTTTTCAATGGGACTTCCAACCTGGTTCTCTCCACTAGCAAAATCTCAAGTGAGCTGTCAGAAGCACTCAAGATAAGAACTCCCTTCTGGATTACAAATATTTACTTCAACAAATCTTTTTTTTTTTCTTTTATCTTTTTTCCTAAATCGCTATGTTATTGTAACAAATGTTCACTTCCACAAATCAATATATTTCCATAAAAACTGGTCTCCTGCAACACCCAATCAGCTCTATTTGTAGTGTTAATTATATCTTTCATTTTAACAGTTGCAATTTGCAATTCAAATAATCCACAGGCCAAAAGGTATTTGCTGAAAAAAAATGGTCAAATAATTTTCAGCCATTAACATATTAGAGTTGAACAATCTGTTTGCAGACAATTTGTGAGGAGAATGGAGGGCAAAGTTGTTCTAATAAATTATTAGTTGCAAATTATTGAATCATTCCTAGTCCCTGCCATAGGTAGAAATGAGTCTGTTTAAATCCAAAAATATGAGACACAAGGAACCTAAAATAGCTTTTAGTAGAGACAGCTTTTCAAATATGTCTATACAAAAATCCCTGTGCCAAGAGAATTCCCTGAGCGTGGGGAGGGTGTAAAGGTCAGATAAAATGGATCAGGACAGAGATGAGCTGGAATTCTGAGAGAGGGAAAATCAGGAGCAACCCCAAAAGCATTCAAGCCTGAAAAGATTCTCAGGCCAGCATAAATCAGCACAGCTCCACCGACTCCAAATGCACTTCCCAGGTTTATTTATACTTTAATTAAGCTTTAACTTGACCAGTTTGTGAATGAAGAAAACCTGGCAGGTTCCCATAGTTTGTATTCAAACCAAACCAGAACTCGGGGTGGGAGGCTGCTTCCCAAACATCGTGGCACCAAAACCACGGGAATTAAAGGTCCCAAAACACACACTTTGGGAAAAAGTCCCCAAATTCCCCAGGGAAGCTGCTTGACCACGTGCCCAGGCAGGGTCTGTGTGTGCTGCTGCTTCATTGCTGCTCAGGACACACCTCTGGAACTGAACTTTCCCATTTTCTGCACTTTTCACCCCACTCTGTGTCACTGGCAGGGTGGCAGCTGAATTTCTTCCAGCAGGAATTCAGCTGGAGGCTTTGCCCTGGGCCTCACCTCTTTCTCACAGTCCCAAAAGCTGTGAGTGCACAAGAACATGGAGCTCAGGGAGGAGGATGAACCACCTGAAAGGACCTTTTTGCAGAGGCTTTTCAAGGAGGTTCTTCAGCCTTAACCCCAACCAGCACCTCTGCATCCACAAGAGCTCACTCAGCATCATCCCTGGGCCCTGCTCACACTGGAGGATGTCAACAAAGCTGTTTGCTTGCTAAAACAAACCAGGCTGTGAGTGCTCACTGAAAAGGGATCTTTGCACAGCAGCTGAAGATAAAAGTTTTCCCTGAGTTTCAATTTATAATCATCTAAACCAATATTTTCTTCCCAGGCAAATAAAAGAGGATAAGTTTTGTGTTACCTACCTAATGCCAAATTTTTAGATGATGTGTTATCAAATGAATCAAAATGCAGTTTACCGGGTTAACATCAGAAATCACATTCTCACATATTAGGCCCACTTAGATTATATTTCCCTCTCTAAACATTCCAATTCCCCCAACAGAAAGCAATGTTATAAAGGTCAGGATGGAAATTGTGTTTCTGCTGTGTAATCTGCTTTGCAAATTTGTACCAGTGGTCAAAATGCCCAGAAAACTCAATTACTGACTTGTTATGACAACCATACATCAGCAGGCCTGGGCAGAGAGAGGTTATTTCTAAAATTAGTACCCTAATGTAAAAAGCATATTCTGTGATTCCAGATGTACAGCCTTTGCTTGATGCTTATATTGTTAAATATTAATGGAAGCACTGTCTATTATTTCAGGCAAATGATCAGGGACAGAACAGTCCAGTTATAGAGGTGCATTGTAAGTTGGAGCTGGAGGGGAAAAAAGCCTCTGTGTCTGTTTGAATACCACATTTCAACGTGGTATTCTAATCAAAATAGTCATCAAATGTTACTTTTAATCACTATTATCATTCTTCTTTTAAATTCCATTTCTTATGCAAATCTTATTTTAGAGTTTAGTGTTCTATTGCCAGCAATAATTCCAGGTGGCTTTTGAAAGAGAGGACCCTGCTGAGAGTGTAATGAATCAGTAAATGATACCAGCTTTGCTCCTGGACAAAAACAATTCTGGTGGCTGCATTTACACCCTCGTTGGGCTGTACCTGCAGAATATAAATTGGCCTAATTCTAAATCATCCAAGGGAAAATGATGCAAAATGGATTTCAATTACACTATTTCTGTTTTACCAAAAAGCTTATCACACTATGGGGTGAAAAATCAACCCTTCCATAGGATTTGTGTTCTGATGAAAGAGGCAACAATGGAATTTTACATTTAAAGTTTCTCCAGTCAATTTCATTCTTTTCTTTCTTACTCCTACGTATCTTTTTATCACTTCCTTTCATGACAAAAAAATAATTAAATGCCTTTTTTGGAAGTTCTGTGCTTTCTGCTTTAGTTAAAAAGTTCTCCTTTTCCTAAACTTTCACAACCCTACTTTTATTTTCTAAGAGCATCTGCCAACTAAACAGCTCCCCATCATCATTCTTAAGTCAGGCTTTGTCTTCTTGTAACCAAACCGAGATCTGTAGGTTATTCTCCCTTTCAGACATAGCCTGTCACTGCCTCATGCAGATTTTGCTCTGCAGCACAGTTGTTTTTGACAGAAAATATAGGACAGGTTGCTCAAATAAGAAGAAATAATACTGCAGTATAAACTTGGCTTCCCTGCTGTGCTCATGCTATTCAATGTCAAATTTCTGGAGGCCTGGTGCTCTATAAAGTAGTTTTATATACAACTTTCCTTTAGGAGAACTCCCAAGACACACTGGAAAGAAAAATAAATTCTTGCTAATCTGCAGAATTAAGAAAGAAATAAAGATAAGAGTTAATGACTGAGAGAAATCTACTGGTTATGCACTAAAGGAGGACAAACTGCAACGAAGTGAAAAACATGCAGCACCATGAGGCAGAGGGGAGGTGGATGCAGGAGGTGGGATAGGAGAGGATGTGGGGGTGAGCAGAGGTCAGGGAGCTGCAATGGGGAGAGCTCAGGAGGAGCTCTGCAAAGCCCAAGCCCCATTTCCAGGCAGTTCTTGTAGGCTGAAAAGTAAAGCCAACAAAGGGGAGAACGGTGTGGGAGGCACTGGCAGCAGGAGGAGAAGGGGAGGAAAGAATACCTGAGCCCTTTGAAGAGCTGGGAAGAGACATCCCTAACATCACTGACAGAGCTTTTCAAAGCCAGGAGGAGCTGAGCTGTGGATGTGAGCAGCCCTGGAAGCCCTGTGCCTCAGGGGCAATTTCAGGACCACAGCCCTGTCCTGCTCCCCTCCTCCCTTGCTCTGAAGGTGAAGGATTTGGAGTTTGCTGCTCATCCACAAGTGCCTTGTCCTCCCTGGGGGCAAGGAATGCTCTCAGTCTGCAGGGTTTGGGTGTCTGAGCTCTGCCAAAGCCACGTCCAGCTGCTCTGCACAGAGAAGGGCTCAGGGGTCCACACATCCCTGCACTGCCAGCACGGCAGCTGAGCGTGGCACTGCCCACCTGGCACACACAGAGCTCAGCCCAGACAAACCCTGCCCCACCCTGAATGTGTGGGTAAGTGAGCTTGGCCACAGGCAAGGAGAGAGCTTTGGCAACAGGAAAGGACCGGGTCGAAATCTGCTCAGCACAGCCCACGTCAGACACAGGCAGACAGATATAATCTTGGTCTGCTGTCTGACAGCTCATAAATGCAATTAAACCAACAAACAACCGAGGCTCCTTTCCATTTCTCTGCAGATTGGCATCTCCTGTGTCTCACATGTGCACCATGAAACCTGAAATTTGGATTTTGGGGTGTCCTCTTGATGCCATAGGTTTTAACTCTTGTATTTTTTAGATCAGCACTGCCTTAGTGTAGAACTCTAAACTCCACAGCCTGTCAGCTCCTGTTCTCCCATTCTATTCAGACAAAATTTCTCTCCAGGCCTGAAACCCAAGACTACCTTGTTTTTCACAGTGTCTAAAAGTGTAAATAACAGTGAAATGGAGGAGAAAACTGGGGGAATGAGACTGCACTGCCTGAAGCTGCAATTAGACAATTAACCCCTGATATGCAAATAGACCAAATTTATCTTTGTCTCAAAAATGTGTGCCCATTGTTCATCCTGGGTGTGGTCTCTGTGAGACTCCTGCACTGCTCAGGGTGTCCCTGGGAAGGCTCCAATAAATCCCTAATTATCCTTTATCCTCTGACTCTCTCTGGCCTCTGCTCTGGCTCAGCCTCTCCAGGATCACTCCAGCACCTGCTGGACCAACAGGAGGTTTGATCCTGACCTCAACCAGCTCCAGATCTAATTCCTGACATTTCTGCAGGCCAGGATTGTGTGACATTCTGGATTGCCCTGCAACCTTTACTGAGTCCAAGAAACTTTTATTCTCATAATTAATTTATATGCACAAATCTGCTGCTGAAACAGCACTGAGCTGCAGGATCAGGTTCATGTGCTGGAACTACTCCAAAACACTTCTGTAAAATGGGAATCAAAGCAGGCCCAGCAATCTAATGGGATTTAAATATAATTAATATTGAATACTAAAAATTATGGTGTATAATCATAATGACAATTCGAGCAGCACAGTAATGAATGTATTAAAAGCAATACACTTTCTCACTCTCAATGGAAGTGTTTGAAACTCTGTTTTAATATAAATCCACTGTTTGAACTGAGATTAACAAATATTAGTCTCATTATAAATTTTTATATTATTTGCATAAACTTTATTGAGAGAGAAAGAAAAGGAAGAAAGAGATTTCAATTTCCCGAGAAAACTGGAAAATTGAATTTTCTTAAAAGCCTATCTGGGTCACTTTCAGTTAAACAGATTTCCAGAGGCAGGAAATGCTGAGTTAACACTACAAACATTGCAAGGGAGGCCACAAGTGAAACAATTAGCTTAATAAACAGATGGAGAAAATACTCCTAAAATTACTGCCTTTGTCAAAAGTTCAGCATCTTAAGCCTGGTAAGATGCTGTTTATCAAAGCAGGAATGCAATTGCTGGTGAAAATGTGAAATTAAATTGATATTATTAGATAGACAGTGTTTTAGAGCAGAACTGTGGTACACAACTGAAAGCAAAGCAGAATAAAAAGAATCAGCACCAAGTTTCTTCTCTAGGATTCAAAGATTGGCATCAGATAATCAGGGAAGAATTCAGTTATCTTCCAGTGTTCTCCCTCTCCCAAGTTTTACCATCTTTCTAGCTACTCTTGTTTCAAAAATATGCTTTCCCTAAAAATGTGATTTTTTTCTTGTGAAGGAAGACCTACAAGAGAGTGTCAAAATATAATGAGTTTGGACTCCACTGATTTCCCCTGATTTTGACTTGGTTATAAGCCAGGGTAGGTAAAATGGATTTGTGATATCCATGGAATTTATCAGACACGTTTTTTTTTTGTCCCAGTGATTCTGATTCCAGGTGGTGAAGAACAGCATCAAACAACACCCATTTGAGAAGTCATCCAGATCATGCATCATCTTGAGCATTCCACTGGGCCATCCCTACAGGGAGATAACCAACACCTCCTTATTTGGGCCATTCTGGAAATTTTCCCTTACAACACACCTAGGAAAGGAGCACTTCAAAGGAAAATGTCACAGCACCTGGAAAGGAAAATACGCAGCTTTTAAGGTGCCTCCAAAGAGTGGCAAATTACAAGGCATTTTTTGATGATTCCTGGCAGATTGAAGGATTAGGTTGAGTTTAATCAATATTTTTGAGACATGGTTTCACAGAACCTAAGCCTTTTAACCAGAATTTTGATACAACTGAAACATTCCTCCATCAATATTGAGCCCAGACAATTGATCCCTCTGCTGGACAGAACAGAATGGCTCCAAAACCAACTCTACATTAAAAGAGCATCACATCCTGCCCTTAAAATTTATTTACAGATGCTCTGTTCACCAAAGGTCAACAGACTTGTTCCTGGCAGCATCCAGAGCCTCTCCCTGCAGGGATCAAGGGAAATACCATGGGATCTTTGACTTGCATGGCACTGTGGCACTCCTCCCAGCATCCCAAAACCAACTGGCTAACAGTAAAGGCATCTCTGAATATAATTCTGGCTTCAAAGGGACTTATTGGAATGTACAGTGGGGACTGGGCCAGGAGGGTTCCACTTGGAAGGATAAATCCAGCAGGTGCCCACTTTGTACTTGATGTTGGGATCCAATTCCTTGGGAATTCACATGCTGCTCTTCCAGTCACTCCAAGTTACCAGGAAATGCAATTTGATTGTAAAATGAGATCTCTTGTTTGCAAGTGGAAAAGAAATGGGAGAAAGACTCACAGAAATCCACATTTACAGTGAAGGGCACTGCAATATCTCCCATGTCAGCACTTGTATGGGTTTGTGTCAATGAACGTGTTTAGGAAATAGCAGTTTAGATCAAGTAGCTTTAAAAACCACAAAGTTTTCATCTTTACAAGTGCCTATTTCAGCAGGACCTCTTTCCTTACTCAGTCCTTTGTTCCATTAATGTCCTTTTCTGAGATTACTCTTCAGACAGCGAGGATTCAGCTACCAGAGGACACACTGGTTAAACCTGACAGTGTCACTCCTGCTGTGCCAGCCGTGGGTTTAGTGTGCAGCAGGACAGCCAGGAGTACTGGAATGTGTCCTTCCATGGAGATCCTGATCTGTCCTTCCATGGAGACCCTGATGTCTGCCACAAACCCCCACTGACTGCATGCACAGGAGCCCATGGAAGGTTAACTGCTGCAGTGATAAACGGTGTGACTCGAGGTCGTGCTGAAAATCACTGACCTGCAGCAGGCTGAGAGGGCTCCAGCTCCTGAGATGGAGCTCTGGGCACTGCCTCCCTTTCAGTTATAAATGAAAAGATTAAGACTCCCTTCCTGTTTTCATAATGACCTGCACAATTCCCTTAATGGCTGATGTCCCTCGTGTTCCTCCCCTGCCTCTCTGAGTCCCCACTTTGCCTGGCTGGCTCCAAACCTGCAGCCTGCAAGGTCGTGCTCCCCACACATCCAACATCACAGACAAAGAACTCAGCATGTGTCCTCCTTGTTGCTGCTGCCGTGGCTTCTGTGTTTCATTGGTTTTCTTGTTTGAATATTTTCATCTTTACCGAGTGTTTCAGTTAAATCAAGAGTTTAATTACCTCGGGAGGCAGCAGGGGTGGCAGGCTTTCAGGGGAGGTCAGCTGCTGACTGCTTGTCACTGAGTGACTCTAATTGGAGCATTTGCCTGGGAACTTTAAAGGCAATAAGCTTTATAATAAGATATTTGCATTTCTACTTTGGTTTAGGTGTATCTTTGCTTATTAGAGCTTCTGAGGAAACAGCATTCGCACACTTATTTTCCTGAGACTGACTTTAAGCCCCCTAAGCCTCTAGGAAGTTTGTCTCTACCATTTAATTGCAGTTTTATATTTGCTGCAACAGGGCTCACAAAAGTTTGAGCTGTAACGGTTCAGATGCAGTCTTTGTCTGGAGGACAACAGCTGAGCTTCACGTGGGAAAAAAATAAAAAATAAAATCAAAATTCTTAAGCCACTTGCTCAAAATTTCTTAATGGCCAAGTGACACACAGCTGCTCCCTGAAGAGGCAGGAAAAGTATTCTAATATTAAAGAGATCATCACACACACTTGGAAAATGTGTGTCAACCTCTGAAGGCCTGAGGAAAGATCTCTGCTATTCATGCTACTGTAAGCTCTGTGTACCTTCCAATTCTTTATACAGAAAGCTTAATGGCCATGGATTATTTGCCTCATTGGTTATGGTGCTAGGAAATAAAACAATGGGAAATATTCATTATAATGCTCCCTTGTATTGAACTTCCACTTGGCTGAAGTATTAAAACAAGCTGCAAGGAAAATTAAACCTCAGAAAAAAAATGGCAGGTTTATTTATGAACGTGAGAGACAAACTAACAGCTCTATTCCTCTTGGTTTGCAGTGGTTATGCCCTAAGAGCTCTTCCCTCTGGGCTTGTTCTGTCTGTCCAACAGGTTTTTGTTCACTTCTATTACTAGGTGGCAGCCTAAGAACAGAAACTGGGGGCATATGGCAGGTGAGATTACAAAAAAAACCCCAGCAACAACAACAAAACCACCAAATGACTGCAAAGAATAATAATAAAAAAAGGAAACTTGTTGTCATATTCAGTATTTCAAGAAGAATCATTTGTGTTGTCAAATTTGAAGGTCTTAATAACTAGAAAATCCAAAACACACTGACTAAAGATTAATCTCAGAAAAGGACATTAATGGAACAAAGGACTGAGGCCTTTTAGGGTGAAAATTTATCTACAATTTCTTCATCAGTTATTATAGATTAAGGCAGATATTTTTTGAGAAACATCTGCAATATATTTTGACAAAACCAATATCAAAATATCATCTCAAATAGTACAGAAATATTTGTCTATGATATTATTTTATTGTGAGTAAAGATCACAGGTTTATCAGTTGATTATAGTTTGCTGTGTGGAATCAATAATGTCAAACAGGCAGAATGATCCCTAAAAGCCTTAAATTATGCTTAGCTGAGTAGCTAAATAAAGGCTTTAGATGAATGCATGTGAAAAGTGTACATTAGATATCACTGAATATTGACAATTTATTAGCTGAATATTCACTAATTATCTTTTTTGACATCCTAATGGCCAGTGCTTTCTGCTGTCAATAAATTGTGTCTGCAATCCCAAAATGCTGCTCTAGATCAACACTGACCTAAATCCACATCACTCAGCAAAAGTGGTAAATTACTGCCCTGAAAGTGGAATTCCTTAAGCCCTGGTTACTGCATTTGATGAGTGTCTCATTAATAATAGAGCAAAAAGGCTTCAGGGATTTATGGTGGCCAGAAGGGGTGATTAAATCCTGTTTTAGATTTGAGGAAGGTGCCATCTGAGATCCAGGAAGAGCGACAGGGATTTCGTCTTGCTTGCTTCTTCCTGAAGATAAGGTGACTTCTTTCCCAGCACTTTTACATTTCATCTCTAAAGTGAATTAATATTTTTAAAGGCCAAGCTTGTGGTTTCATTTTTCACTTTGACAGCTCCTGAAATGCAGATAGATTTTATATCATGTAGACTATTTCTCTTGTTTTAGTTTAGTCATCTTTTGTTCTAACGCCACAGAACGAACCACTGACTTTTCAAATGACCCTGTAAAAACACAAGATCAGAAAACAAAGCTGTTCCTGTCCAGCTGGGAAATCACCTTCTCATCTTGAGGAAGCTGCTTTTTCTTCTTTTATTTTTTTTTCCAGCAGTTTCTTTTTAATCTATCCTAGCAAAGGGTTTAACAACAAAGGGTGTCTTTGAAAAATCCTGTTGAGATTTATAATAGTGAAAATTCTTAGCACTGAAGTTCAAAGGTGACATGGCAACAAACTGCTCGTCTCACCTGTGTCCTTTCACTTTTTTCCTACTTGGTAATTACTCTGGGGGGTTTTGCTGTGCTAAAAGGAAGTGTCAAACACTGAGATTTAAATAATTACAATATGTAAATATAGATGCCTATAGATAAAGCTCTGATACAAGTGAAGAGAGGGTACCCATGGGTGGTAGGTATAACAAATGTCCTTGTGTACATCAGGCCACAGGAGATGGAAAACACTTTCTAGATAATAAATGTGCTCTTTTGAGGAGAATATTGGTATATTTGCCATGGAAAAAAAGATGCTTTGCTGTCATTTTGGGAAAGAACTGGCAGTTTTAGAAACAGTTTTGCCTCCCAACAGCCTGGATCACCCTGGTGTGCCCAAGGGAAGAATTGATGTAATTCAGCCCTGGTGAGGTATTGAACTTCCACTCGTGTTTGTAGAGCTGCAGGTTAAGACTCTTTTACAAAAAAATGAAAAATTTGTTTATTAGAAACTTGTCCATATAATGCATGCAGAAGTGCAAGGGAGGTGTCAGTGGGTTTTATCTAACACGTGCTTTAAAGCATTAGCATGAGTGTGCTGACTATGCAGAAGATATAATTTCTTGGTCTAGAAACTTGCTCTAAGTGCTGCAATCTTGATTTTAAATTAGCTATTAAATTATAATATGTGGTTTACTAAACAGTAATTAAAATCTAATTTTTATTAATGCTGTGAATATTAATCCATCCCAGGTTCATTTGTTTTACATAATTCTTCTAAAGCAATGCATTGCTGCTCTTCTAAATTTATTTTTTTTCTGTGTGTGTAACATTTCCTCCAAGAGGGACTGGAAAAGGTCCCTGTATGCATCCAACAGTTCTCAGTGTGATTTATTTTTGAGAAACTAACACCATATGGGCTCTCACAGCATCCACTGTAATGGTATTGGGCACTGGCTTATTTTTCTGAGCTGTTTTGTAGACTCTGAGGACATGAGGTGAATGCAAAACCTGACTGGAAAGGATCAAAGTGATGGAGCATTAGTCAGGAGAAGAGAAAACTTCTCGGAGTGATGATTGACTAGGGAGATGTTTTCCTGCAGACATTTTACATTGTATAATGAAGCCATAATAAGAGCATACATTATTCTGTGTCTTCATTAGAAATTTAAACAAGCTGTAACAGCAGTGAGGATGGACCCCAACGTGCACAGCAGAGCTCAGGGGGTGATTTATTATCATCTTAAACAGAAGCAGAATTGGACTTGACACCGCAAACTTTGATTCACCTGCATCAAGACAACTGCATGTCACTAATTCCAGCATTAAACAACACCCAGAATACAAATTAGTGTTGGAACAGTAATTTCCAACTGCTTCAATTTGTTCTGAAACAACAGGCGAGTCACGACAAGATGGAAATTAATTAAAAAAAATCAAAAACATTTCCGGCCAGTATCTGATGTATCAATTGCAAAGTCATCCAAGTTGCATTGTACAGCTGAGAGGCTAAAATTTTATATTACTTGATTAAACAGAAAACACGAACGAGATGGTACAAGACACAACACTGAAAAATTTATGTAGCAGCAGGAGAAAAATGAAGCACGAAGTATTTAAATGTTTCCCCAGGTCACAGAGCAGATTTGTGTCAGCAAATGAGTCTGGAATCCTCACTCCCAGGACAAAGCTGTAATTGCAAATCTGTGCATCTTGGAGCAGTGTCTGCTTCCTAATACAAACCAGCTTTTTATTTAGCTAAGATAGTCAGCCCTACCCTGCCCTGTGCAGGGAATAAACCGAGGCAGGGACAGATTTTGGGAATAGGAGGATGAGGAGGCAAACAGCTTTTTAAAGAAGTGTTGTGTATTTACTCCAGAGAACACCCAGACCTGAAATCCCTCCCAGCCACGGGCACCTTTCCAGCTGCTGCTGAAGGTTGTTCTTGGACACACAGAGCTGAACTCCAGGGAGCCACAGGGCTCAGTGGGGAGCACTGCCCGGTGCACAGGAGGAAAACCTCTCTGAGTGTGTCTGAAACTTCACAGCTCTGACACAGGAGAGCAAAACGACCCACACAGGACTGCCCTGCTCATGGGCAGCTCACCTCACACAGCTGGGCAGAGCCAGCCACTGCCACCGAGGTAGGGCAGGCATTGCTCTGGGTTTGCCTTTCACTCCTCTCCCAGAGGAACGAGGGGATCTCTGGCTTGGATCAGTAACAGTGATCTCACACTTGGCACTGGCAATAAATGAACAGGCAGCTCCGAAAACATGACCAATTCCTGACTGAAACTGATGGAAAAGTCTGTCTGTGCTGAGCTGAGTGCTTTGGACTGCAGCTGGATTTAAAGGCCTTCCTCCTTGATTCTGTCAACCACCAGCAAATAATGAGTGACAGGCACTCTGATTTCACAGAATGGTTTGGCTTGGAAGGGATCCTAAAGATCATCAATTTCCTACTCCTCTGCTGTGGGCAAGGAGCCTTCCACCAGACCAGGCTGCTGCAGGAACCTGGCCTTGAACGCTTCCACAACTTCTCTGGGCAACAGAGAAGCTTTTCCTCCCTTCCTCTTGGGAGGAAAAAAATCCCACATTTGTAAAAAGTCAAGCATTAAGAATTGAATAGGTTCACAAAATATACTGAAATATAAGTGAAAATATCAAACTTAGGTGCTTTATATTTTAAAAATAGTATTCCCCTTTGGATTGCTGTGTCTGAATGTCAAAACCCTGCTACTTCATTTCAACCTCCTTCTCGTATTTTCCTGCCTTCTACCCAAACTCAGTAATATCTATCACTGTCTCCTCTGATAACAAATCCCTCTGATTTAATTTCTCTTAATTTATTCACTTTTTAAAAGGGCACAATAAACAATAATGGCCATTGAAAGACTAAAACTGTGGATAATGAAAAATCCAGTCACCAGCAGTGCAAACTGCAGTCTATTATTAACCTAATGATGTGAGACTGTTTAAATATGATAAAGCTCTTGTTAGGAGTTAAAGCCAAGACTAGATAAATATAAAGCCTGCCTCATTTAGATCATTTGGTCTGTCATTTCATTTAAGTTATGTGAGAAATAAATTAAATATTTTATGATCTGTGCTGTCAGGAATTCCTTAATGTTACACATAACCATGCCCTCCTCACTCTGCAAACACGAGTCTGGAGCTGCACTCATCAGATGGGTCCATATTTAACATTAAGGAGCAGAGGGATAAGTTCAATTTCAGTAACATCTGCACGCAGGGGAAACATCTTGGTTGACAGTGCAGTACAGGCAGCCAGAATGATGAATTTTTTATGTACCACCTCCGTTACAAACACTTTGCAGAAGAACAGAACATCAAACTACCCTTGAACTGCTTTGGCTTGTGCAGCCTCCAAGGCAGAACCTGATTATTGATCCTGGCCTGGATGTTGCTCCTGTCTGTGCTGTTGCTATTTTGGGATAGAAGTGTTTTCCTGCTCTGAGATCCACTGGTGACTCTGATTCACCAACACACCCCAGGGCACAGCCAGCAGCAGCAAGCCCAGCCCTAAGAGTGGTCCCAGGCTGTGCTGCTCTGGCAAAGAGAGCAGAGGGAGGTGCTGGTGCTGTCCTGCAAGGAGCAGGGCCCCATCACCCTGCCCATTAATTAGCACAGCTAATTAATGCCACCTCACCCATGTGGAGAGGCAGCTACACTGATTCCAGTCCCAGCAGCAACCTGCTAAATGATGCTGCAGCTCAATCTCCCCTGCTCCTCCTCAGCTGCCTTTTTGTCCAGAATGTTGTCATCAACCCACACAAATCCTACTTTTTTTCTGTTTTATTTACTCCCTGTCTTGTCTCACTAAATATATTTGTGTCATGATGCTTTACAACAGATAACTGAACACGTTTTTAAATGGACAAAAATGCACTCAAGAAAAATCAAAGCAGCAAACAGAAATAAAAGGTAAAGGCTTCCCAACCTCCCTCTGCCACACAAACACACAACCACAGTGTAGGAGTTCCTCTCCTGGGCCTGTTGGGTGATGCACACTTGTCTCAGGCTGTCCTGACTTACTGAACTTGCCAGTAAAAATAAACTTCAGGTTACTACTTGCCCTCATTTATCCCCCACGATTCCCACTCTGTCCCTGCTGTGACTCAATCAGGAGGTGCCACTTGCCATCCCTGGTGGCTCAGTGGCCTCCACATCAGCTGCAGCTGCTCTGGGACTATCTCCTGTCAGGGACTGTCAGTCACTCCCTTTTTGCCTTATGGATTTAGAATATCTGGGTAAAATCATCTATTATAAACTTGTATTCAGAAACAGAACAAGGAGTGGGAAAATGGAGATTTTTTCATCAGTTGATATTTGCCCACTCTACCAGCAGATCTCCCTCTACTGTGGTCAGATCAGCTTCTGTTCTGGATTATTATTTATTATCCCTTCTCTTTTAAATGGCTGTGTGTGTAAATTCCCTGAATATGAAATATGAATGGAAACATTTGTTGCTACAAGGATGAGACTGACTGAATGCCCAGGGCATTCAGAACTTGTGAGAAGTTATAGCACCTCCAGGAAGAGAAGAATGGTTGAAGCAAAAGATGCATTTTCTCTCTTTCTTGTTTCTCCTCCTGTTAGTAACAAGTTAATAAAACCTAATTCTTTGTTTTCCAGGAGTTCCCTTTAAGGAACAGAGGCTACATCTAAGTGCAAAGAGGGGGTCTCTTAAAAATGTGGCAAAAGAAGGTAGAAGACAAAAAAATTAAAAGATCAAGCAGATATTACAGAAGGGTTTGAGCAATTGTGCAAATATACCAGAGAGCTCTCCCAGTCACCAGATAAACCCTGGCACCCCTCTGTGCAGTTTAACTGCTCCATTTCTGTGCTTACCAGCAGCTGTTCTGCACATCATCCCCAACACCTCTCTGAGGACAAACCATAAACTTCCCCCTGGTGCTGCAAGGAAGTGCCTCCCTAACTTAGACAATTCTGAGAGACCAGAGGCAATCACAGATAAATTATTTTAGTGGAAAACAATCCAAATCTGAAGGCTGCCATGCAGAAAAGAGTGTGTGTGGGAGATCACAGTGGGGAGAAAGACTTCAAACTGGTGCATTAACTCACTGAACTTCCTATCCCTTACTCTCATGTCCCCCTCCATTTAAATGATTTCCTATTGACTTGCTCAGCAGTGCCTCCCCATTACAGTCTGAATATGTATAGACACAGCAGGTGGTTTAAAAATAGCTGCAAGTGTCTTGAAAAAAATCCCTGGAATGTATTAGGTTGGTTAGGGAGAATTTTAATGACACCTACAGCAATTTACAGTTGACAAATTTTTATGTTTCTGCCATGCAGGAAAACCCAAAATGAATTATCTTGTTTATCACTGGGAAAAAAGGACAGTAATGAAATATGCTAATTTGGGAAGGAAAATTAAATTGCAGCCAAGGCAGTATTCAAACAGGTGCCATCTGAATCACATTTGTTCCACCTTGGACTAATATTCTGCACTATCAAAGGCAGAGAGGTGTCCCACGTTCGCCCAAAGAGATGGAAGAAGGCTCTGCACTGTTCTGCTGCTGCATGCATGCTTCAGTCTGCCTGCATCACATCTCAGGAGGCTTTGCAAATTACATGGTGAAGGCATTTTCTCCACGGGATATTAAGGAATAGCTGCATCACCAAATAAAAAGCGGCACAATCCCCAAACTACAGCCTCGGCTAAAATTGGATCTCTTCAAATATATGTGTGGTAATGACAATGACCTCTTCCACAAGTGCATTTTATGGCAGAAACTGTAAAACAAACCCAAGAAAATTAAAACAAACAAACAAAAAACCCCGAGCATCCTCTAAAAATAATTTCTATTCTCACAGCAGCATTAATGCTCTGCTGGAAGATGCACTTTTGATGTCACCACTTGCCATCAGCCATATATTTCCACACACTCTACAATTTTTTACTTCTAAGGTCTTTGATTAGGAGCTCCCAGGTTTAATTCCAAGGAATTGCAGTATCAGAGTATGTGCTGAGGAGGGGATGTGTCAGTCTGCGGAGACACAGCTATTGCTTTGGATTTGCAGTCCCTCCTGTGGCCACCCACCATCGTTTCTAATTATCGCTTCAAATCATACAAAGCACATCCCCTGCTATGCACAGAAGGCAGGTGGGTGAGTGGAAATCTATTATAAAAACAGGCCTCCAGGGAAGGAGAATTACACTGGGCTATTTTTCTTGGGTTTCAGAAAGTAGTGCTCTTAGTTACAGCCCTTCTCCTGGAACAACTTAAAAGCTTTAGGGTCATTCCTAGGACAGGAAGAACAACTTCCCAGCAAGAGGTGGTGGCTGCACCACAGAAAGAAGGTGGTGTGTGTTTCAAAGGAGGAAAAAAAGTAGAAGAGCAGCAATTACTCCAGGATGACATCCATGATAAAATGCCTCCAGGACAAATCAGTTGTATTTCTGTGAAGAAATAATGAAAAAATTAATGTAGGGAGTATAATGGCTCACAAAGAACCTTCTGGAATGAGGATCTTGGTACCCCAAGGACAGAGCAGAATTCAGCGTTTGGCACAAGGCTGAACACATTTGTTAAAGCTGAGCTGGAAAATCAGGGAATAGAAGGTAACTCTAGTTAAGAAACAAGCAGAAAATTCTGTGTCAGGAAATATTACTGCCCATTCTAACTCAATTTATTAACTCTCATTTAGCATAAACAGCAAGCTCTTCCTACTCTGCTGCCCCAGGCACACGAGGCAACACTCAGTGTATCAGGGAAGGTGTTTCAGCATTCTCTTTCAACATCCTCTTCAGTTTCCCCTGCAGCCTGGTCTCCCAGAGGGCTGCAACTTCTGTCCACCCTGCTGGGAGCATCCAGGGTTTCACCTCTACCTGCATTTCCCACTGCCTTTGCTTTTCCTGGTTTTTTCATGACTTCTTACAGGGAGGATGAAGTTTTTATCTCATGTATTCATACAGGAATGTGATATATTTGGGTCCTGATCACAAACTGAAATTCTTCCTTGTAATCAAAATGTCCCAAATGGGGAAGAATCAGCTGTGGCCGCAGCAGCTGTGGGGAAAGCACAGCTGGATTTGGCTCTCGGATGAGGTGGAGATTTAAACTGGACAGGCTGGTTTGACTTGGGAGTCAGCAGTGAGGAGGCAGTGCCTTCTGAATGTGGCTCCCATGGCTCAGCTGGGTTCATCAGCTTGGATTAAGAAGCTCTGCTGCTGGTTTTGAGCTGTTTAGAACACACTTTTGAATCCTGCACATCTGACTGGGATGGAGCAGCCAAGACCCCTTTGCAGCAGGGTGTCTGCAAAGCTTTCTTTTAACTGCACACAGAACTGAGATGGTTTGAATCTCACATTTTAATCTCACTCTTATTTAATTTATATTTTTTATATAAAAGCCTCATCAGCAAGTGCTAGACTGCTTTTTTTTGTTGCCTGAAATGTTATAGTAGCACAATAAAAAGAAACTGCATGGATCTTTTATGTAATCAAAGCTATTCCCCCACATCACCAAAAAGGGTAACGCACCCATTTCTCAGTAAAGACAGGAGGACATACAAAGAACTCTCTCAGCTGTAGACATGATAACAGTGAGGTCAGGAGGATGCTGTATTTTCACCAGGCTGTTACAAAGCCAGGTTTTTAATGTACAAGTGTTATACAAAAGAGAAAAGGGAGGCAGATGGTGAGCAGGAAAGAATGAACAAATACAGCATTCTACTTTTTATGGGTCAGGGATGGGAAGAGCCTAAGAAAATAAGGCTATTTCAATGTTTCTTTGAAAATCCTAGTCCCAGTTCCTCCACTCTCTTTTAAGGATAGGATTAAAATGCCAAGACTTTATGGGCGGGAAGCAAAAAAAAGAAAGATATGTGTGTCATTTCAGAGACTTTCTGCTGGACCCTAAAGGGGAAAAGCACCAAACAAAATCCAGGAGACTCCTCTGGGAAACAAACTGAGCCCACCACGGGGAGTTTGGACAGGGATGGCTGTGGTTCAGAGGAGCAGGTGCTCACCACCAGTACTCAAGGGTGTGAGAGGCTCCCGAGTCACCCAGGCTTTGAGGCAAAATCCTCAATCTCTGGATTGTATCACATCAGAATACAAGCTGTAGTGGCTGGAGCCAGGCTTGGAGGGTGTGCTGAGCGGGAGATTTTGCATTTTCTTGAGGTGAAAATTCAGCTTTAGAGGGTGAAATTGATTTATAAAAAGCTTTGGGGGAAAAAAACCCCAACATTGACTTCATGAGCAGTGTGCACTCTCAGTAGGGATCAATTCTGCTCTCCCTCCAGCAACTTTCACTGCCTTCTCAATCTGCAACAAACTGGTACAGACCTCCCAGGAATTCCCTTTTTCCTCATAATTGCTCAGGTTTGGCTGGAGATCTTCTCTCTGCTCTTTTTGTGTGTCCTGTTGCTTCCTGAGTGCAAGGCTCAGCTTTCTCTCTCCTCCCCTGCCTGCACTCCTGGTAGCTCTGTTCCCAAATTTGCACACCTTGTTGCTCTCCCCAGAGGAAGAAAAACCCTCCTGTCAGTGCTCTTTTCCTTGTACAGGAAACAAGACAAGACAATCACCCTCCTTTTAGCTGCTGAGGTAACAAATCACGCTGAGCCCACCCAAAAATGAGCAGAAACACCTCCTGTCCAAAGGGGTTGCTGTGAAGATCCTTGAAAATGTTGGAACAAGGAACTAAGAATGAGAGAAAAGAGGAAATAATCAGCAATGGGGTGAACAGAAAAGTGTGTGACAGCTGATGAGCAGCTGAGAAGCCACCAGTGACCACTCTGAATTCTGCTCAAATACAATCCAATGTGCTGGTGATGTTTATTCTTTTCATTAAATGTTTTTCTATTTTTACTGTAGGAGCTCCAGTACAAAGACACAATCTTTGTTCTTTATAACCAGTTAGAAATGGCCTCAAGTTGTGCCAAGGGAGATTTAGTTTGGATATTAGGAAGAATTTCTTCACTGGAAGGGTGGTCAAGAACTGGAGCAGGCTGCCCAGGGAAATGTTCTGGAAATGTTTACCAACCCTGAAAATATTCCAAAAACCTGTGGATATGACACTTCAGGACATGGGTTAGTGGAGGCCTTGGCAGAGCTGGATTTGTGGTTGGACTCAGTGATCTTGGAGGTCTTTTCCAACTAAATGAGTCTCTGAGTATCAAAAACTTTTTAATCAGAAAACTTGGATCTTTGAGGACAATCATTTTTAATTGGAAAGCACCAGTTTCAATGAAATATGTACCATGAAAAATTTTCAGCACCAATATGGTCTGTTAAAAACAGACTGAGGTTCAAGTGCTCATGGAGAAAACACAGAGGAAGCTTTCCAGGTGGACATTCTGACCATGCCACTGTTGCCTTTTGTTTTCTAACAGTCTCCACTTCATCCTTGTGCTGATTCAGATCATCACTGAAAACCAAGCAGGAGATGAAACATGTGCTCTTAGGCTCTTAGGCTGATGAAACTTTTCCTAAAATTTCTAATTTAAAAATTCTTCTTTTTTTTTTTTTCCCTCTAATTAAACTTCTGTCCTTAAAGCTTTCAAGTAAAGTTCAAAAGCTTAAAAGCTGTCGTAGGAACCCCTGCATTCTGATGAGGTTCTTTAACTCTGCCACCCGGTAACACATCAGAGTCCAACATAAATCACACATAAAATCACTCTGCTGCCAGATGGAACCCATTTGTTTAGTGCTTGGAAGACAAGGACCTTCATCTCGTTTGAGCATTGCTTCTTATTAGTTACAGGTCGCTCAGTCACAAGATGTTTCTAACACCTAACACAAACCGATTGTGACAGCACATTCTGTGCGAGGATGGCAGCGTTACCCCCTCGGAGCTGCTAAAGGGGCCCTGATTAATTTGCAATCAGCCTGATTGGGTCTGTGCAGAGCAGAGCAGCCTGAGAGGCTGAGAGGAGGGTGGGGCACAATGTCCTGAGCTGCTCTTGTTTCTGAGCGCTCCGCAACGGGAGAGCACAGACGGGCTCGATTTCGTCTTATGTCTCTTTTTACTGCATTTAAAAATTCCATTTCATTATGTTCATAAAGGCTGAATCCATCACACTGCAGAGCCCAACAGCTGTGTTGCATATAGATATTGATACCCACAAGCAAAACCCTTTTATGGGACATCTCATGGGATCAGAGACAGAGGCTCCAAATGTTTCAACTAAACCGTAGCTGGGATGACAAATAAATATTTGAGACACACAGACGTGTACTCAGGCTTTCCACTTCTGATTCCTAAATAAAGTCTATAAAATATGTAGCTTTGCCTGGAATCACACTCCTTGTGCTGCACACACTGACACTTATTACCTGGCTTTTACAGCAATGCTCTCATCCATTTAAGCAGACAACTTACCCTAAGATTCTACCAGTGATAAAGAAGATTAGGTTTAATATTTATTACCCCGCCCAATCCACATCTCCAGCAGCCACAACTGTTGATTTCTGCTGCACAAGGGATTATTTGTGTGGGATTTCTAACCAAGGTAATGCAGATGCTGTCTAAAATAACCCAAAAAGCTTTCTCTTGGGGGTTTTCAAGCCTAATTTTCCATTTATGAAAACTGACTTTCAAAATGATAGCCTGACTTATGAACATGTCAGAAAAATGGAAAATATACTCCAAAGTGTTGAGCTCCTCATTGCAGCTGACTTATTGCATTGCCTAAGTACAAAGCTGAAATGTAAAAGTATAAAATAATGCAAAAAAGTCACTCATTTCTGTCTATATTAATCACAACATTAATATGAACTTCTGTAAGGCATTTAAGAAGAGAAAATGAACATTCACAGGGTCTAATTTAGAAAATTGTGTAAGTATATTCGTGTTCAGCTTCACTTGCATATTTTGCTTGAATTTTAATGGCGATTCAAGTAAATTTTATCAAATTAAAGTTTGAATTTCCTAGCTGATTTTGGCCTAGACATTCAATATTTCCATGCTTTGTCCTTCATCTCCCCCATGCATGAAACGGGTGCAAAAAGAATTATTTTTGCTCTCAGAGACATTGAAAGGGATCCTCACACTTGGGAAATGCTGAATGAGGGGGTCCACAAACAGCACAATAATTTGGGAGCCACCACCACAGCTGAGAGGAGTTGTGATTTCAGCCTGGCTGCTCTTTTTGTCCTTTGCTGTTAGTTTTAGTGGTTATTTCTTTCCTAATGGATTGCTGCAGCAAAGGACTAGAAATGAGTAATAAGAGTAATTTGCTGCTTCCATTGCAAGACAACACAAGTTATATTTTCAGCCTCTAACAGAGAATATTGCAGGGAGAGCAGAGCCATGAGCGAATCCCAGGGAAGGTTAAAGGGAAATGCCAGGGCTGCAAGGAGCTCACTCAGTCAAACAGACACAGAAAGCAAAGTTCAGAGGCTGCAGAGGGGAGGGCAGGGACAGAGGTGACTCCAGGCTGTGCCATTCCAGGACTGGGGCACCAGGGAGGTCACAGCTGGAGCAGAGGGCACCATGGCTGGGCATGCAAGGCTTCCAAAAGTGGGCAAGTGCCCGGAGAGGGCTGAGCAGCAGAGACTGCTGAGAATGTATCCTGAGCTGAGAGCTGCTGCCGAGCCCTGGGAGCTGCTGAGAGCGTCCCTGCCCTGCTCACAGTAACCAAAATGTCAGATTTCCTTTCCCCTCCGGACCCCAGGGGTTTCAGCCAGCATTTTCAGCCCGTGCAGGTTTGGGTCTCCACTGGGGACTGCCTGGGTGAGGCAGGGACATGGGGAAAACCCTGGGGACAGGCACTGCCTGGAGCATCAGCCTGGGACAGCTGCAGGCACCGTGTGGCTTTGGGGACAAATCAGCTGGACTGGGAATGTAACTGAGACCTCTTCCAGAAACTGTACCAAACAAGGGGAGTTTCAGCTTTATCATCCTCAACAGTCCAGCATTTGTATTTCTGAGGGGATCCATGTTCAGAGTTGGTTTTGGTTTTCCTCTCCCCCTTCTGGCCCTGTTCATGGCCAAAACCTGGAAATGAGTTATTTCTCACATTTCAGGTCAGGACCAGCAGCCCAGACTCATCTCTGGCGTTACCCACTGTTCTCTCCAGACTTTTAACCTCAGTTCTTGGGGTTTTAAAAGCAGCAGCAGAGAGAAGCTGTGCTTTTTGTTGAGCTCACACTTAGGAATGAGCTACCTCACAAGCCAAATTTTATAGTGTGGTTGTAATTAATGATGTCACAATTATTCTAATTTTGCATAAAATTTTGCCAGTTGCCACTAAATACCTTTAAAATATACAGCTGAGGATACAAATATTATTAATGAAAGGAATATGCACAACATGAGCTCAATTAAAATAACTTTACACCGTTAATAAATTAAGATCAATACCAATGAATAAGAAATAAGGTTCCTAGATAAAAGTCAAATGTTCAGATTCAGACACAGGAATCATTTAAAGCAAATTAACAATGTCTAATGGGAGGAAATGTGTGCTTCTTACTAATGACTGACTGCCTTTCACTGGAAATAATTTCCTGCTGGGCCAGCACAGAGAGTGGTCATGCAAGGAGGACAAGCAGCACCTTATGAGCAGCTTTTGTGGTTTTAGGTCATGCAAGTTGTTCCAAACACATTAATATTATTTCTAGAGAGCTGTACTAGAGAGTAAAAAACAGGGATAACTCTATGTTCAGCATAAAAGCTGTCTTGATTTTCATACACTGTGAAACATTTCAGATTTCATTCTTGTATTAAAAATTTTACAAAACTGGATTGATTTAACAACAGGTGGAAGATGATCTGTAGATTTGTCCCTACATGGGACAAACATAGATTTTGTAAATATTTTACTGAACATTTTAAATTGAAGTTCTGTTGAAGTAACACTGCAAGTCAGACCCTCAGATAGGCTGGATTTATACATTTCTTAAATGCCAGTAGGTAAAACAAGTACCAGGAAATAAAACAAGTACCAAGAAATTAAACAAGTGCTATGATCATACTGTTGAAGAAGTAAAGTAGATTTTTGCAGTTCATGGGCTAGATTTTTGTTTTTATTACCCTGCTATAAATCCAATTTAAATGGCATGAAAAGACTCAAAAGTGCATGTAAAAACAAGAATTGTGTAAAGCATCCCCTAGACAAAGGAAAGGAAAAGGAAAAGGAAAAGGAAAAGGAAAAGGAAAAGGAAAAGGAAAAGGGAAAGGGAAAGGGAAAGGAAAAAAAGGGAAAGGGAAAGGGAAAAGGAAAGGGAAAGGGAAAGGGAAAGGGAAAGGGAAAGGGAAAAGGAAAAGGAAAGGGAAAGGAAAAGCTGCCACACTCAGCTTTACAGAGGCTTCATAACCACATTTTGTTGAAGAACACCCATTTTCCAGCCCTTCAGCACACTCAGAACAACCATTCCTGTACATTCCTGTGCTCAAATGCCACACAGACCCTTCCTGATCAACACACTTTCAATCCTTCACTAAAATAAGCTCCACACCAATACTTTTTTTAAAAAAAATATTTTTTCTTAGCCCTGTAGAACCAAACACAGCTACCAGGGAGTGTGATGTGATCTCCCAAAGGCTCTGTTACTACATCAAAGGTTCAAGATGAATGAAAGTTCAGAGACCCAGGTATCTCTTTCAGTTATAACATTTCAAAGTCCTGAGGACAGAATGTAATTTTCCATGTCTATAGTGCTTAGATCTACAGAGATCTACAGGGGAAAAAAAATAATCGTGGCTGTAAGGCAAGCAATTATATTTATTTGTCAATTATAAAATTAGATTTAGGAGTCACTAAGGAATATCAATTCTGAATGCCCCATAAAGCTCTGCTAATAACTATAGATACCCACAATTTTGACCTTTCTATTATTTAGACTTATATTTCCTTCCATTTATAAGGCCTGATAAAAATTAATGGTGCTTCACCCCTTAACTGAAATTCCCATGCTCAGAATGACTTCTGAAAATGATTTTATCTGTGTTTTGTTTGTTGTGCAGACCAAAGCTGACAAGAAATCATATGGCCCACTTAAAACCAGACCATGCAGGAAAGTTTTTGGAAGGTAAAGAAGTATCTGGGACAGGCAAAGAATTCCCTTTACTGCAGTTAAATAAAATCCTTTCAATAAGCACACCCATCTAACATTTTCTAAAAAGGAGGAGGTTTATATGAAAAGCCTCAGGAGAATTTACAAGCTTGTAAAGTATTTCTCCTAAACTCGCCCCTTTTTTTAATCTTAAGAAAAAAATAAATACTATAAATACAGCCCACAGTCTCAGATGGCAAAAGGAAGGGATTAAAAATAGTAGCTGAGTATTTTAGTGAAATGGGAACTGTTTCCCCCATTCCAGTCCAGGGAATGAGCATTTCTGACACCCTAATTAACAGAATGCAATTAGAAAAGCAGCAGTTTCCACAGGGTGGAATGTTTACCTCTGCCTTATTTTAATTATTTTGGACAAATGGGGCAAAATTTAACTCATGACAAGGATTTTGTGTTTTTTGCTTAGGTCAGGGGTGTAAAAACAAGTTTATCCACCAGCTTTAGAAATGCTCAAATCTTAGACTTTGGCACAATTTTCAGCATAATTACCTTAAGCCACTCTGATGTGTTTTAGATATTAATTAATCCTAAAGATTTGGTAAATTTGAAGTAATGCTCTTATGTAACTGCTGTATGAGCACACCTGATTTCCACTATTTTCAACACTCAAATCCACATTTACAACAATCAAAACGATTCCTTTTGTAAATAACATCATAAATAATAGACAATCATAATAAATAATCAGGCTTTTTGAACCTGAGCAGCAAGGATGATGAGCAGAATGTATGTACAGCATAAATAAACATCAAACAGCTGTACCATTATATAAAATAGGACATCAAATAATAGAGATCACTACTGTGGTGCATGCAGTGTTTTAATTTAAAGTCACTCAACCACAATGTCTCAATTCTAGGAAAAATATTAACCCCAAGTCCAGGAAAAAAAAAGCTCCTTTTTTGTCAGCCCAATGGCATCTCAAACTAAGATTCAGAGCCTGAGACTCCAGCCCCAAATAAGAATTTCCCTGTGCAGAGCAGTCCTTTTGTGCGTGTTCCAAACAAAATGGCATTTCTTCCACCCAAGAACATCTTCACCCACTCAAGCAGCTCTTCACAAACACTGAGGACACGGAATTGTTAATTAATGTGTGAGGGATCCCCGTGAGGGACAGGGTGAGAGGGTTCTTATCTGTGTGTTTAGGACTGAAACACAATGTAGTCCTGGCCTTAGTGTACATTGGTTACAAAGAAATTGTAAATAAAGAAAGAATAGCAGTGAAAGTTCTGTTCTGGAGGACCTTGATCCATTTAATTTAATATCTTCTCCTTAACAAACTTCCACTTTCTTGACAAAGTAAAGATTTAAAAGCCTTTAGCTGGTGGTAAAATAAACACATTTTATTCATTGAATCTGTCTTTAAGGCTGTGATCTGTGCTCTTTTTTTTTTTTTTTTTTTTCCCAGGTAACATTTTTTCCATTTTTTTTTTTTCCCCNTAATATCTTCTCCTTAACAAACTTCCACTTTCTTGACAAAGTAAAGATTTAAAAGCCTTTAGCTGGTGGTAAAATAAACACATTTTATTCATTGAATCTGTCTTTAAGGCTGTGATCTGTGCTCTTTTTTTTTTTTTTTTTCCCAGGTAAACATTTTTCAGATCTTTTCTTTTCCCTCATCTTCTAATGCAGGAAAAAGGAAGGGGTTGAGTGAACTCCAGGCTGGGGAGTGGGGCAGCTCCAGATGAAACACCTCTTTGAACTTGTGAGAACCTTTCCTTCCGCATTTCAACAGCTGATGAGCTGGAAATAGATTTCCCTGTGATTAAAAGGGATGTAATAAAGGATATTGCTGTCTTCCTCCTTCTATTAGCTCATTTGAGATCCTTCATATCCTTTGTATTTGTAATGCACGTCTTCGAGGAACATTTTCATATAAATTATATTTTAAAAGTATTACTTCCCCTCCACTGGTACGTGGAATATTGATATGATCATTGCACTGCCATTTCCTCTGCAGGAGATTGAGCCAAGGCAATGGAATCTGACATTCTGGGTGTCTGAAATGAGATTCCTACATCCTCCTTCCACCAGCTGTGTGGAAAACAGTCTCATTCCAAAGGTGTGGAGCAGCCCCACCTCTTGTCAAAGTCTGTACTTTTGAATCCCTGACCCTGTTTGTTAAAGTGAGTAAAAATGGACAAAAACATCCAAATTTTATCCATCTGGATTGGAAATTTTGCCTTCAGTCTCTAATGTTCTGCATTCTATTGCTTTGTGTTCTCGTCCAGGTCGGGGAAATATTCACTCTATCCATCAGCTTTCACTTGGGTTGGGTAAATTTCATCTTTGCTGGAAAAACCAGCACTACCAAGGGCTTTGTGTAGGCCAGAGATTGGTGAAGCTGCTGGAGAAATGTGCTTTTGCCTTCCTGGCAGCCCATGCTTAGAACAACAAAAAGCAAAAGAATATTCAATGCAAATAAATGAAGGAAAGAAGAAGAATTGATTTCTTTTTTTCAATAAAAGCATGAGGAATTTCCCACCAGGCTAATCTTCTCTTAACCTTAAACTGTGAATGGCCAAGCAAATCTTTGCAGGGCACCTTGGAACCTCTTTGAGGAGAAAGAAATCACCCTCAACCTGCAGCAGTATTCTTCCCAGCATGGGATGGGGTCAGTGTGCAGCAAAGCACATGCCAGAAGGTTTCTGTCTCCACCAAATCTCTCATGGTGCACCACAGGCTTTTAGAAGCTTGAAATATTATTTATCTGCTGGGTTTCTTTATGTGAGTCAAGCAAATCCTCATTTCAGGCACTGGTTTTACCAGATTTTTACTTCTCAGCAATAGCACCATCAATTTTATTCTCCACACTGGGAGCTGCTTTGATGGCCACAGAAAGAGGTACAGAAAGAAGTCCTTAACACAAGCCTCATAAATATTTACATTCAAATTTATGGTTCTACTTCAGGAAATGTTGCACCTTGGTGGAGTTCAAGTGCTGGAGCTGAACCCAAAGGATTTAAGTGTCCGTTTCGAGCGAGCAGATGTGAGCAAGTGTTGTGAGCCTGTGAGCAAATCTGGAAACATGATTTTTGAGCTAACTGCCTGGAGCAATTTCTGAAGCAATTTTCCACAGTAGAGAAGAAGCTCAGATGATTCATAAACTCTAAAACAATGTGGCTAAAACCACATTTCAAAGCCTTTCTTCCTTCTATTCTTCTGCCGTGCTATATCCGTTGATTTGCATTTTTTTCTGAAGGGCTCAATTTCTATCTTTTAAAAGATTTCCAGAGCCTGATGCTATCTCCAGAGATGGAGGGAAGTTTGTGCTAACTTTAAATAGCATCTTATTATCTGAACATCTGGATATTCAGAAATGAACTGCTCCTCACAAAAGTCATCAGGGCTCTTCAGAAATATCAGGGATGCTTTTCACCTGTTTCCTTTTCCCTTACAACCTCACGCCTCTCAGGAGGCTGCTCTCTGCTCACCCATTTTTACTTTAATGAGTGTTTTAAAATCATAAAAGGTCTGGCTTGGAAGGGACCTTCAAGACCATCTCACCCCATCCCATGGGCAGGGACACCTTCTACTAGACCAGGTTGTTCCAAACCCCACCCAACCCGACCTTGAAATCTCTCTAAATGTAGGAAATGAAAGATTTTGAACCCCCAAAATTATTTTTTCTGACTGGGACCCTGTCCATAAATGGCTTTTTGTTCTTTTATTTTTTTTGTTCAAGCACATACATTGAAGTTGGCTCTTTTTCTGTTCTCCTCCAAAATGAACATTCTTTTAGACAGGAATTTCAGAGTTTAATCTTTGCTAGAAAAGGCTCCTGAATATTCTCCTTCACACATTTCCATTGTATTATTCATAAATACGATTTACACAAGTGAATTAGCCAAAATTCTAAATTAACAGATTGGGTTTTTTGGTGCTTCATGGTCTTCTAAAAATTTCCCTATCCTTGTTCTTCTTCTCTGTTTTTCCCAGTTTTGCTCTGATGTATTCCAGAGTGAAAAGATCTGTTTTATTATTTCAATAATACATTTGTAACACCCTCAGTGCTTCTTTCTTTTTCCTTTCTGATGTTGAAAACTTTTTAAAAATATATAATTTGCTTAAATATATGTTGTTTCTTTAAAAAAGGAAAAATTCATCAAGCAGGTGAGAGCCACTGCAAAGGTATTATTTATCAGATGAAGACTTTAGGAGAAAAAGGAAAACAGAACCAGATGAGAAAACAGCTCTAAGATAAATAATTCCAAATAATTTTTTTTTCCTGCCATCATCCATCCAGCTGTTACCTGGAGACACAAATTCCTGCCATGCTGGCTACCCAGTGCTCTGCTGTCAAACACACAAGGATTAGCAGAGGAGTAAATCAGTGTTCCAGCAGCACAGCAGCCTCTGGTCCTCCCAGGGAGACGATTACACAGGAAAGGTTTCTTCCAGAGATGGATTACCCAGGAAAAGGTGGAAGTGTGGAGAGGCCATTTGAGGTTTTGCCTACTTCAGGAAAGGACTGGACAAAGAGATAAATCTTCATGGTGCTTTCCTGGGGCAGCCTCTACCGAAATCAGAGTGTGACCTACTCTGGGCTCTTGGAAAAGCAGAAATGGAAGGTTCTGCATTGGCCTGGCACCCTGAGAAGAGCATCCAACACTAAAACATGGAACAGAAACAGCAGCTGGATGTGCTCTCCAGAATGCACAATTCATTTAAGACCCAGTGGATTCCAACAGCAGTAGGAGAAGCACCCAGGAAGTTTTTACCGGGAGACAAAACCCAAAGCCACTGGTTCTGTTACTGGTTGAGTCTCTTTGTGGATGAAGCCTTGATTTTAATCTGCTGAGGATGTTGTTATTCTCTCTGCCCTGACAGAGATTGTTATTAGGTAACACAATCCACAGAATTAAATTCTAAACTTTCTTCAGATTTTCAGATGTGTGCTGAGCTCAAAGCCGAAACGCAGAAGTTTCTGGAATTATTTCCAGCGGAATTCAAGTGCCTGAGGTTTTGAATACCCATAATTGAACCTCTCCAGATGTTTGCACAATAGCTAAAATCCACACAGCAGTACTGCAGAGAGAGGAAATGACCATGCAAAACCAAATTTGTCCCGGGCTCTTTTTAGTTCCAACTCTTTCCGTGCCACTTCTTTTCTGTTTCTGCAGCAGTCGATGAATGCAGCCACCCCTCGTGTCTGCAGAGAGAGGGAACCTTTTCCTGCCATGGAAAGCTTTTAAGCACAGAGATCTGGGGCATTTGTGGGGGACTGTGGAACACACCTGAGAGCCAAACACCCCTTTTCTCATTGAGTGTACAAGGACACATCAAAAACCTAAATTAGGAACTCTGAGTCCCTCACCAGTTCTGGAGCAATTCTTATTTGCTTCTCTACTCATTACTTTCTCCCAGAATTCTAACAAGAGCAGCTCCACATTTCTCAGCTTTAACCTTTTATTTGCAGCAGATTCCTTTTTGCCTACAAGTCTTAAATCAGCTGTTGCATCTTTGAGTGGTTACTGGCAGGCCCATGTACAAATAGGAAATATATTTATATGCAAAATGCCATAAACACTTTTCCAGTGTTCTCCAATATTTATAACCGAGTGGAAAATATGTTTAAAACGATATCAAATATCCCAGAATGTTTTCTGCAGTGCATTGTATGATTTGTTTTAAAGATACTGTCTAGTATTTTCTGAGATGGGCTGCACAGAAAATAGGAAAGTGTTCAGGAAGTTACCTTTCTCACTCCTGTTTATTGAAACTTAGAATGTTCTGTTTGATCCACCACGCTTATCAGTAATAGTCTGAATTATACTACATAATTTATCTTCCCTGGATAGGATTGAAAAAGACAGGTTTTGCTTTAACTGAAGTGCATGGCATCTTCTGCTTATCCATTTCCTCAAAATGTCATCTAAATTCTTAATTTATATTCCAAAATCTGTGTCAGTTTTTGCTCCTCCATCTTCATAAAACAAAAATTACATACTGCTTTCTATCATTTCTGGGATGAAAAAAGAAAACCTTATCTTGCTTTATCTATTGGAAATGAACATCCTCAGTTTAATTTAAACCCACCTCTTCAAGTAGGAGTAACTTCCCGAGTCACTGAGATCAAATCAAACTCTCCTTTGCCTCCCAAAAAAACAACATTGCCATGTCAGATCATGCAATCAAATCCTGTTTGCCTCACGTGCAGGCTGATAAACTAAATATGATATATGAACTTCAGGGGACAAATAACAAGCTGATACACTGATGCTCCTGGAAGGCAGGAGTTTCTATTCAAGTTTTTGAACTCAGATATTCAGTATTCTGCTGTTCCCCCCCAAAAGGAGACAAGGGCTCCTTTAAAACCAAAATTTTGCTCATTTACATAATGTAAATCATGATTTTTTAAATGCTGCTTCCTTCCTCAACCAAGCTGTGACACTCCACTGGCAGCTGCTTTAGCAACAGCTCGATTTAATTCCATCTACACCTTTCCATGTGATGGGATTGACTTTCTATGTTGAGACATGGCATTCCCAACACAACCATATGAAATTCCATGTCTTGTTTTCCAATTCAAGGAAAGTCAGTTATAAAATATCTTTCAAAGGATCCTCAATTAAAAAAAAAAAAAAACAAACAAAATCAAAGAATCAACCAAGCAACCATATATGCACATATAGATTTACATATATCTGTATTTTTACAATAGCTGAAAAATACCTTTTAGATAATAAACTTCAAATCCTCCCTACACCCAAAAAATGGCATTTTTGACAGCCTGAGATCACAGTGTGCCAGCCTTGTCTGCTGCTGGGTGGAATGGAGTCTAACTCTTGAAGTCTTCTTCACTTTGGCTGGTTGGTGTTTTGGGGTTTTATTGGGTTTTTTTGGGGGTAGGGGGTGCGTTGGAAATGCTGGTGTAGTGTTGTGTAATGCAAACTTTCTGTTAGGTTAACAAATAAGCTGCCAGGCATTACAGATGCCTGAAAAAAAGGAAAAGTTTGTATTGATCGAGGTCTGTGCAGAAGTGAGAGAAGCTGGGAAGGGATTATCCAGAGCAGATGGGGTAGGGAAGGGCTCCCCACTGCTGACAAGAAAAGACTTCACACACTCTGCTCAACCACTGCCTCCATCCAGCACAGGCACAGCCAGAACCAAACTCCAAACAGCTTCTAAAACTTTCTGATCAAACTTAGACCTTTTTACTGCTCACAGGAAAAAAAAATAAAAACCAAAACCAAAAAACAACCTGCTATAAATTGCTGGACTTTGCTAAGTGAACCCCACTGTTTTCTGCTCCGAAGCTCTCAGAGCCATCTCTTCACTCTCCACACTGCTAAAAGCAATGCTTTTACCTATCCCAGAGTGCTACCCTCGAGTCTGACAGATGGCAGCCTGCAGAACCTGGTGATTATTTCTCTTTTA
The DNA here is from genome assembly GCA_013398075.1 of Notiomystis cincta. Classification (NCBI taxonomy): domain Eukaryota; kingdom Metazoa; phylum Chordata; class Aves; order Passeriformes; family Notiomystidae; genus Notiomystis; species Notiomystis cincta. Next base: position 2,369 of record VZRX01013394.1, on the reverse strand, counting down.
AGGCAGGAACATGATGCCTTAATGTTATAATTAGGCCGTGGTGAGGAGTCAAGAGTCCAGCAAAAAGCTCTGCTATCTCCAATTCCCCTCGGCAGCTGCCTTGGACCTGCTGCAACTTCCAAGGTGAAAATCAATGGCAACAACTTTCCAGTTACCTCAGGAAAGCCTAAATCAGACTGCTATTACCAGCAGCACAGATTTTACTGCCTCTCCCTCGTTTTCTCAAGCATTTAATCACATTAGTGGAAATCTCTGGGCTTCCAGATATTGCAAGTGCATTTTTGACTAATTCTCCTGAAAAGCTGTCTCTCATTTCAGCACTTTCCATCTATCTCATGGCTCACTGGAAAGGCAGAAATCCCCTTCAGTTTGCCTCTTCCATGAGTTGTGTTTTACCAGGGGTACATTAAAGAAAGTACACAGAGAGGATTGGGGCATTTCTAAGACAACAGAAATTAGAGGAGAGAAGGTAATGCAGCCAACACGATTCCTGTCACTTCGCCTCTCTGAGAACATGACTCGGAGCATCATTTTTCCTGAAGTCATCCTTTCTGCCAAGGGTTTCAGGGCAGGCAGCAAGGTGCCAATGCTGAGGTAAATGTCAGAGTAGCAGGCACTTCACTCCTGGAATATTTCTAATTAAACCACATATTCCTTTTTTTATTATTCCAAGTATCCTTATCCTCTCTTAACATGCAACTTCCCCTGAATTTCTGCCTGGATAGACATTTAAAGCTGCATTTCTGAGCTGTCTGGAGCTCCAGTGTCTGGTGTGGGCTGAATCAGGTGCCAGAAAGAATTATGCCAAAGCAGAAATTATTTAGACCAGAGATATTAGGCCAAACCCCTGTGTTTGACAGGCTGGGTCACTGCTCCAGCACCACCTGTGGTGGCCAGGGCTGCTGTTGTCCTCTGTGATATTTAGATTAAGATATCCATAAAAGCAGCTCCCATTAAAAGAGGTTTGAAAACTAAAAATGAAAGTATATTGGAAGAAAATCTAATTAGGATCTTTTAGTTCATCAGAGGGCTGTGGAATGGGTGTGAATGAACTTACAGGGCTACAGGGACTCGTAGCTCCCCCAGGAATATGACTCCACAACTTTCCTTCAACATTTATAATGAAAATTCAGCTACAAAAAAAAATGTGTGATAAACCTAAATTGAACCCAAGCAGCATATCTAATTTTTACAGTCTAGTTACTGCTACTATCAAATATTCATTTCTCCCAACAAGCAGGTAACTATGGCAACAAACACACCATAGCTGTATGAAAAGGTGCCAAGAAACAAAAAAAAGTGGAAATCTTTACATTTATCTCAAGTTTTTTTTTACCTTCTTTAGAATTACCAGCACAGCTATCAACTATTTAAAATATCTGCAAAGATTAATTTAGTAAAATATTATGAAGACACTGAACAACACAATGGGAAGGATCTCATTCTCCTCTCTGAAAACTGCAATCAAAAGTAATTTCTAATTAAAATACTTTCTGACAAGAAGAGGAAAATTAATTTAAATTTTAGCTCTAGGACGAAAGGAGAATGAGCTACGTCATGTTTCATTTTCTTCAGCCTGTCACTTCAATTCTCCTTTGAGGAGGGCTTATTTTCAGATGATATAATTACAATCCTGAAATGGCAGTTTTAAATATACAAGACAAATGTTTATTAAGTTGAAATACACTTGGAATAAAATTTACTATTTCTCTTTGCTGTGGAAGCAAAGCCTGGATTCTGGGCCTCTTTTCTGTTGTATTTCCTTAAAGCTGGAATATTTCTGTGATTGGTAATGAAATTATTTCCCATTTCAAAGACTGGAAGTCTTTGGCACTACCACACATCTCACCTGCAGGGTGAGTGTTGCCTGGCCTAAATCTGCTTTTCATGTTTATGCAGGGCTACATCCCAAAATAAATACTATAAAGAAAAATTAAAGTGGCAAAAAAATCAAATTCTTATGCTGAAACCATCTCATCTAGGGCAGGTTGTGGTCCAGGATTCTTAAAAATCATTAATTGAGCAGTGTCAGGCAAAATATTCTGAAGATATCAGATGTTGTTTGCCAAAGAAAAGTCTCTGTTCATAAATACTGCTCCCTGTGCCATCAGCCTACAAGGGAGAATTCATATTTCAGTATTTTAGATGCAGGTATCTGTTTGGGGATGGTGGGATAATACAGCACAAACTTAAAGTGTTTACAAATCACTTTTCTGAGTGAGCAATATCTTCCCTTAAAAGTGATTTATCTCAGTTCTCCAAGGAGTCAGCTCATACTTGTTCTGCAGGGAGAATGATGCTTTATGGATTTCCTCTCAAGGAAATAAAGTTTGCTTTGGGGAAAACAAAAGGAAACAAAAAAAGGAAAC
>VZRX01013389.1:0-20997 GCA_013398075.1 Notiomystis cincta | reverse complement strand
TGGAATTAGAGGAAGCGAGGGAGCGAGGGAGCAAGGGAGGGAGGGAGTAGAAGTATACCACTCCTTCATGGTTGTTAATGATGTCTTGTTGATCATCTCCATCTGATCTTCTTGGTGGTGAGGGTTCCCTGCCAAAAGGCAGAGAATCCAATGGATTAATATACATTTGGGCCAGGTAGGAACACCCAGGTGCTTCCCCTGAGGGGGGGCCAGGTTTGACACTATCTCTTGCAAGACTTTGGGTCAGTTGCATCATTTTGCATCATGTGCAGGGTCTGAGGAACCCTTCAGGGAGGCCTTTGATGGACCTTGACACTCCCTCAGGTGTCCCTCATGTGAACATCCTGTCAGTGTGGCTTTCCTGGGGTGGGGGCCCCCTCAGCTGAGCTAGTGTGCAGCGGAGGATGGACATTCACTGCCTTTGACCAAAGGTTTTCACATGCACCCAAACCCCTCCTTCTCCCCTCTTTGCGGGGGGGAGTCTGTGCAAACCTGGCAACAGATAAACCTGGAGCTATGGCCTCCACCCTGAAGCTGCTGGGCTTGGCTCTTCTGTGAATGCTCTCCCAGCCTTACCCATTACTTCCTAGGCCTGANCTCCCAGCCTTACCCATTACTTCCTAGGGCTGAGATGCTTTGAACAAGTGTCACTTTTTCTTATCTCAAATAGCCTTAGTTTAACTCACAGCTCAGGGTTTCAGTCAGGAGGCCCATTCACTGTGGGCTTTGGTGGTGCAGCTTCAATGTGCAGTTCTGTCATAGCAGGCAAAAATCTTTATGACAGTGTTTAAGCCATAAGTGATAACGTTTCAGTGTCTGACACCATGGAAGGACTGTGCTGGTCTGATGTAGGATCTGAAAGGAGTGAGAGGGATTTGACTTTGCAAACAAACTATGGGTCTCCTGGTAGATAAAGCTAGATACTGAGAGATGAAAGAAACAATGGGAAGAACCATAAATTCCATAGGAATTCCACTGATTTACACAAGGAAAAGTAAAAGGGGTGTATACGTTAGAAGGAGGTCTGTATTAAGTGATTTGAGAAGTCTGTACCTCTCAAGTACCTCAGCCAATGGGGAAAGAGAGAGGGAAATGTGGCCAGGAAATGAGGATAAAAAGGAGGCTGCGTCTTCTAACAATTTGAGAGACCACATGGAAAATACCCATGATCACTCCCTTTATTCAAATAAAATAACAGGACTCCTCTGTTTCCTTTTTGGACATAAACCTTTGGCATTTGTGGATTAATTTTCCTGACAGATGATAACAACAATCATTGTAGCATAGCCTGGGTTCCTGTCCTGAGTGATCACTGTAACCAGACAGAGCCCACATCATGAACTAAATAAAATAAGTGGACAATTTATGGGCATTTTACAGGAGTGGCCTATAGACTAAAGGAATGATATCTGTGCATAAGTCAAAGGATGAGAAGGGAGGGAAAGAAAGATGGTTAATAAGGTTGCATTGGATAGTGTGGGACTTGAGCATGACCATGGTGGGGTCATAAATGGTGTGGAGTGTGGAGTGGAGATTGCACTAAGTCTGACTGGGGTGCAATTAATTTTCTTCATAAATGCTTGCAGGGTACCATGTTTTACATTTCTGACTAGTAAAATGCTGATAAAACACTAGTGTTTTAGATCTTGCTGCAGAGTGTTTGCACAGCATCAAGGGACCAACTCTCTTTCTCTGTCTGTGACACCAGTGAATAGATAGGGTGGTGCACCCAGGGACAGGGGGAGCACAACCAGGCAGATGACCCAAGCCAACCAAAGAGATATTTCACACCATATGACATACTGAGAAATTGAAGAGGGGAGGAGGGGGATTTAATTATGTGAGCTGTCTTTTTATGCAGGAGCTGCTAATGGGCATCAGTCTGCCCTTTGGAGGCAAAGAGTGATTGGTTTTGCATTAATTAACTACCTTTGCATTACTTGTATTGTTTTCTCTATTCTTCCACTTTGCCTTCACTTACTGGACAATTTCTCAAATTTTGTTTCTTTTACTCTTCCTTGGGATTGGGGGCTTAGAAGTGAGGGAGTGTACTTAGCTGGAGAAAAAGGAGAGAAAGAGAGAAAGAGAAACACAGAACTTTCTCTTCTCTTAGAAGTGTGTATTTAGTTGCGTATCCTCAACAGTTGTCCTGTGAACCCAGAAACTGTTTTGAATCCTGCAAATATATTACTCTGTCAGAAGCATTACAGATACAATTACAATACAGATATTTTCAAAGGTACCAGTGGGCTTACAGATAACCCAGGGACTAAGTTTTGCAACTTTTGTCTAATATAATCTAATACTATATATGTAATGTACTAGTCTGTCTGATATTACGAAGTTACAGGTGTGTCTCTTCTCTTAGCAATTTCCTACACTGTATTTCTTCAGCTGTGGTCTCACAAAACCTCCTGTATTTCCTTTTCCATTGCTATGCCTTTAGCTAACTGAGTTTCTAAACTATTTGCAGATTTCTTTGTCTAATCACTTTGCTAACATTTGCTTCTGTGTTAAATATCAACTTTTGCTTTTTGATGACATCATACTTCTTTATGTTTTTCCAAATGAGGTGAAAATTTGAAAGCAACATCTGGGAGTCTTAGCATGCAGATATCCCATGAGGATCCTGTCACATCAGTAGCTCTGATGAGCTGTTTCTCTCACAGCAAATAATAATCCTAGATAATGACCTGTGGGGAGAAGAGCTCTCAGCCTTCTGAGAGCATGGTAACGTCTGCTAACAGAAATGACACATGACCACATAAATAATTCTTTTTGGAAACATCCCCCTATACATTTAGGAAGTACATATATTGGATGTGCTGAGTTAAAATGTTAAGTGTGATCATCAAAAGAAAAGAAATGCAGATTATTTTACAATTAACAGAATCTCAAATCAAAATTAATGTTATGACATAAAGCAATTGTGTACTACTTGGGAGTGAAACTCTGTACACTACTTGTGAGTGAAACTGAGTAAAGTTCTGATGCCAGCTGAACACGTCAGAAAAACTAATTTGAGTTTGTCAAGTCTGGAAGGAGGCAGTGCTCCAAAAAGTTAGAATTTTTGTAGCATCAACCCATTTTTAGTTTGCAAGCAAACGGATAAACCTATAGATACTTATCAGGCAATTGCATAAACAAATTTTGTCTTTTCTTTGTTCTCAATCAATCTAAATCAGAGCATTTTTCTTTCCTTCTTGATTTTCTTCTGTGACTTGTTGTACACCTCTCTTTCCCAGGTTAAAAACAGTGTAAAAGCTGAGCTTAAGCTGAACTTAAACTCACTTCCCCAGGTGAGTATGCCATCCACAGCCAGGAAGAGATGGTTAGAGAAAGGCTAACATAAATAGACGCTACAGACTCTAGAGCAGGGTTTGCATATGGACAGATTTAATAACTAGCAGTGGACCTATTCTTGTCTCTACATACACATTTCTTTGCTAGCAGCTATTTTTGTCTGGGTAATGCTGTCTTACATGACATTTAAATACTGGCATAGTGGATGAGCCACAACTAGCATCCAAACTGATCCATATGTCCACCAGCAGGACTCTTGGAGAAAAAAAATAGGAAGAGCAGGAATGAGAAGGTTTGTGGGTTGATGTAATGTTTCAATTCTTTGTATTTGGCTTCTGCAGGCTTTCTGGTAGAGTAACAACATTTGGAAGTCTCCTTCAATCCATATCAGTTCATTCACAAGAATATATGAAGAAGCATTCTTGTGGTTTCTTTAATCTTTGAACTGTTATCCAAGTTGCAGATTGAGAACAGCTGTTCTTATTGTTTTCATTTGAGACATGCATTAATCACAAGATGCTGTGATCTTGTGGCTACATGTAACAGCATACTAAAGAGAATAATTGAATTTTATATGTATTTCAATAGATTAGGTTTGGTTGTGAGTACATTATCTCCTTTGGAAGAATGGAACTTGTCAGAACAAAATCAGTAGATGAAACAGAAGTGAAGAAATAGCTGCTAGAAACAGCAGATAACCACTTAGACAATTTGCTGTACATACGTCAAGACTTTGCAGTTCTGGTCATGTCTTTTAACAACAAATGAGGTTTTATATTGGTTCATATTCCAGTTGTAGGAATAATAATGTCTCTTTCACCCAGCTGAACTTTTATTTCCTAGCAGGTACTAGTTATGGATGAAGAACTATTTAGGCAGAAGAGTCATGAAATGCAGATACTGCAGAATCAGATAAAGATATTACTACAAGAAAAGAAAGAACAACAGAAATTTTTAAAGGAGGCGCAAGAAACACAAAGATTACAGGTATTTTTCCACTGGTACACATTTATCTGTATTGAACCATCCTTCTGTGTGAGTGTGAATGCATTCAACAGGTCCCTCAGAATTTTTTTTTTTTTTTACCTGACTACCTAATTCTAACTAACTCTAATTCTGTTTGAATTAGAGCTGTATCACTGAATGAGCTGGGTTCCTCTAGTGGATGCATCACAGCAATGTGATTCCTGGAGACTGTATGTGAGCCTAGTTGTGCCAGAATCCTCCTGCATAAGTTGAACCATTTGTGCTCTCCATGCTTCCTGAAGCATAACACACAACCCCCTCCCCAGATTTGTATCATAGTTATGGAGTTTCAGGACAATTAATAGATTAGGATTTGAAAGACTTTGAAAGATTTTTTTGAATCTAAAAAAGGCTATACAGATCCTATAGAATGCTATAATTGAAAAGTTGTATAGAAACTTATTTTGTTATAGCTTTATTAAGAATTAGAGTATTGTCCTCTTTTGACTTTATAAGACGGAATTCCATCCTAACTTTCTGATCATTTACCATTAGAGAAAACTGAGTGACACAGTGGAAAGTGAGATAGTGACAAAGAGGATACTTACCTCTTTCCTTCTATAGATCTTGAGCTTGACAATTAAATTATGATGGCTAGTATGTGCCTACCATTTCAAGGTCGAGAAGACTGCAAATAGAATAGTTAATATTCTGCTGGTGTTGCCTGACATGTGGATGACAGATAAGTTATATGAATTTTTAAAAGAGAAAAGTATAAACACAGATAGCTAGTGTGCCTCTCCTTATACCTTTTCTCCTTTTTCCTTTCCTTTGCTGATGGCTTGGGGAGAGTGAGTGCATGAAAGGTAAGTAAGCTGGTCATGATCTTTTTCTTTCCTCTGTCACTTTCTTTCTTTTCTGTCACTTCTGGCCAGACGGTTTTTTTAGCCTGTATACCATAGTGACAATTTATAGTGTGATGATGCTTATATAAATTCTGGAGGATACAAGGTAGCTGTCACAGTGTAGATAGATTATTTCAGTATCAGAGACAGGAGGAAAGCTTGAGAACTTTCAGCCACCATTTGGGCATTTAGTTCACTAAACTGCTACTTCTATTTAAAAACATACAATGTAGGTAGAATAATGAAAAGCAAGAGCTTCTGTCAAATATTTTACATTGTGTTTGCAGGCATATGTAATTTAATCATACATGATAGAATGAGGACTTTAAGAGTAGCAGGTATGAGGTAGGAGGTAATAAATGTTTATACACATACATATTTATGCAATGGGTGTTACACTGTAGAGTTGTATGTACAATTGTTCATTACAATAGGTTTATAATAGACAAACAGGTTCAAGGTGGGTCAGTTGGCTGTCACTTCTTCCAAAATGGTAAACAAATATGATACTCATACGTATATTCTATTTTCTATGACACAGGACTAATATGTATTGTATTCCAACACAATGTCAACTTGTAAGGCATTGTGAATTTGTGTTTGGAAGGAAGTTTCAATCTAAAACAGCATAAAGAGTGAATAAAAACGTGTTACTCGAAGTAGAAGAATGCAGAATGTAAGATGAGCTATCCTTCAACTTCCCTCTTGTTGCTAGGCCAGATTTTAACCATACTTCAAAAAGAATCAAAAACAATAGAGTGAGTTGAAAATGGATATAATCTTGGCCTTATGGATGAATCAGTTTAGGTAATGTAAGTACTTTTGAACAATGTATGGAGGATGCTGTAGGAGAAGCAGACAAGGGTTCTAAACTAGCCTTATCAACAAACCTGAGGCTGGTGGAAGAAAAAGCAGCAAGTAATCCTGGGATCATGTACATGCTTAGTTTATTAATATAAGTAATCTTTAAAGTGAACTGTGCAAAGTGGAGGAGGAAGCCAATATACCTGTTTAATCAATAAGACTCAGACCATAAATTTACTTTGAAAATGTTTGTTTAATTCCCATTTTATTTCTCCATAAACGCATATATAAAGCAAGCGTGAGCTCCTAATTATGTCGTCCACTTCTCACTACATGCCTAGATAGGCTAATGTAACTAAACTGGGTATGCTGGTTTGAAAGTAAACCAGTGGGAAAAATTAACCCCACACAACTACCTTGAGAGAGATTTCAGATCAGAGTTAAAATTTAATAGAAAGGTTAAAATAAATGTAATGATACACAGTAAAACTGGCTTACACCCACAAATTCAGACTACAGCCTGGCACCCTGTTGGCCAAGGTGGTGGTCACAGTCCCATCAAGTGATGTTGCAGTCCTGTTGAAGTGATGGTTGAAAGTGCAGTCAAAAGTGGTGGTCCTGTGGAAGTTCTGGTCCTCCTCTGGATCCGCCCAGGGGTGCAGGGGGTCCCAAGTTCCCAGTTATATATGGTCAGGATCAGGGGGGAATATTCAACACCTCTCCCATGGTGTGCAGTTTCACAATGGGAATGATGTAATCCTGTGAGTCAGTAGGATATTTTTGGGAATCCTTGGTGGTTTAAGTCATTACAGCTGCCTATTGGCAGAGATGACCCCCTCAGGATGGGTGGGACTGGTGCTTCTCCAGAGGGAGTTAGCACTGCAGAGTCATTTGTGAAGAAAAAGAAACACTCCCCTCCTCACAGAGTTTGCCTCTTCTACCTTATTTCAACACCCACCTTGTAACCTGAGGTGTCAGCTGTGCACTGGCACCTACTGCAAACAACCCACCATTAATAGTTTGGCGGAAATGCTGTAGAATACTAGGTTTGGTTCATCCCCCACTGGTACTCCTTTTATAACCCAGGACACTGGGGTAGATCTTTCTGAACAAAAATGAGTCTAAACTTTACTGGACTGGGGAGGGGGGTGCTGAGACTGCTGATATGTCATAGAATTCTCAGTTTATTGCAGAATTTGCTTGTGCCATGCAGAATAATTTAGGGTCAGTGGGTGATTTACAAGATTCATGACCTTAGAAGTGGTGAATATGATACAGAGTTCAGTTTTGCTTTTGCTTTGTTTTTTTTCCTATGAGGCTGACAAATTGGTGGAACAGCAAATGCTCATTGATCAGCTAAAATTGAAATTAGAGAAGTTTACAGATGTGAAATCTTTAGATTTCCCAAGAGCTTATGAAGATGGACCAGCTGTCATGGCATTTGCTACAAGGCCTCACAGTGTCCCACTCACAAAGAACCTGTTACACGCCCTTCACCTGCCTTCAGGGACAGAAATCCAAAAGGTAAGGTCTACCCAAATTTTCCCTCTTCTACTGTGTAATGAGTATAGGCCAATGACTAGACAAGACATGATAATATAAGGTAACTTGCTCAGATGCTGCTGCTTAACTTCCCAGTGAAGACTGAAAAATTGGTTTTGTAATGTTTGTTATGCCACAAGAATCCCAAACAGGCTTAAAACTACCACCTACAAGTGCTAAGGCTTTGTTTTCACACCCTGGCTGGTTTCCTTGGGGTTTTGAGGATTCAAGTATGAAAAGTTATAAAATATTAATTATTATTCTTACCCATGTGCTGAGTACATGAGATAATGAGTGTCCTCTTTCACATTTGGATTGAATCCTCTAGGCTCTTGCAAACTCTTTTGTTACAAAGGTATTCAGAGTCGTTATAGAAAACCTGTGTAATTTTGCTTACAAGCTCATGTGGTGAAATATTTTTAAAAATATGAATAAAGAATTGCTAAATTGTTGCAAGTGTTTTCAGCCATGACTGTTTTCATGTGCTTTTTGGCAGGTGTATAACAGTCCCCCTGTCTTGTCCTTGGCCCAGATAATGGCAGAATTCCATGTTCGCAGACAGATGACATTGAGCAAGTTAGAAGACCAAGATAAAGTCCTTCACCACCACCTCTCTGATCAGAGTGATGAAGAGGAAGACAATACAGGCAGCAAAGAGAAAACCTCATATAAGTAATTTTTTGTTGTTCTTTAACTTTTGTTACAGAAAAATGTGTAGCATAGCATATTACTGCCTAATCCTTCCGTGATATGAAACCATCTGTAATGATGCTCACAGTAAACCTATGGGACCAGCTGGGCATAATGTGAAATAAATTAATAAATGTTTGTTTAGCAAAGATTGCGTAATCCTTGCTTGGGGGTCAGAATCCACGTTGAAGATTGGGATATTGGGTGATGGTGTGTGTGGGAGTGCTGTGGGTGAGAAAGAAGGAATAAATGCTTTTGTAAGTTTGACATTCTGCTCTGTTAAGATCATCTACTTTGCATGATGCTTAAAGAAAAAAACCATCCCTGTGTATTTGCAGAGTAGCATGTTTATCGTTTTTTCCATAGGCATCCCATAAACCGAACATGGACACAAAGTCACACTTCTCTGTGCTTCCTTCCTGAAGTAAATGACATGAAATGTCAAGTAGACAAGTCTGGTTTGGCAAATAAATCTGTGCGACAAAGTGACACAACCACAGGTATAATGGAAGTCATAAGAGCATCAGAATATGTAGTAATGTCTTTGGCACACGTAATTAGTTTTCCCAGCAAAATATGTGTATTTGTTACACATAATTTTTTGGTTATAATTCATTGTAGGTTTTCCAATTTCTGAAACTGATGTTAGTAACCTCTAAGTAATACCTACTAGCCAGAAAGCACTTCACTTATCAAAAAGCTAGTTAGATATAAATCATTAGTATTGCTTCAGTGAAAGAAAATGGATGCTATTATCTTACCTGAAGTACTGAAGTGGTTTCTGGAATGTTTTTCCTCAGATTTAGGGTCTTGAAATGCAAGTGCATACCATCCTTTCTTTTCCTGTCTAGGCATATGGCAGGGAGGAATATTCTGCTTTCTTCTCTCCTTTTGGTTTTTGTACTTCATATGGAAGAACTGCACACAGTCAATATTGCAGAGCACTACCTTTTGAATACAGCATCTATTCCAGATTTTATAACTCTGTTTTGCTTTGTTTTTTTCAAGGTGAAGAGATTGACAGCCTCCAGAAAATCCATGCTTTTAACATGCAGAAGTTAAAGAATTCAGAGTTGAGACTTGCTGAGGCTGAGCAAAAAATAAGAGAACTTGCACTTAATATCAAAAGGAAAGAGGAACTAATTAAGGAGTTAGTAAGAACAGGTAACTGGCTACTCTAGGGATACTGGATACTGTAGGGAATGAAGATGTTCAGAAACAAAAGAAAAGGCACAGAAGACCTGAAGTCCTGAATGTCATTTATTACATAACTATCTTAGACAAGAATACATTTAACAACCTAAGAATTCATACATTTTGCGAATTACTTGCTATGATTACACTGAAGGCTGTAAATTTTGACTACAGCTACTCTACTATGATATGGAGATTATTTTTAAATTATTTTTGTGCTTTGTTGATTATTGATTTTATCCAACAATAGTGTAATTTTTAATGCATGTTCAGTGCTACTGATCTCTTTGTAGACATGTATTTGTGACATAATGTCTGGAGTAGGAGAGAAGATACATCACTGTATGTTCTATATTTTATCACAGTAGAGAAATGGGAGTCAGAAGTGGATAAAGGAAAAAGTCAGTGTCCCTGGTAGCCTACATCCCTTACACATCTGTCCTGATACAGAAAGTAGCCTTGTGATGACAGGAAGAATCTCTTTCCTCAGCTCCTTCAACTACAGTCTTCTCTTTTGCTTACCTTCTCTGGAGGTTGTCTGAGAAAGATTCTATGCCATCCCAGATTGCCCAAACAGGACAAGTCACAGATAAGAAACACAATCCAAGATTATTTACTTAATAATCCATTTTGCCAAAATCTACGGTAGGCAGAAGAATTTATGTGGCACTCCGATGGCACTTTATTTGGTGGCATGAGGTGACTCATGAAATGTTCAGATTTAGGACTCTCTTTATCTCCATTTCAGAGTTAGAAGGGAACTGCAGGTTCCTTTAGTGCTGGGAAATGTATCACAAATTACTGACTTAGCTAGAACAAAGTAAGTAATATTTCATCTCCAAAAGTGAGCGTTACATTTCAACTGATTATCATGTTGGTTTTAAATGATTTGTATATGCTGTCTTTTAGGTAAGGATGCTCAGTCTGTAAGCAGTCAGTATTCTTTGAGGATAACTAAACTGGAGCAAGAAATTGAGCAGGCCAAAAAAGAACTGGCTGAAACACAAAGGCAGCTTCAGGAGCTGGACAGTGAAGAGCTAAGAGACAGTCCTGAGAAAGCCATGTTACAAAAAGAGTGCCAGAGGAAGATGGAGACAGCTAAATTGAAAGTGCAGGTATTTCTGATCTGATCATTAAGACTTGCAAATCTCTGTCTGACTGTCATATCTGAACCTTAACATTCTGCTTGTAAAATTCTTACCTGTTTCACACACTGGTTGGAAGCTGGTTGGATTAAAGTAGCTAGTGAGAAACTTAATACTGTTATACTCAAAGCACTAGTTAACATCTACTTGGTTAGATACATAAAATATCTTCTTGGTATGTAAGTGGGAAGTAGTGGGACATAAGAGATGTCCTTACATCATTGTATGTAGTCCAATAGAAGAACTTATCCAAGAGAGCCTATTACACATTTACTGTCTGCCATAAATAAAATCAAAATACTACATAAATTCTAGCTCTAAGCAAATCCCTGTAATGCTTTGCAAGATCAGGCCCAACACAAGCACATTTGTTTGATGTTGAGCTATTTTTAAGTTCTGCTACATCTAAGTCAATATTCTGTGTAGGGCCAGCTTAGGTGCTCTGTGCCTCTCGATCCTAGAATGGCAGGTCAGAAGAGTTCCATACAGAAAGAAGTAGTTTGCTTATTGACTTGAGCTCAGGACCAGCATTCTGGCACCAGCATTCTGACACCATTGTGTCTCTGCAAATTTTCCAGAACTGTGGTTTCTGCTAGGTTTTAGGAGTTTCACTGTACTGCCAAGCATGAACTGTACCTTTTCATGTTGTTTAATTCTGCCTGTGCCAACTTCACCAGATAGCTCATAAACTACAGCAATAACAAGTGATTGTTTGGGCAGAAGTTAGTAAATCTTGCTGACCCTAAAAATTCAGTGAAATAAAGAACGAAGTTGAGTCATATTTTAGTTACAAGTTTTCCTGCTCTTAAGCTGAAATTTGACATGAACATTCAGACCTTACAGAAGACGCAGCAAGACACCAAGAATTTGGCTTCTTTATCTAACCAAAGTGAGAGAGAAGCAAGAGAACTTGAGCAGAAAGTGGCTCAGATGAAGCATCAGCAATCCCAGATACAGAAGAGAGTGTGTGAGGAGAGTGAAAAGAAGAAACAACTGGAAGCAGAGCTTCAGCAGGACCAGCAACAAATTAAAGTAGGATTCTTTCTGTTTCCTTATGACAAAGAATAGGATGAATAATCTTTGCCCCTGCTTCCCCAATAAACTACACTACCAGGCTTTCCCTAATTTTCAATAATGACTTAATGACTTTCTTGATAAATGCACCAAAGAATTTGAACATTTTACATAAATCTCCATTTTGCCTTTCTCTTTCAGCTTTTTTTTTTGGTTTTTTTTTTTTTTTTTTTTCATTTTATTACCTGATGTCTAGTTCTGAATTACAATTTTATAAAGAAATTTAGGGTCAGTATTTCAGATTTATCTTGTGGGGACTCTCACATGAAATGTATTTGACTGACTGATGTAGGAAGAATGGTGCTTTTTGTTTGTTCACAGGAACTTCAACTTATGATGGAGCAACAGAAGATCCTTAAACTTAAGGATAAAGTTGGTGCTTTTAAAATGAAGAAAAATAACTCAATGGGAACTCCACAGAAACTACAGGTAGTTAATCTATTCCAAATCTGTGTGAATCCTGAAATAAAAACTCTTTCTTCATCTCTAGTCTTCTGGTTTTGTAAACTGTTTGGTAGAAAAGTATTCCATCATAGTTTTGTCTTCTTTTTTTTGCTGTAGCAAAATCTGGGAGTAGAGCCTAGCAGCTCTTATACTCTACTCTTCTTGAATGAAAGAAAGGAGGTCCTTTAGTGTCTTCCTCTTCTTTTTTTTCCCCTATAATTTGTCAAAAATACTGATTCAGAAACCAGTGAATTCAGCAGGTTTGGTTGTCTGGTAGTTTTGAGGGTGACGTTGATGTGAGGTGTTTTAAGTGTTCTGGGGGTTGTTTTGGCATTTTTTTTTTGTTGTTGTTGTTTTGGTTTACACTATGATATAAATTACAGTGGTTTCTGGTTTTGGTTGTTGATAACAGGGTTAGAAAAGTAGGTATCCTATATAGCAGCTCCACCTACATTATTTCAGATGTGGACACTGGAACATGAATTACCCTAAGTCTTTAAAGGTGAAAAGAAATTTTAAAAGTTAAATAAAGGAAACTTTTTAGCCTTAACAGGAATATATCCACTGATAAACTGTGGCTTCAGAATAAATTAGAATGGACCACGTTAGTAGGACCACAGCTGTCATTTACTGTCTTTTATTCTTTCAATATCATTATTTCTTGTCACTTACTGTTTTTCCACAAAGAGGTGTTTTTGGGCAACTAAAATGCAATGAGGACGGGCTAGCTGAATTCTTGTGGTGCCATCTAAAGCTAGCTGCTGTGCTTGGGTAGGCGGCATCTCTTCATATGACTAGTTTTAGAAAAGATACTATTTAGAAGAGATACTGCATCTGATGCAAGTTTGTTTATAAGAGATGTAGCAATGTAACATTGCTGAGGCCCCCTTCTAAGTCAGTTTCTGTATTATTCTGAATAAGGATTCTGTTGCAGAATTAGTACTGACATTAGAAATGTTAATATTTTCTACAGTTTTTTCAGTAATTCTGGAGAAAAGTAAAACATAATCATAACATTCTCAAATGTCCTGGTTAATGCTCTCTGGATCTCTCTTGAAACTTTAGAAATTAGAAGAGCAGAAGAAGTGGCTGGATGAAGAAATGGAAAGAATTCTTCAACAACATCAACAATTAGCAGAACTAGAAGAAGATTTAAAGAAAAGAGAAGCCATTGTAGCAAAAAAAGAAGCATTATTACAAGAGAAAAGCCACCTGGAAATCAAGAAACTGAGATCTAGCCAGGTGATTTAAGAAAAAAACTCAGCACAGTAATAAGGCTAACTGAAAGACTGTTGGTGGGGGAGGACAGATAAAATAGCAGAGGAGGCTCAAGCCATGTGACCTTCTGTGTCTTTACTGCTGTGACAGATATTATGTAGCTTGACCAATTGACATTTTAAATGTAATTAACACAATCATTTTTACTCACTCTTTCTCCACAAAATTGCAACAACAAACCAAAACCCGAACTGAAACAATTCTGAACTGTGGAATTCTGTTATTGCATAGCATTAAATGATATGATATCTGTGATATATTATCTATGAATATGACTCAGTCCTTTTGCAATATAGAGAACAGAGCAGGGAAATATCTTGCTGAATTTTCTTTTCAGTAGAAAAAGTAAATACAAAGTATCATTGTGACATATAATGACTATGTAGAAAACTGCATCTCCGGCATTTTTGTTTTGCTTTTTAAAAATTTTTTTATGGCATCTGTCCACTCAAAGTAGATGAAGTTCCATTGGAAGAAACAAGCAATCTTTTCACTTCAGAATGTGCCAGTGTCACCTACTTATTTCTTACTGGAAAGGAATATCTCATTTTAAATCTGTGGTTACTGTGTTTTTTTTTTAGGCTTTAAACAAAGATAGTATGAAATTGTCCACCCGCTTAAGCATGCTGGATCAGGAGCTGTGTGATAAAAGTATGCAGCTTCAGGGCAGCACCACTGAAGACAAGTCACACATTTTGGAAAAAATTCAGGCTCTCCAAATGGAAAAGGATCAGCTGCTCAGAAGTAGAAATAGTATGGATGAGAAACTGAAAGATGGTAAAGTGTTGTCAACTGAAGTAAGTAAACACCTCTGAGATAAATACAAGTTTTAGGTATTGTTTGATAATAAAGCATTCAAGTCAGAATCTAAACTGTCTCCAAATATCAGGTAAGCTAGAAATAAGGAGCAGAAGTTGGGTACTTTTGTAAAGAGCAGTTTTAGAATACTGCTATGATAGCACCAATTATGTACCGGTGAATGAAGTTTAAGATCAGAGGAACATAAGTCAGATACTCCCCTGCCAAACTCTGTTGGTCTAAGAGTCATATAATGAGAATTAAGGGAACTAGAAGTTAATCAGTTAATCACAGGCAGGTATTTTAATGTCAGGATACAGAACAAGCAATATATTGACATAGTGATGCTCCTTGATTTTTTTCATAGCATCTTGTCAAAAAGCAAACTTTACCTGAAGGACTAGTTGTTTTTACTGTGAAAATAAGTCATATTACATGGAGGGCCCACTACTTGGATTTGATCAGTTTCATTATGTCGAAGATAAAATAAATTCATATAAAATGCACAGATCACTTTGAGGTCTTGAGAAGCAATATGAGATTATGGCTGAGGTGATAATATTCCAGAAAGATCCCTACTTGCCTCACTTATCAAAATCTGCTTCAGGCCATGCATTTCTGCCATTCCCTACACAAGTTATGGTCACCAAACTCCTTATCGACCTGATTAATTCATTAATCTAACAGAAAACTAGAACATCCAAAAATAGAAAAAGTAATAGCAGAAGTAAAACTGTCATGTGGATGAGGGAAGGATAAAAAGAGAAACATGACTTCGAGTTTTGTGATGAGCCATTTGATCAGTCTCTGTATTGTGGTAAGAGTGCTATGGCAGGAAAATAAAAATGTTCTGTATTTGCACTCTACCTCTTATTTTCTCCACTCCACTGTCTGTGCTACAACTAGTTCATCTTGCCATTAAGTTTAGGTTCAGTCTTGAGAATGAACTTAAAGATGTCTTGAAAGATTAATTCTGAGCTAATTTTTTTAGAAGATCTCACTCGTCTGTTTCTCTGTAGGAAGAACATATTCTTCTCCAGCTAGAAGAAGGAATTGAAGCCCTTGTAGCTGCAATTGATTACAAGAATGAAAGTATTCATAATCGCCAGCAGTTACTTAGGTCATCTTCTCAGAGTGTTTCACAGAGCAAGCATAATGTAATAGGGAAACTAGTTTCCCTGTCTGCTGCTGAACTCAGAGCTATCATCATCAGTTATTTCAACAAGGTTTGTTTTGGCTAATGAATTATATTTCATCCTATTTTCTATTACTATTCTAGATATTGAGATGGTGGCAAGAAAAAAAAATAAATTTAAGAAGCTTTTGGTAAATGTATCTTCAGGTTACATAGATCTGCTATTAAATTATTTTTAGTTTTTATGTTAACTTAAATAGGATACTTTTGGGTTAACTTTGTGCATCTTGTTTTGCTGTCATTAGCTCGAAAGGTGCTGCAAATCTGGAAATTACCTTGCCCCTTTCCAGTGCTCTGTGTTGCTAACTTACAGAGAAACAACATGCTTAAATAGTGGTGTTGTAGTAAAATTCTTCCTGATTGCAGGCTTTCAGAAAGCTTCATAAAGCTCAGGCTACTATTCCTATTGTCTTTTTCCTAAATCCAGTTGTGTTGGTTTAACACAGCCTGGCTTTTAGTGGGGGCGGAGGAAGCCACAGAGGCGGCTTCTGGGAGAGAAAGCTGCTGGAAGCTTCCGCTGCGTCCAGCAGCGCCAGTCTCTGAAGGCTCTGACGATGGACATATTGCTGGCCAGCTAGAGAAGTTGGTAACGCCTCTGTGATGACTTATTTAAGAGGAAAAAAAGCCACATGGAGTTCTTGTTTTCCGAGGGGTAGGCAGGCGCTGCGGCCCGGGCCCTCTCAGCGCCGGCCGCTTCTAGCCTGCCCTGCCGTGCTGCGGACGGAAAGGCAGCGGCGGCGGCTTCTCCTTCCCAGCACAGCCGCGGCCATCTCGGCACGGTGCTCAGCGAACCGTGCCTGCCTGGCCGCTTTTAGCCAGCTGTGCTGCGGACGGACAGGCAGGGACGGCGGCAGCGGCCTCGCCTTTTTGGCGCCCTGCACGAAGAGAGGCGCCGAATGGTGCCGGCATGGCCTGCCTGGCAGCAGCGGGGAGGGACCGCGTGGCCGACAGCAAGGGCCGTGGCGAGCACCGCCCTGACACGGAGCCAGGCCAGAGCAGCCTTTCGGTGCTGCAAAACCCTGCGAGAACTTTCAGCTGATAGAACTTGAGAGCAAAGGAGCCATCAGAGAAAATTGTCTTGCGAGTCAGATAAAAGGAAAAGGTGAAGAAACATGAGGAGAACAACATGGTGACAGTAAGGTCAGTGAAAGGAAGGGAGAGGAGCTACTCCAAACATCAGAGCTGAGATTCTTCTACAAGCTATGGTGAGGACTACAACAAACTGCTTCCCTGTAATTCATGAGCTGCAAGGGGGGATGCAGAGATGCACTTACAGCCTATGAGAACAGGTGCTCATGCTGGAGTGAGTGGGTACTGAGAAGCTGTAATTTAGTGGGAAACTCGAACAGAGAGAGAAGATGAAGAAAGAGAGCCCTTGCTTCCAAACTGGAACAACTTATTCTTAAAAGATCCCCATCAACTAAAATGACCCACGCTATGCAGTTTTGGGAAGACTACATTGTNTATAGCAGAGGAAAATGAGTGAATAGATTTTTGTGAGTGCCTGGCTTTTAGCCAATGTCAAGCCACAACACCAGTATAAAGTGATTTTGCATACACTCTCTGCAATGTGTGCAGCTGCATGCTTAGGAATCATACTGACATCTGGAAACATAAATATTAAATGCATTAGGACATAGTGTCTTTGTGACCATGGGTGAAACTTTAGTAATTTTGTAAAAAAGTTGTCTGTGGGATGCAAGTTGGAAGTTTTTAAGAATCTGGAAAGCAATGTTCTTTCAGTTTAAATTTTGCACAGGATATTAAAATAATGGACTAGCCCATATGATCAAAATGTATGCAGTTCAGTTCTGAAGTGTCAGCTTGTAGCAGTGGCAAGTCTATTTCCAGTATAAGCTTAATGACTTGCAGAGATCCATTGTTTTCATATGTTTTAATCTATGAGGCTGAAGGCTAAAATGTTTTCTTGAAATGGTTTGATAATTTAAAATAAATGTGTTCCTTTCTAAGATCATTGGCCTACGAGAGTCTGAACGAAAATTACAAGTGCAGATTGAAGAACAGGAAATGAAGTCCATACACCAGAAGAACACCATGCGTGAATTACAGTCTGCACTTGAACACATCAAGATGCAGTGTGACAGGCAGCTGACTCAGCAGCGCCAAGAACACGAGAAAAAAATACAGTTTATATTGAATCGTTTCAAAGGTATTTTCTCTTGGGCAGGGATTACACACCACATATTGTCTTTGGTCATTAACAGAGAAATACTCTATTCCAACTGAAAAAAAGAATAAGGTTGTCACTAATCCTGTCGTTATGTAGGATGCCAAAGAACAGACAGAGTGTCTGTATGAATGGAAAATGGAATATTTTTTTAAAGTAGTATCAGAATTGTTGTATTTTCATATTGAATTCATTGATATTGAAAAGTCATAAGATACCGGTCCTGTTGATCTCCTATTACAACTAAAAGATGGGATTGGCACAGCCTTTTTGATCTTATTTCATGTTAGTTGAAACATGCACATTGCAAGCAAAATGCCATCAAGATACTCTGTCTAGTTGGGCATCTTGATTTTTGATGCTTGATTCTTAAACTAGTTTTATTTCTCATAGAACAAAATAGTGAAGGTATTACAGAAACCCTGAGAGGGTATGAAATAAAAATCCAGCAACTGGAAAAAGATTTATTTTTCTATAAGAAAACCAGCAGAGAACTGAAGAAGAAACTGAAGGGCCTCCTTGGAGAGACATCTGAAAAATTATTGTCATCCACCAAATGTAAGCATAGTATCTGATAATGTTTATGTAATTGTCAGTAGACCATTTGAAGAGTGGTGAACACACAGAACTATGTCAAATAGCTGTAAAACATCATCTTTTTACTGAATTTTTACTGAATTAATTGTTCTTCAGGAATATATTCTACCTCTACCTCTCCATTTCAAGTGAGAGACATTTGTTTATAGCTGTAGCTGTAGCAGTGGTGTGCTAGTGGTTTAAATTCTTGTTATGTTTTCTCTGGGTTCTAACATAATAGCAGCATCTATAACCTCAAACTGTTATGGTTCTGAGAAAGGAATTTTGCTATCTGAAAGCATTTGAATGGTATTTTAACAAACAGCTTTGTTACATGCCATGCGTTTGATTTCTTAAAAGAGATTGTCAATGAAAAATGCCACACTTTCAGTTGCTAACTTTAGCTACTTGCTTACTAAAGCTGAAAGACAGCATTTACACACTTGAAGGGGAAAAGTAAGCGCTTTCTATTGTGACTCTGTGCTTTGACATAAAAAAAAAACCCAAACAACTGACAACAACAACTTTAGTATAAGTTTTTAATTGTTCCATGTCCTTCTTGCCAGAATCCGGATGTACAACAGAGCTATCCACGTGGAGGAGAAAAGAAGGTTCAGTTTCATCATTGTTCCTGTTGTCTCATACCTCTCAATGCCACCACAATATCTCACATGCACAATACAGCCTTCTTGGCCTGTTGGTGTTTCTTTTTAAGGCTCATCAAGACTGATTCTTTCTCCCAACGAATGCTTGTTCTTTTCCACTCAGTGCCGTGCCTTCCTACAGAGACATGCTGATCACATACCTCTACTCCCAGGGTGAGTTAGAGCTCAGCTCTTTCCCTCTAGGCAAGATAATGAGCCTACTCTTTACTATAAAGTATACTGTCAAACTGTGAACATGATTATTCTAGAGACTGAATTATAAATGAGCATGGAAAAGATTATTTTGTGTCTAATATACAAAGAAGCACGTAGTTTAGGATATATATCTATGTGGGGAAACACGTATCCTAGGCAAATTATAGCAGTGGGAAGAAGGGAGAAGACCCCTGTGAATTTCCAACTTTTTTCAATGCATATATTTGCAAACTTTATAAGAAATACTCTACATTTAATTATTCTTCTTTTTAGTACATTATGAAACGTGTTGTTATACAATGTAGTAAAACCACATCTTAATTTGTTGCTGAGCTTTAGAAATAATAAAATCCCTGTTTGTACATTGCAGTCGTATTTGTAAAATGTTTTTTGTGTGTTGTACTAGTATAGTTGCTGACTGTTTTTCAATATATGAATAATTTCATATTTGTCATGATTCAGTTGTTTTTAGACTGCTTACTAGGATGAGAAGTTAGAATTGTAAGCCTTGTATTAACAGCACCTTCTCAGATGAGAGTAATGGCAAGTACCTCTGATGTTTTTGTAGATGGTGAACTTTTTGAATAGAAAGGGCAAAATGTGAGGTGCTCACACTTTTTACCATGTTCATGCTGCAAGTTGCTGATGCTGTAAAACCATGTTGCCTACCTACGTCAGGCACTCAGAGAACTTGTAACTTCTAGTTATTTATGTGCTGATAAATTTGATTTTAGATAAGTTATCGAGTCAAGAGGAAGCAGAAGTTGCTTCTGAAGAATTCAAGTGAAAACAGCTGTTAACAAAGTTCATGTCTTCACTATCTACAAGTAAAAGTACTTTTTGAAGTATCAAAGAAGTATCCCTATCTGTCAGTCTGCTCAGTGTACCTTAAGCAAGGAATAAAAATAGTAATAAAATAATTTAAAATAATTCTATACTGCTTTACTGGATTTTGTTGCAGTGCCAATTCCTTGTGGAAAGTTGTTGGGTTTTACTTTAGATACAATCTAGACAATGGTAACATGGACTGAAAATAGGGAAAAAAAGTAATTTTCCTTAACCACTGTGGTGTAGTGATTAACAAACAAATCTTTTCTTCTTGGTGGTGAATCAGATTTCTAATTTCAGTTGTATGTAATAGGAGAAAATACAACAAAATACAGGTCTCCAGTCTTGTTATACGGCAGCTTTAAAGGAACTTCTCTTAGACCTGAGAAAATACTGATCTTTTTTAACCACTTCAGATATTGAATGTACAACTATTCAGAATTGAATGTACAACATGTACATTGCAAGAATGAACAACATGTCTCAAATGCAAGAAAATGTGAGTAGAATTTAAGACAAATAGGTTGGAAATAGAGTTTAGATAACAATAAGTTTTGGATGCCCCATTCATGGAAGTGTTCAAGGTCAGGTTGAACAAGGCTTTGAGCACCTTGAGCTAGTGAAAGATGTCCCTGCCCTTGGCAGTGGGACTGCTAAGAGTACATAACAGACTTCGATGTTGAAAGGTCCCTTCTGACCCAAATCAGTCTGTGATTCTAAAGTTTTATGGTCTGTGTCTTGTTTATACCTACATGACTTTCAGCTGCAAAATGCAGATATCAGCAAGTCCAACTACCACAGAAAAAGCTCTTCCCTGCCTGTTAAGTGTTAAGGAAAGTGCCAAGTGTCATTCTCCAGAGCTTGCCTAGTAATAAACAATTCCTCTAAGTATTTTTTTTATTCTATATTAACTGTTACTGAATGCAGTATGGCTAAAAAAATGCAGAATTGTTTGTGCAGCACTGAATGTGATACTAAATCCTGGGATCGATCTTAGTGATAGCTGCTGAAGTGGAACATTACAGAATGTTAAACTGTGAGTAGAAGCTGGCTGATTAGAAAACCTCTGTCAGTCACCTGGGAAACAAGCAGGTAACACAGAAGTTGGAGGGAAACAACCAGAGAAGACACCGAAGAGCAGACGAAACAAAATACCTGTAAGTCTAAAGAAGACTTTTAACTGAGTTTGGTTGGTTGGTTGTTTGGT